>JAGKQL010000056.1:439423-461931 GCA_018398635.1 Cyprinodon brontotheroides | reverse complement strand
AATCTACTTTTTCATGATATTCTAATTTTATGACCAGCACTGTATGAGGAGGTGTCTGTGTCTCACCTGGATCCTGGTCCTCACCTATTCCACACAGAGCTCATTGAAGTGCCTAGTGCCCACTTTTGAATGTAATTTCTCCCAGGTTCCATTTCATCCCTATTGACCGCCAGAGGCGGTGCTTCAAGCACTGAATAATAAATTGTTAAGCGCATGCACAGGCTCGAGTACTAATGACAACAATGTCACCTGTGACCTGCCGTGGACCTACCTGACTCTATAAAGACACATGGCACCCGACATTCATTCACTTTTGTTTTTCTCCCCAAAATAAAAAGTGCTAAATGTCGGAATCAGTAAATCATATACCACTCATATGTTTACACAAGCCACCTTCAAGAGACTGAAATCTTCACTAAGAGGTAGTGGATTGCATCTTGAAAGTCTTTGGCGGGGCGGACCTCTTTGCCTCAAGGAATGCATTTACCATCCCCTTTGGTTCTCCTTGGTTTACAGCAGCCCTCTGGGCCACAATGCGCTGGCACACGACTGGCCCCGGACCCTCCTTTATGCCTTTCCACCATTCAGTCTGCTTTTTCAGACTCTCCTTAGGGTATGTCAGGAAGGGCACAGGTGGTCTGCTGGTAGCCCCCTTCTGGTCAGCGAGGACTTGGATTCCTCTACTGTGCAAGCTCAGCTCCAGCTCACCAATGGTCAGATTTTGCACCCCAAACCGGACCGGCTCCAGCTCTGGATTTGGCCCCTGCAAGGCCGGGGTTCTCTTTCTCAAGACACACTGGGTAAGTAGGGCGTACAATGGCCAATGCATGGGCGTTTCACACCATAGCTGTTTATGCTAACAAGGGGTGGTCTTTGCAACCTGGTGCCGTAATAAAGGACCGGACCCTGTGCAGTGTTCAGTCTCTGACATACTGACCTTCCTGCAGGCATTACTAGATCAGGGACTGTCTCCTAATGGAACATACCTTAAAAGTGTATGTGGCTGCCGTTTCCTGTTGGCATGTCGGGCTGAATAGTAGTTCACCGGCGTGGGAACTTTGTCTGGTACTTGCTGCTCTTTGATCCCTCCCAATTGAGCCCCTGGCATCAGCAGATCTCAAATGGCTCTCACTGAAGACTGCTTTCCTTTTGGCTATGGTTTTCACAAAGCCTGTGGGTGAATTGCAGGCTCAGTCAATGGCCGAGCACTGCTGGTGTGGAATCCTGATGGCTCAGGTGTTACACTGTGGCCTGATGTAGCATTCATTCCTAAGATGTCACTGGTGGCAGGCAGTACCCAGCTGCTCCATCTTGCACACTTGGACACACCGGATACCCCTCTGAACCACTGTTCCCCGTTTTTGCCCTTGAGGCATATATTAATGCCACGGCATCCTTCCGAAAGACAAACAGCCTATTTGTTTGCTACACCGACTAACGGAAAGGTCACGCACTTTCTAAGCAGCGACTTGCACACTCGGTTGTGGATTTGATCTCCAAGGCTTAGGTCTTGCAGGACTGGCAACTGCCACTCTACAAGGGGCATGTTGACAAGGTTTGCTGCCATAACTGGGGTGCCATTGTATGTTAGATGCCATGCGGCCTGTTGGAAATCATCTGGTACCTTTACTCGGTTTTAAAGGTTGAAAGCGGCTTCACCCCATCCCCTTCAAGGGATCCTGGAGTAGCATCCATCTACATCGCATTAGGTGGGTGGTGTAGAGGTTGTCCCTCAAATATGCAGATTCCTAATGACCTTTTTAAACATTATTCATCCAGTGCTTGAAGCACCGCCTCTGGCGGTCAGTAGGAATAAAATATAGAATGAAAGTTACTGCTGTAACAACAGTTCTAAGCATCCCGGATGACCGCCAGAGTGCTTGGTCCCTCGGGATCTACGCTTCTTGCGAGAAGATTGAGGGAGTGTACATCAGGTGCCATGTGACTATATAGAGTCACATGGGTCCTTGGTAGGTCACAGGTAACTTTGTTGTCATTAGTGCTCGACCTGCAATTCAGTTAACCTCTTAACATCTACCTCATTTTAGGTACTACTCCTCTGTTTTGCATACCCAAATGAAAAGACAAATAACTTAGGAACTGTAAGCCCAAATTACATGTGCAATATATTATTTGGAAGCTAACATCATCTAGTGTCTGAAAATCTAAATTAAAATTGGGCGAGTACAACACCGACCAACCTGCATCAGTTAAAACATTACTCAAAGTTGTTGTTTTTTATTCTCCAAATGATAGGTCTGTTTTGAATAGCAGTAATAAAGACATTCTTGAGAAAAAGCAGGTTTCATTGTATTATGTGTTCCACATCATCATATCAACCACAAATGCAGAAAATGTCAGACCTCTAGATACAGGTAAAAGCCAGTAAATTAGAATATTTAGAAAAACTTCATTTATTTCAGTAATATATCATTCAAAAAGGTGTAACTTGTACATTATATTTATTCATTGCACACAGACTGATGCATTCAAATGTTTATTTCATTTAATTTTTATGATTTGAAGTGGCAACAAATGAAAATCCAAAATTCTGTGTTACAAAATTAGAATATTGTGTAAGGGTTAAATTTTGAAGACACCTGGTGCCACAAACTAATCAGCCGATTAACTCAAAACACCTGCAAAGGGCTTTAAATGGTCTCTCAGTCCAGTTCTGAAGCCTACACAAACATGGGGAAGACGTCAGATTTGACAGCTGTCCAAAAGGCGCACTATCGACACATTGCACAAGGAGGGAAAGACACAAAAGGTTATTGCTGAAGAGGCTGGCTGTTCTCAGAGCTCTGTGTGCAAACACATAAATAGAGAGGCAAAGGGAAGGAAAAACTGTGGTCAAAAAAAGTGTACAAGCTAAGTAGGGATCACCGCCGCCCTAGTCAAGATTGTGAAAAAAAACCCATTCAAAAATGTGGGAGATTCGCCAAGGAGTGGACAGCTGCTGGAGTAAGTGCTTCAAGATCCGCCACCACCAAGAGACGCTTTGAAAGACATGGGTTTCAACTGCCGCATACCGTGTGTCAAGCCACTGTTGACCAAGAAACAGCGCCAAAAGCGTCTCACTTGGGCTACAAGGAAAAAAGGACTGGACTGCTGCTGAGTGGTCCACAGTCATGTTTTCTGACAAAAGCAAATTTTGCATTTCCTTTGGAAATCAAGGTCCCAGAGTCTGGAGGAAGACAGGAGAGGCACAGGATCCACGTTGCCTCTGAAGTCTAGTGTAAAGTTTCCACCATCAGTGATGGTTTGGGGTGCCTCACCCACCCTCTTGGTCCATGGCGCCGCAGATTGCAGCCACGGTGTGTTGGTGCGCACTTTTAAGTTTCTTTTTACTACTTAACTGTGGTTTTTGCGATGCTACCCGGAGCTCTTTCACCAGAGAAGAGCTCATGAACATCAGGGCAACATCACCAGAGGATTTATTCCCCACTTTTCTTCTCCCTACGCTGGAAATTTTGGACATTCTGGTCAAAGGTGCGCTCACCTTTGCTCATGCAGCGAAACGCCGGAGGAGAGGAAAACGCGCTGGGGCGCTCGTGCGGCACCGCAAGCGCGGTCTCCACTCAGCGCTACCGGGCATGATCCTGTCCAACGTGCGTTCCCTGCCCAACAAACTGCACGAACTTCAACTGATGCTGGGATATAACAGGGACTTCTCCTCTGCTGTTTTATGCTTTACGGAAACATGGCTGTGTGGATTGATCCCAGACTCGCGCTGCAGCTGGCAGGCTTCCAACTCCACAGAGCGGACAGAGACGCACAGCTCTCCGGCAAAGCGAAAGGTGGAGGGATCTGTTTTTACATCAACAGCGGCTGGTGCAACGATGTGACAGTGATCTAGCAGCACTGTTCAACAGACCTGGAATATTTCATCATAAAGTGTAAGCCTTTTTATTCACCCCGCGAAGTTTGCTTCATTCTTTTCATTCTGGTCTACATCGCGCCCAGCATGCAAAAACGTGCAGGACGCACAGCGCACGCTCGCTGATCAGATACTGAGTGGCTGGAGCTCTGAGCAACCCGGACTCCTTAGTTATTGTCCTTGGTGACTTTAATAAAGGTAACCTCAGTCATGATCTTCCTAAATCACATCTGACAGTTACGAACAGAGAGAGAGTAAATAGGACCAAGTGATAACGACAAAATGTGACTTTTTCAGCACTACAGCGGCTTTTTTGGTTTGCAAAAATATATCACTCGCTTTTGACACACATAATGTTTTGGGAAAGAGGAAACGTTTTATTTCGCTGGGAACTGGGGTCTATTCAAACCTGCCGGACTACTTTTGGCTTGACCAAAACTGAGCGATAACTCTGCTCACAGGGGCGACGCCGGGGTAACAGCAGTGCATGATTGCATCCTTCTCGTACTGGTGATGGGGATGCCATACAGATTAGGGCTGGGCGATATAGAAAAAAGCTTATCGATAAAAAAAATGCATATTGATCGATATCGATAATTATTGAAAAGATTTGAAACCATATTTTATGTGCAGCTCTGCCTGGACTTTTTATAATATTGCTAAATGATTTAATTTTAATAAAAAACACAAACACAGACTTCCAATCGAATTAAATCTTTATTTAACCAACTTTTTAACCATAACAGAATTGTTTTAAAGAAAAATAACTTAAGAGACCTGAGTTATGTTATTAAATACTGACAAAGAATAAACTAAAGTGACCAGAAAAGTGACCAAAATAAATATAACAAATAAATAAATGCCCCCACCGCCGGGCCACCGCCCGTTTCCTGCTTTAACCTGAGTTATTACTTTGAAGTTTCTGGCCCCTCAGCATTTTTATCTCAATTGTTAGAACTACGTGGGAAACTGCCCAGAACTGAAAATATATATATATATTTTCCTGAAATTCAAGATTCCTCGGAGGAGAGCCGCGTCGGGGCCTACACAGCTCGTACTCCTCTGCGGGTGTGAGCGGCTGAGATGATAAAAAAAGTTGGTTTCGTTATCAGACTGGTTTTCACTGGTTCCCTACACATTTTCCAGATGACTGTGGTTTGTTTTTGGTCCGACTTGCCATGACCGAAATACTGCCAGACTGCCGAACTACAAAAACCCTTCTTTGAAACAATTTCCTCCGCCTCTCCTTGCTGCGACATCTTCATGTGCTCTGTGTTGTGGTTTGAGAGGGCGGCGCTTGGTGACGGCGTGCCTGGGTCCGCGATTGTGATTGGTTGGGAGGAAGCAGTGACTAGCATAAACCTACATGCTAGGCTACAATGAGAAGGAAGGAAAACTGCGTTTCTTTTTATCGAACTTTTATCGACCCTCTTTTTTCTATTGCGCCATGACGTCTATCGTCGATATATATGGTTATTGAATTATCACCAGCCCTAGTTGGTATTCCTGTTATCAAAAATTTCACTGTTTTTATCTTCTCCTACTACTTTATTGTCCTTAAAAGTACAGAGGATAACATTCTCTATCACTGTTACACCACCATCAGGGATGCTTATCACGCTGTCCCCCGTGCTGCATTGTGGCCAATCCGAGCACGTGTGGGGTTACCTGATTCCTGCTTACAGACAGAAACTAGAGTTCTGCAGTCCTGTGGTGAGGAAATCAAAGACTTGAACTCAGTAAGGCTCAGGAGGATCTTCAGGCGTGTATGGGTTCTACTGACTGGGACCACTTTAGGGCTGCTATGACCAGTCTGGATGAGTTCACAGAGGTTGTGACATCATACATCAGCTTCTGTTTTTGCTGCTGTATTTGCAACATTAACCAGAAAGAATTCCAATAATGACACTTCCTTCTTCATTTGACTTCCTCAGAAGACTTATCTATTTCTCTGGAAGAGGCCTTGGGCAGTCTTTATGTTTGACCATCTTAAAGATGCATTGTGCAAGTTTAGCAAAGCGGTGAAAGATTGCTAAACGACTGTACTCTGAGAAGCAGCAAAACTATTTAAATTCTATTCAGTCTATTTCTATAAGCGCCAATTCCCATCATGTCATCTCAGGTCACTTTCCAACGTTCTGAACCAGATCATCCAGTCAGATTGATTCAAAGTTTTTCTATCTATGAAAAACCAGCTGATTGCATGCGAACTCATGACTCTTCAGCTCCTCCTCCTCAGTGACTAAGCATGCCATAAAAGCGAGAGATGGAAACAAAATCTCCCTTTGAACAGGAAGCCACCTCCAGCAGCTGGACCAGGCTCTGTGAGCTCCATCTGCTGAGAAGCTCTGGGGTGACAAGCTGTCTCCAGTGTTCACAGACATAGAAACACCTCACTGGCTATAGATGTCAAAGTGCAAGCCTGCTTTAAATCCAGCCACCATCAGGCCCGTCCTCAAGCAGCCAAGCACACACAGTTGTAGCAGGACTCCCGAGCCAAGCTCCCTGATGTCAGAGGATGAAGAGCACATCCAGCCTGTTACACCTCAGGAGAAACAGGACTACACTGGAAAACGGGCCAAGCTCAATTTTCTAGAAACAAAGGTTAGATGGCAGCAGTCACACTCTGATATTTCCTCTCAGGATGGAAAGTCACAGCCAAACAGGACCCAGATCAGGGGAAGCTACCCATCCCTGTTTGTGCTTTCAGCTCGAACACAGAACATCGCTGGTTTGTGACATCATTAAGCTCCTCTACTGCGCATGCCTGACACCACCTGCAGCTGTATCACCTGACTTCCTGAGGTTTCACATTTATATAAAATATATATATTTGTATATATATACATAGGTAAAAGCTCTGGTAAATTAGAATATTTTGAAAAACCTTGATTTATTTCAGTAATTGCATTCAAAAGGTGTAACTTCTACATTATATTTATTCATTGCACACAGACTGATGGACATTCAAATGTTTATTTCATTTACATTTTGATGATTTAAAGCTGGCAACAAATGAAAATCCAGAAATTCTCTGTGAGCTCAAAATTAGAATATTGTGTGTAAGGGTTAAATTTTGAAGACACCTGGTGCCACAGCTACTAATCAGCTGATTAACTCCAAACACCTGCAAAGGGCTTTAAATGGTTTCTCAGTCCAGTTCTGAAGCCCAGGACACAAACATGGGGAAGACTTCAGATTTGACCAGCTGTCCAAAAGGATGACCATCGACACATTGCTGAAGGAGGGAAACCACACAAAAGGTTAATTGCTGAAGAGGCTGGCTGTTCTCAGAGCTCTGTGTCCAAACACACTTAATAGAGAGGCAACGCGGGAAGGACCTGCCTCAGAACAAGTGGTCAAGCGCAGTAGAGATCACCGCGCCCAGGAGAGTGATTGTGAAACAAAACCCATTCAAAAATGTGGGGTCCGATTCACAAGGAGTCTGAGACGTGCAGCTGGAGTGAGTGCTTCAAGCATCCCAGTCACCAAGAGACGCTCTGAAAGACATGGGTCCATCAGGACCACAGCCGCCCATCACAAAAACAGTGTCAAGCCATCTGCTTTGGCCTTATCAACAAGGCCAAGACCCGCGCGACACTGGAAATGTTTCTCTCCCCATTCAGGATTTCTGCGTTACATTAACACACAGTCTACTGTTTGTATATAGCTTCTGTGTATATATATATATATATATATATATATATATATATATATATATATATATATTCTATCTTATTTTTTGTTATTTTGTTTTGTTTTGTTTTTGTTTTGTCTGCACCAACAACACCAAGTCAAATTCCTTGTAAGTGCAAACCTACTTGGCAATAAACTTGATTCTGATTCTGATGTCATCTGCTGGTGTCGGTCCACTCTGTTTCCTGAGATCCAGGGTCAACGCAGCCGTCTACCAGCAAGTTTTAGAGCACTTCATGCTTCCTGCTGCTGACCTGCTCTATGGAGATGGAGATTTCAGGTTCCAACAGGACTTGGCGCCTGCACACAGCGCAAAATCTACCTGTGCCTGGTTTACGGACCATGGTATTTCTGTTCTAAATTGGCCAGCCAACTCCCCTGACCTTAGCCCCATAGAAAATCTGTGGGGTATTGTGAAAAGGAAGGAAGATGCAGAATACCAGACCCAAAAACGCAGAAGAGTTGAAGGCCACTATCAGAGCAACCTGGGCTCTCATAGCACCTGAGCAGTGCCAGAAACTCATCGACTCCATCCCACGCCGCATTAATGCAGTAATTGAGGCAAAAGGAGCTCCAACCAAGTATTGAGTATTGTACATGCTCATATTTTTCATTTTCATACTTTTCAGTTGGCCAACATTTCTAAAAAAAATCCCTTTTTGTATTAGCCTTAAGTAATATTCTAATATTTTATTTGTTGCCACTTCAAATCATAAAAATTAAATGAAATAAACATTTGAATGCATCAGTCTGTGTGCAATGGATAAATATAATGTACAAGTTACACCTTTTGAATGCAATTACTGAAATAAATCAAGTTTTTCAAAATATTCTAATTTACTGGCTTTTACCTGTATATCATAAGTTCCTAAGCTGCGGGATATGGAACTTTTGGTGTCAGCTTGGAGCTGCGCACAATGGCTCCAAACCCTGCTGGTAAAAATTTTACCCTGGTGGTATTTTATGATAATGATCTGAATCATTACCCCCACTTAAAGGAAAATACTGTTTTTTTTACATTTGGCCCTTGATTTGACGGTATGACGTCATGTTCCACTCACCCATATGAGTTTTGTGTCATTTGGAGACGTTCTGAAGATATTATATCCAAGATTCATAGAACTGTAGTTAAAGCAGTAACTTTCGTTTCTGTCTCTTAGACTTTCCCTCCCTCTTCTTGGAAAAGCACCTTAGCACCAGATTACTTTCTCCATCTTTTTTTTTTTTTTTTTTTTTTTGCATGCATCAAATGACCTCCAGTTTTAAGGAGATGTTCCGTTTTAATGCATTTAGCCCAAAGAACTGAAAACAGAACCAGCTCAGCAAACCCAAAAGCTTGTGGGGTTGAACACAGACAGTACATTTACAGCAGCTAGAAACACAAAGATTTAGTTGGAGTAATTGATTCCAGGAAAACTTTGAAAAGCTTCAATCCCCAAATCCAACTAAAGACATGGAATTGGTTCAACAGAGACAACAGAAAGAAGTTCTGATGGAAGAAGTTCAGTCTTACTTGGTGCAAAGCTGCTCTGATTGGCTGTCAGCTGTCCAGCCACGAATCTGCAGCTTTCTCCACACTGGGGTTTGCTCCTCTTCCTCTGTCTGTGGAGACATTTTTTCATCACCGAAATAGTTCACTACCAACAGGGTGGGGCTGTCCTACTGAAGCTGACGATGTTCATGAAGGTCCACCACAAACAGAGGACCAGAAGCTGGGTCAGAACAGAACCTTGGAACATTGATAATGTCTGGATTCAAGTTTTACATTCCATTCTATTTTATTCTATGATTGTTGGTAAAGCCTCATAGTCTAATGTGAGTATAATCTATTAAGGGTGGACAATACCTAGCACAAACTCATATCTACTAAAAAGGGAGTATATAATTAGAGATTGTTGTCTTCATAAACTAACATTTGTTCCAAGAAGCTCTGTGAGTCATGTCTTTATCCTGCTCCTTCCCACATGGTTGGATAAATGCAGAGATGGATATTCCAGGTGCAGAAAGTAAAAAGTCTGTACAGAGATCAGTTCCAATTATTTGTATTTCCATCTCCAGCATGCCGACTAATCACCAGAGGGGCTGATCACCTGGTTAAGTGAACAGGATGGAGGAAAACAATGCAGGGTTTTTACTTTCTGGACCTGGATGATCCACTTCTGGATAACTGAAACAGGGACATTTCTGCAGATTAAAGGAATAGTACACCCAAAACATGATTAGCCTTCATTTTCTATACCCCATGCTGCTGAACAACACTCTGGGAGTACTTTTTTGATATCTCAAATGCATCTGGAGATCTGGGAGGCTTCTTGCTGTCTGCCGACATTCAAATAATGGAGGTCCATGGCTGCCGAGACAGAAAGGTCCATAAAAGTCCACAAAAACGCGTCAATATTCCTCCATACTGCTCAGCCGTAATCCAAGTGTCCTGAGTGGGTAGCATCCAGAATTTACTCGAAACGAAGTCATTTAGAATGTTTTTAGAGCATAAACAGTAGTGTATAGATTTCCTAATAAGCCCCCATGCGCTTCTCATCACGCATTCTACGGAAGCCGCAGACCAAACCGAAGAAAGTGCGATTCAGCGCCTGGTCTGCCGATAATGCAAGCGAGAAGAAGAAATGTGCTGTTTACCTGTGCAAAGAAAGAAACAACGAAAAGAAAAATGTCTGAGGACTTCAGTGTTGAGGAAGAGCATGAGTTCTTTTGCCGAGCTGAATGCGCTGGTTTGGTCTGCCGCTTCCGTAGAATCGCGTGAGCGCGCATGGGGGCGCTTATTAGGAAATCCTATACACTACTGTTTAGGCTCTAAAACGCTCTAAATGACTTCGCTTCGAGTAAATTCTGGATGCTACCCACTCAGGACACTTGGATTACATTGGACGAGCAGTATGGAGGAATATTGACAAGTTTTTGAGTGGACTTTGTGGACCTTTCTTTCGCCATAGACCTCCATTATTTGAATGTCAGCAGACAGCAAGAAGCCTCCCAGATCCGTCACTCCAGATGCATTTGAGATATCAAAAGTACTCCAGAGTTTTGTTCAGCATGGGGGTGAGTAGAAAAATGAAGGCTAATCATGTTTTGGGTGTACTATCTCCTTTAATTTCATACATACAGCTTACAGATTGATTAATGTTACTTTTTTCTTCATGATGTCTCCTCTTTTCCTCATATTAGATTCTGCTATTCCAGGTCTGAAACTCTCTGTCCTTAGAACCAGTATAAACAGCAGCAATGGCTTCAGATATGACCTATATCTATCATTTTGGAATATAGGCCCAGGAAAACTGAATGTGGAACAGAAGATGGAGCATAACGTCCATAAATATTAAACATGCTAACAATGTTCGTGTAAAACAAGAGAAAAAAAAAATCGAAAGCCAACTTAGAACATGGCATCAAATAGAGTTCAGCATATTTTAAGCTATTAGGACACAATCAGCAGTTTAAAAAGCTACGAAGCTGTTTTGAGGCAAAATCTATCAATCAATCAATTAATAAAAGTAAATTTATCGAGCAACTGTTCTTGTGTTCCTCAAAAAGTTTCTCTGGGTTAATAAAAAGACTGATATTAAAAAAGAAACTCTGCTGTCAGTCAAGCAGATCACAACTGAATTCTGATTCAGCTACGACTGTAGCTGATTCCATCCAGTCTAAACTCTGTGGAACATGTTCTGTTGGTTCCTAAGCTCATAGCAAACTAGTTTGACTGTCAGATCAGTGAATCACAGCAACATAATCCAGTTGAGTTTATAGGATTGTTTGGTAGCTGAACAGCTCTTCATCACTGAACCTCCTCCTGAAGCACTCCTCCTGGGTGTTGGTTCTTAGCCTCATACTTCTGATACCATGGAAGCACAGGGAGGAGGGATCCGAGTGGCCGTCATAGGTCAGGAAGTTATCCAGAGGAGAGCCGGGGGAAGCAGTTTTATAATATTTAAACATGATAATAGCAGCTAGTAGCAGATGACTGAAAAAAATCACAACTGGTTAATGCCCTGCTGTGGAGATACACTAAGGGTCGGATTTATCAAGATCCAATTTTGCGTGCAGTAATTTGCGCTCGCAAACTGGAATTTTGCGCGGAGGGGCTCAACCATGGTTTCCTTACGGGTGATTTTAACAAGAGCGAATTGGCGTAATTGGTGGCAGGTGCAAAACTGTTGAGACGCCCTATTTAAAATGATGGTTTTATGCTGCTTTGTGGTTTATGCAAAGTAGTTTGTACAAACTAATGCATTAAGAAATTTAATCTTACAGTGACACCCCACCCTCCCAAAAATAAAAATAAAAAATATATATATATACATATATATACATATGTATATATATATATATATATATATATATATATATATATATATATATATATATATATATATATATAAAACTTTGGCAACCTTTATTTCCTAAGGTGGTATGTGGCTGAATTTCTACTTCACTGCAGTAAAAAAAAACAGTTTTTTTGGTATTGGCCTGTAGAAAAATGCACACACCAAATGGCTCACAATAGGGACTGTGGATAAGATGACTGTGCCTACGCATCCCCGCAGTATTGGCATGTTGCTCCACAGGCGCAAGGGAGGAGGTCGGGTTTTCTCCGTTAGGGCATCAGGGCGACATGGTATTTAGAACGCCGGACAGCACTTCTGAAAAATCGAGATTGGGAGATCCCAGATGCAAAAAGTCCAATGTTGAAAGGAGTTTTGTAATATCTGGTATTGGGTCCTCTTTGTGGCTGGCTCCAAAATCCATTCTGAGTTCCCCAACAGCTCCAAAATACGCAATGCTGGATTAACGATATGTTTTGATGATCGTTTTCCTCGCTCATTTCAAAAATATTCACACGGAGTGAAAAAATGCGCTCTCTGCGTCCTCCTTGCTTCATTTCGATGTTTCCTTCTTACACAATAACCGCTGCCATGTGTGCGCAATTACGCGATACAGACCATGGTACCTTCTTTTGAAACGTGTTAAATATAGAGTCAGATACCGTTAGCAAAATTGCTTTCAGGTTTGATAAATCACTTCTATGAAAGTGCTAAATTAATATATTTACATGTTCTCCTCCCTCACCACACCTTTTGCATAATAAGAAAAACGCTTCCCATATTGCATATTCATTGCAGAAAAGTACTAAATGGATAAGAGGCGCTATTTAGCACGCTTTAAAAACCAAATCCTTTTAGCACGCTGTTGATAGATCAGTTTGTACATTTTTTAGCGTGCGCAGTGAAATAGCTCACGTTTTTATACACGTGCAAACCTTTGATAGATCCGGCCCTAACAGTTATCTGCTACCATTGTTGATCAAGCTCTGCACTGGAGGCAGCATGATGCTGCAGCTTCCCTCTCATCAGAGAACATTCCTGGAGTTGGTTTGACACCCTGAAGCTTCTTTACTGCAGCTGAACTTCTCAGCTTAAAGTTCAGACTAACTTAGTTTGCAGATATCAGAGGTTTAAACATGATCATAGCAGCTAGTAGCAGAGGACCCACGTCGGATCTGCTGCTACAGGATCAGTACTGAACTGTGCAATATCTTTGGTGTGGTCACTCTTCATAGAAACACAGCTGGGTGATGGAGACCCTGCTCTGTTCTCCTCCGTGTTCCTCCAGATGTTCCTCTGTGTGTTCCAGACTGAAGCCCATCTAAAAAGGAAACAAAGACTCTTAGTTAACATGTGGTTCAGTCCCACTTTCAGTAATTCCCTTTTCTGTTTGTTTGTGGTTTTGCAGCTCTGCTTATCTTATTTTTATACTGTATTTGTTCTCCGCAGTGTGGTTTCTGACAGCCATCTTAGATTTATTCTAAGTTTAAGTAATTAGGAAGAAAACTATTATTAGTTTTAGTTACATTTTAGTCATTACTATATTTGATAGATTTAGTCAGTTTTAGTTGACTAAAACTTAAAAAGGTTTTAGTCTAGTTTTAGTAACTTTTAAGTTACAATCCATAAAACTGCTAACCTTTAAAATTTCAAACAACAACCAGATTCTTCATCAGACTGAGAGCTCTTGCCTAGATACTACAATTGCTGAGTATAGGATGCTGTTGTGCAGTCCATCATTGCTGTAGGGCATTACACTGATTTGTAGAATTCAATTTAACTTTTTTTAAGAATTAATGCTATGCTTTATAAAAAAAAAAAAAAAAGTGTCTCACAAAAGTTGTGAAAATAGCAGATCTGGTTCAACACATCATATAGGTTAAAATAGCAGACAGGCAAGCTAACAACATTTACAATAAAGGAATGGTTTTAGACATACAAGCAGAGTTGTTTTTGACAGCCAGCTCAGATTTAGTCTTAGTCTTCAGGACGAAAACTTTTATTAGTCTTAGTCGCATTTTAGTCATTACTATATGTGATAGTTTTAGTTGGTTTTAGTTGACTAAAATATAAAAAGTTTTAAGTCTAGTTTTAGTTAGTTTTATATTGCAAAAAAAGTAAACCTTTACAATTTCAAATAACCCGATTTTTTTTACCAGACAGACAGCTCTAGCCTAGAAACCACAAAAGCTGGATATGGAATATTGCAGTTCATCATTGCTGTTGGGCAGAAAACTTTGATTTCTAAAATTTAAATAAAACTTTTTTATGAATGAATGCCCTACTTTATACAAAAGTTGTGAAAATAGCAGATCTAGTTCAAAACATGATATTGGTTAATATAGCAGTCAGACAAGCTAACAGAATGTACAATAAAGGAATGGTTTCTCATATAAGGTTTCCATAGAATAGGGCTGGGTACCGAACTTCGGTTCTTTTATGGTACCGACCGAAATGCTTCGGTTCTACAGAGTATCCAAACATGCCTCGTCTTTTCGGTACCAAGTTTCTGGTGATTGGCTGTAACACTTAACGTGATTGCGGTCATCCAGGAAAAATACACAGGTGGTCACGCTCTACAGCCAGGGTTCATGTGTATCTGTTGTGAACTGGTTGTGAGCGTCCGCAGAACCTCTTTAAAATGCCCCCCAGGTCAAAAGTGTGGCTTCACTTTATTAAGACTGATGCCAATAGTGCGCAATGCAATACATCGATGCACGGAAATAATTTAAGAGCAGAAAGTTGCTCGGTGTCTGACTGCAAGAAGAGTGGACCGCAGCCAGCGCCGACCATCCTCCTCCTCTCAGCAGCCCGTGGGCAGAGCAAAGCCAGAGCGGAGTGAATCATGCTGCTTTCAAACTGGACTAGCAGCAGGAGCAGCAAAATCACGTCTGCTGCTTCCCTTTTTGCTGCTTCTACCAGCTTCTGACGCGCGGCTGAAGAAGCTTTGCTGCTCTGGCTGGCGCTGGGCGGTCGAGTGCTGCTCTGACGCATGCGTTGGGCAGAGCTACTCTATCCTTTATTGCCTTGCAGCTATATTTTGCTGTGATCAGTGGGAATAAAGTAGTTTTATTATGTTTTTTAAGTGGGAAAATCCACCTGAAAGAAACTTAATCAGTGCAGTCAGTTCATCCTGCCTTCCAATATTTCTGTCGGAGTGCCGCTCAGACCCCCACATACCAGCGATGCGCTGTCAATAGGATCCCATTCAATGGGCTTGTTTGTCAGACCCATGGTAATTTTTCTAAAGGAAAACTGCTAAGTAAAAAGGTCCTCACAATGTAACAGTGAATATTAGACACTGAAATTTTTTTTATGTAAGAGGAAAAATGTAAATGGAAAAATCAGAGCTTAAAATAAAACTCAAGATTTGTACTTTTTTTATGTTGTGTAATTTTTTTTTCTTCAAATTGATATTATAAAACTGGTATCGAAAAAAGTATCGCTTCAGGAACCGGTATCGAAGTGAAGGTATCGGTATTGGTACCGGAACCGAAAATTTTTGAACAATACCCAGCCCTAATCGTAAAGCAAACACTTCCTGATTTACTATGAAATTATGCATTACACACTGATAAATAAAATTGCCTCCAAAAAAGCAAATAAGTCATTCTCCCTTCTACTTTGGCAATTTTTGCTTTATTTCTTAGAATTTACCCCTTAGTTACTGCTGCTCAGGGGTCAAAGTAGATTTTTCCCCCCAGGGGAACAAACCCACCCCCTGCATTAATAACTTACTCACACTTGAACATTTGGTTATTCCCAAGAAAAAAACTATTCAATTAATCAAGGACATACATCCAGATATTCTTATCTCTCATGTCCTTCCCTTCATCCTTGTCTAGGGATGCATCAGCTTACTGTCCCCTCTATTTATTTATCTGATTTATCTGAACCCACTCCTTTTCAGGCAGGCAGACTCAAAATATTTTCTCTCATAAAGAGGCCAAGGAAAATGGTTCCACAAGCTCCATGGGTAGGACTGTGTGGACAAAGACACCAAGGAGCCCGCTGCAGTGAGAGTTGCTTCTACAGCCCAGTTCCACCTGCTGGAAGGAACCAGAACCATTCTGCTGATTCGTGACACACTGAGTCTCTGTCTCTGCTCATTTATATGTAGATCTGAACAACTTCTGGGATTTATCAGGCTGGAAGGAGAAAAATGATTTTGGACCTGTCAGTAATCTGTTGGACGCTGATGAGAAAACGGCAGAACAGAGTCCAAACCAGCGAGACGCTGATGATCAACCAGTTCAGAATGTAGGGGCTCTATCTCTGCAGAGTCGCATCCATCAGTTAGAAACTGGTTCCTTACTCTGAGTCTGAGGGTCCAGGTTCTGCACTGAAGTCTGGAGGGTTATCTTTGGACAGGTCACTCCTCATAGACGGACAGCTGGATCCTGCAGGTTCTGCTCTGTGTCTGCGGTTCTGATCTCTGAAACACAAACATGTTGTTATTCAGATCACATCAATCAGTGTAAAACTCTGAAATAAAAACCAGAGAAGAAGCTCTGAACACAAACTGCTGCAGAGAAGCAGAAGGTTTAAAGTTCCAGAGTGAAACATTCAGACGGTTCTGTTGGATCCAACTGAACATTATCTGAAGAACTGGGTTCTACTGGTCTGGATCACATGGGTCAAAGCAACACCTGCAGTACAACAGGTCACAGTTTAATGGAGCTGATGAGATCAGATTTCTAGGAAGGATTCTACAAAGTACTACTATAGTACCCACTACTATTACTACAAAGCCCAGAAAGTTCTGGACACCAACCCATTGATCACATCTAGTCTGAGAAGGTGGAGAGCAGAGGTTCTGCTCCCTGATATCAGAACCAAAGCTGGTCATCTTTTCTTAGGAGCTGATGTGGCCGTCATTAAAGAACAGAACACAGGACCAGAGTCTGAACCAGAACCTTAGAACTAGAGGGACGACCCAAGTCCTGTTGTTCTACTTTTCCCTGTTAACCTTTGGCCGGGTCATCAGCCTATTGGATCAACTAGACCCAGTATATACGCTGGGTCCAGTGTTCCCAGTCCATAACCTCCTGTGGTCCAGAAGCTTTAGAGAGCATCTCTGAACCTGGTTTACTTCTCAGATTCTTTTTTGATTCTGTTTTCCTCCATCATTGATTCTCAGGCCTTCATTCAAACTCTACTAATTTACTGACTAACATCCTTCATTCTTATTTAGCTTCTGGAGATCAACCAGTTCAGATTCTAAAGTTTCTATCTCTATAGAGTCACATGGATCAGTTAGAAACTGGTTCCTTACTTTATGTCTGAGGGTCCAGGTTCTGACCTGAAGTCTGGAGGTATTCCTCCTTTGGACCAGTCACTCCTCATAGGAGGGCAATTGGATTCTGGAGGTTCTGCTCTGTCCTCCTTTAGATCCCAATCTTCCATCTTCTGGACTTCAGTCAGTCTGAGAGAGAAACCAGAACCAGTCAGTTTAATCTGAAAAACTCACATGAAAAGAAAAGTCGATTAGAAAAAATTTATTGATACAATTATTTGGCCTTTGGTGCTCAGACGACCTCAGCAGGAAATATGGCACTGAATTTTAATAGATATGCATGAACAGGAACAAAGAATAGGGCTGTCCCCCCCCCATCCCTGAAACTAGTGGTGGAGTGGAGAAAGATGAAGTTGGTCGTCTGTAGACTGCTGGTTAGCGTAGACGGTTGCTGAGTCTTTATGGGGAGATCCAGTGTACTGATACTAGAGCTTCTATCAGGACCTGGAAGATGGAAGTCCAGTTTGGATAACACAGGCTGAGAGAACCTGTCTATGATGAGCAAGCATGAAGTTTACAGTGGAGAGGAAAAAACTCCCTGTTGGGAGCAAACCTCTGGCAGAACAATGCTCATCATGGTGGTCTTCTGCCAGACCGGTTTAAAATGAGACGCAGAACGCAGCAAGAGTCTGGGAGCAATGAAACTCCAATAAAGCTTTAACTACGATGGTGGAGGAGGGGCTGGAGGTGGTTGAAAAGGGTTCATCTGAAAAAGTCACACAGCGCAACCACTACCTGCGCACTAGATAGCAGACGAGTTGCAGATCTGAGGCCTTTTAACATGAACTTTGGATGCCGATTGGCTTTTGTGGAGGTGTGATACAAAGCTTATTGCTGTATCGTAGGCGGATTTAGGAGAGCAATCAGTTTCTTCAGTTAAACTTCCACCTAGTCTCCATTTCCAAGTCAGTCTTGTAAAGCAGAAAGCTGATTCGCATCATGAGTGTAGAGGACCAGAGGACTCTGATTCCAGCAGGAACCATCTGGGTCTGAATATATTGACATGCAGCTCTATCATATGGCCTAGTAGTGTGACTTTAGAATGTGTCGGCGTTATTATGTCCATCTCTGCTGAAATATCATTAACTGGAATCATTATCTCTATTATAAACACTCATCTAAAAGTATTTTATGACCAGCTAAAAGAACTCCTGAAAATGTTTAATCAGAAAAGGTAATATTTGGAGATTTTAACATAAATTGGGATGAAAAAATGACAGAGGGAATTTAAAATAAATAAATGATCAGTTTAATCTAAACCAATTAATTGAGAATCCAACTACAATCATAAATCATTAAGCATCTGAAACTGATTTATGTTTTCTAAAAAAATCTGAAAAAAGACAACATATTCACTTGTCTTTCAGACCACCATGTAATTTTACAAAATTAACAAACCAAAGATTTAAAAATTATTCTCCCGATGAAAAGGGAAAATATCAGGAAACAAAAGAAATCCCAAAAATCAACAGAACAATTTGAAAAAAGCCTTAAAGCAGGGGTTGACATTATGATTTTTTTACCACTTGCCCTTCAAGCAAGTGACTTTCACATTTCATTTGCTCCAGAAACTATTTTTACTTTGCCCAGTATAATGTTTGATAAATATAGTTCCTAATATATTTATTTTGTATATATAATCAATGAAACATGTTTGTTTTTAAATGTTTTCTGTAATTCAGTATTTTTTAAGTTTCCAGGTTCCTGGTGTGTATCTGCATGCATCAGTTAATGAACCTCAAGCCTATACTACCTGTTAACATAAGCTTTTCAATCCTTCCTGCACCTCCTTTTCAAACTAAACTTTTTGCTTTAAATTGTTGTGTGCTTGAAAAAATATAAAATTGTAATGTTAAAAATCAAAATAAAACTTACAGGTTAAAAACAAGATAAATCACAAGACAGAAGTCAATGTCACAAATGAATAACTTTATTTTAGAGTCATTTTATGGAAATTATTACATAATTTCAGAATTCTGGACTTTAACCGACCTCAGGATTAGTTTTCCCTAACAAAGCCGCTTGTCGCTTTGGTAATTACATCAAAATTACCGCTAGGTGGACAAAAATCACGCCATCTGGCGGAAGGAAAATCACGCGAATGAATGTGTACAAAACAACAAAAATGGCACCGGCAATGCTGAGGTTCTGGGTCGTTTTACATCGAATGTCGGTGATTTTAATGTAATTTTGAGTGACAAATAATTTTTTTGGCGATCGTTGCACTTGCCCGGCGGGAAAATGCACTCTCCCAACAATAAAAACTACTTGCCCCGCGAGATCAGGTGATGGTTAACATCGAGCCCTGCTTAAAGGATCTGAAATTGGAAACTTTATTGTCATAAGATGATTTATAAAAATGTTCTGAGCTTTTCAATGATGGAATTAAAGAAGCGTTTATCAGTAAATAAATGTAGAATGGAAAACTTCAACCTAAAATAAATATTGATCCTGTTATTGTCAGAAATCCAGACAAGCAGATTAAGTTATGTTTAGATCTTAATACTAAACTACATCATGAAATGTATGTAAATATTCCCCCCAAAAAGATTCATGAACAGTTAATGCAAATACTACTACAACAACTATTAAATCTATTACTACCACTAATGGCCTGTTAGTACTACTAGTACTTCTACTTTTATTTCCAAAAACGACTCCTGTTGCTATCTATTATATTTTTATTGTTGTCATTATTATTATTATTATTATTATTATGCCCAAATAAACTTCTAAGAAAACATCATTCAGGATCAAATAGACTGGTTATTTCCTCTGTCAACAAATGCATCAGTTCCACTCATTTCAATCAGTGTTTCTCTGGAGTCTCAATAGATGAAGGTTGTGGATTTAATTACCGACACAGAGGGACATTTATCTATTTAAAAAGTCTGAAACTTCTTAACAGCATTAACTGATATAGAACTATAGCCTATATATAATCTATTGACTATAGTTTCTAACTTAAATGAATGCATAGGGCGTTAATAAGGCATTCAATAAATGTTAATCAGGGAAAAAAGAAAACCTCCAGTCTAGACAGACTGAAAATAGAGATTCTATCTGATCAGAGGAAACTTAGATGTTTGAGTCACAAAGTTGAAATTTCAAAAACTAACCAGCCTTCAAGGGAAGCTCCAGTTTCCTCCTGTTTGAACTATTTTATTCTCCTGTTCAGATTCCTGATGTCGCCTGAGCGACATGTTGATATCTCATCTTCTGCAGCTCTAGAGAGAGAGAGCCTGCCTGCACGCGCACCGCCATCTGATTGGTAAGTTGCTGACAATCATCAGATGCCAGCTGCTTTCTTTTCTCTCCCCAATGGGCAACACCGTGAATTCATTGCGCATTTTGCGCTACCGCTCGCTAAGTGTGTCCCTATTGGAAGATGAGGCTCTTCGCACATCGCATGTTGAACATTTAGGGAGGGGCGGCCCTGACAAAAAGCACCACAGTAACCTTCATGTGAACAGAGAGCAGAGGATCTTTGTTCCCTTTACAGAACCAGAAGCAATCAGCAGAAACACTGAGATTTATTGCTGCTGACAGCAAGCAGAGCAGCAGACCATAGCAGAGATAAAGGAACCCTCTCTGGGAACAGATAACCAATCACAGTTCATGTCTCTTTCTCCTCACAGAGAGAAAAGCTCACTAAGAAACAAGTAAGTTAGAATCAAATATGATTTTACCTTTAATTTCTTCAAAGACCAAATTGATCCTGAGCTTCTGTTCCCTCTTCTTTACCTGCTTCAGATAAACATGAAAACCAGGAAGGACTCAGCCCCTCCCACCCTTCTTCTTCTTCTTATGGGATTTTATGGCGGTTGGCAGACTTGTGAATTGTGCATTACCGCCACCAACTGACCTATGGAGTAAAGCAAGAAAACAGAAAACGATTCACAAAAGAAAAAAAAAAAAAAACCTGTGTAACTTAAACCAACATAATACTAAATCACATTTGCCCATATAATTTTAAATTTTTTCTAGGTCATCGGGTAACTCTGCCAGTTTCTGATGGTCCCATCGGTCCTCCCATCATTGCTTTCCAACCATCTCCCAGTTCAAATCTTTAATGTCCAGATATTTTTCTGCAGCCTTCACTATTATTTTGATTTTTTCCGTTTTTGTTGTCTGTGCAGCAGCACCCACTACTTACCATGAAAAGAACAAAAATTTGTCTTTTTAACAATAAGTGAGTCTTCATCAATTTTTAGAGATTTCTCTAGAGGTCTGAATTTGCCGCAGTGTTGAACTGTAGGTTTGCCTTTTTCTGACTGAGATGGGGATCCTTTTTGCAGCTTCAGCTTAGGTTATTCCGAGCTCAAATTTCATTTTTTTAATTTCCTCAGACCTTTTGTTTGCTTTACAGCCGCGATAGGCAGCAGTATGTTCTCCACCACAATTACAGCATTTTATTTTAGCTTCTTTTCCACATTTTCCTTACTCATGTTCTCCTGCACACCTTCCACACCTCTGTTTCCCTTTACAAACTGCTGCAATGTGACCGAATTTTTTGGCATTTGAAACATCTCAATGGTGGAGGATTGTAGATTTTGACATTATAGCTTATGTAACCGATGAATACTTTGCTTGGTAATTGCTCTTCTTCAATTTAATTAGCACAGATAAACTGTCGGATCTTTCTCCGTTTCTTGTTGTTTTAACCGCTTTTACTTTTCTACTTCTTTTGCACCGCTATGTTTTCCAGAATCTCTTTTTCAGAAATCTCCAGGAGGAAATCATCTGGTATGACCTCCCTTCTGCTGATCTTTTTTGTTCTCCATTGCTGCACTGAACTCTTTATCCCGCCTTCAATTTTGTTGATTATTATGGCTTTATGCCTTGCTGGGCTTTCGTGCTGGAATTAGCAGCAGGTTCCACTGTACAGAATTCTGGCACCTTTTGACTTCTCCTGACAAGTTTATTGATGGTTTTTGCTAAGTGAATCGATTCCAATTTGTAAAAGAGTCTGCCTGATTAACTTACTTTGAATGGCGACTTTGAATTCATTTTGTTGTGCTGTGGAATGTATGGAATGATCATCACTGATTGTTCGGAACTAGATTCCCTGAACTGATCTCTCTGTTTTTCCGGCTTTTCTCTACTTTTTGATGTTGCTATCTTCCAACCTTCATTGCCTCACGCTATTTCCTCTCCTTCATCCCACAAGAATCGCCCCTGTTTCTCACTCACCACGCCCAAGACATTCCTCCAAGAAGCTTCAAACACGCGCCATGCACCAAACGACCATCCACATGCAATCCTTCCTCCTTGTCCAACCGCAGCCAGCCCCTCCCAC
>JAGKQL010000056.1:406681-421831 GCA_018398635.1 Cyprinodon brontotheroides | reverse complement strand
AACAGTCATCTTTTGACATGTAATGCAGTCCCATGCTGTAGCAATCCATTCAGTGACTTGCTTGGCTTCTTGAACCATGGGTCCCAGGTCATGTGACTCATATTTGTCTGCAATCAATAATGTGACATGTGGTGCTGAGTTGGCTACCTGGAACCATTCTGCTACTTCTTTATCAGGAAATGTGACAACAGCTGCAGCTCCTCCTGGTCCAACCATTATGTCAGCATATTGGATGACAGTTGTTTTGTTGTTAATTTCTTCGTCCCAACTTTTCTCGTAGTCTTCGTGTGTCTGTCCTTTGTCATAAAACATGGTACAATGGAGAGGGAGGAAGGGTTCTTTAGATTCCTCATAGTGATTCATTATAAGGGGTCTCCATGTTTCCCACGCTAGTTGGAGGAAGGAAGTTGGTGATGTGAGTTTCAGCCAAAACACTTGATCTTCTAGCTCATGGCTGGTTGTCTGGGGGGTCAGTTGCAGGCTTAGTGGCATCATGTAGGCTTCATTCTTGTCCGTTGCTTCAAAGGTAATTCCATTAGGGGTACATTTAATTTCTGCGTTGAGCTGGCATAGCACATCTCTACCCAGTAGATTGATTGGCGTATCTTCTTGAGTAGAGTAGTGGTGCATATACAGTCTTTTCACCTATGATCATGGGAACTGGCTCAGTCATGGGTATTATTTGAGTTTTCCCAGAGAAACCTACTGTTCGAATCTTTGATGCTGAGAGAGGCAGGCCAATTCCACTTTTCCCTATACAGGAGTAGGCCGCTCCTGTATCAATCATGAAGCGATGATGGCCTGTCATATATAGTGACATCAATGGTAGGTTCTGTTTGTGGTCATTGGGTTAATACAGGTAGAATGGCCTCTCCATCAGGTTTCTCTGGGCACCCCTATTGCCAGTACATTTCTTGTCCTGCTCCATAGGTGGCTGGTCCAGCAGTGGGAGGCTGAGGTCCCATCCATGGGTTTGTGGGGCAGTCTCTTTGCATGTGTCCAACTTGTCCACATCCCCAGCATTGGAGTCTTCCACGCTGCTGTCCCATGTCTGGACCTGCCTGGGGCATCTGCTGGTATTGGCCTTGAGGGGGCCTTCTTGGGGCTCCTTGTGTTCCCCTCCATCTTCCCCGCATGGGTGGCCCCCCTCGTCCTCTACTGAACCCTGCTTGTTGGGGACCTCCTCCTTGGTTCAGATGCACATGAATAGGAGAGACTGGTTGAGGTTGGGTCTGCTGTGGCAGGGCTCCTCCCACAGGTGGCGCTGCTGGATATTGCATCTGCTGTGGCTCCCATGGCAATCAGCGGTCACCAAACCCTTAGGGTATATGCTTATTTACCAACCTTTATAATTTTAATTTGATTTTACTTTAACCGGCTCTGCTCTTTCCAATACAGATTGTGTTTTATCTTTTTTATTTTCTTATTGTCCAATTGTTCTTCTTTTTTAGAACTCTTCAATTCGAGTTTAGAGTTTTTTTATAGATAATAGTATTTCGTAACTAAGAATAGTAACTCTATAATTTATTTATAATACCAATATTTATCATGCAATTTTATATCAAATTTTTTGCAATCTTTATTTTGGGACCTTGTTAATTTAATTTTATTCTTTTAATCATGTGTTTTCCAGTTGCCAATTCTATTTATAGTTCTCAATTCTTCAAATTTTTGGGTTACTCTTTTAACTATATTTTGTAATAAAGATTTTCTATTAATTTGTTATTGTATCTTTACGTTTTATCAATATTATAATCTTTTCCTTATTATTACTAATGTTTACCCCTTATTTCCCTTGGTAATAACTCTTTCACTCTTCACACAGACAAAGACACACAAAACAAATGATTATATATTTTACCGTGCACTTCTACTCTTCTTCACTGCCTTCTACAGTGGCATACGCGTTTTCCCTGCTGTCCGGATCTACTCAGATAACTGAAAATAGATAACGTTCCCGGTAGAGCGGTACTATTTTCTCCGATTATCGCTTAATCGGTAATACTCTGGCTATCCCTTAGCCTGGCTATCGCTTAGCCTCTTAATACCTTAATACACAACACAAGCTATTTCATGGAGTATGCCAACTATCATAGTCACCAATACCCTCACGTAACAGACGTACTATAATGTTCCGGATCTATGGCTTCCACAGACTGTTGTCAAAACGCTTTGACCAATCTGTCCCTTTACCACTTGTCCGCTCAGAACAACATCTATTAAGCTTGACTTATTCACAAAATTATTCCAACACTGAATAGTTCAAATACAGATTAATATAAACATCAATTAATACTTAAACCATGCATTCACATATACTCATACATACCTGGACCTTTCCTCCGCTTAGTCTGCCTTTATTTGTTCTTACATAAATTCTTATCAAATTTGGAAATTACTTTATTAAATTTGGAAAACTAGGTTTTTTTAGAGGAGCTTTGTGACGCCTGACACCCACAAGCAGTCGCCGGAGGCTGGTTCCCCGTTAATTTAGAAAATTATAGCAAATTGACTCACCTTCAATGGTGAATTTCGGGCCCTTGGGGTCCCACGCCTTCCAACTGGTGCCTGCAGATCGTCTGACGTCAGCGCCCTCTCCTGGCTGGCTCACCAATTTGTCGTGTATTTTCTCTTCTTAACGACTTAAAAATTGGGACTAAGTTTTACAAAAATTCAAAGTTCTCAAAAAGCAGAAAAGTCTTCAGCCAAAAATCTAAAAAACAGGCAGGAGTCACGGTTTCCAGGTCCAGAGTGTTTTATTGTAAAACACAGAGCATCCACACTGAGCTGATCACCGGTGAACAACTGACAATACAATAAAACATGCTTCTCTTTTATACATTTCGGGCTGTTGGGGGCTCCTCCCCCAAGCTCCTCCTTTCTTTTCACCATTTTAGATGCATTTTCTTCGGTTAAGTCTAATTAATTTTATTCTACCGGAGGAAAGTCCTTTTCAAACCATATTTTTTATATATTTAATCAAAAAACACTTTATTACAGGTCATGATTACATTTCTTATAACATATGTTGCTATTAAATCAAAGAACACATCATATTTCAGTCATTATTATTTCAGAGCAAAGTTTTCATTCAGTGATTCATGATTATAACATTTCACATTAAACTTGGTTGGCCTAATCTTGGTACTTAAACCTCCTGTGTCTCTACTCTTCTAAGCATATGTCTCATGCACAGGCCTTATTTGGGCTCAGCTGTCTTCTTGCAGGACATCTGTACTTTCTTAACTTAGCCTCATTGCTGAAGCCACTTTTAGAGTGACTTGCTAGACTCACTGTCTTGCTCTGATCTAAAGTTGCACTTAGAGCAGCACCTTGCTCTGATCTAAAGTTGCACTTAGAGCAGCATGCCAGACCCTCTGTCTCTTTTCTGCAGCATACCAAACTTTTTAGACCTTTAAAGCAAGACCTTTATTCAATGTGAAAGACATGTATATATTTTAATCATTGGTGCACACTAATTCACTACACCTACAACACTCAGACACCTGAACCTGGATTAGATTATTCCAAGCTAACAGCAGAATCTTTCAAACCCTCTTTGGGATTTATGAAAGCTGTATCTGCTTTGTGAAACTTCAACAAAGAGCCCTAGAAGGTGTTTTGTTGCATCTGGCCCACATTATATCCAGTGTTGTAGATCAGCTGGTGGTGGCAGCTGGAATATGCAGATGTCTCTGTGTCTTTCAGGACCCCTTCACAGAACCTGGAAATACACAATCTGTGTTCAACTTTAACAACGATGAATAATTCTGATATACACTCTGGTGGCAACACGTCCATTTGATTACAGTTTGTTACTATCCTGCAACTTTTTCATGCACCCCATTTTTAACCCACCTGAATCAAATGAGTGGCTTGTTACCTTGCCTCTGCTGGGCTAAATGAGGGGATTGAGCCTGTCGATTCAGGTGTGTTAGAGAAGAGATGCATCTAAAAGTTACAGGATGGAAGCTCTTGAGGACTGGACTTGAGCCTCCCTGTGTTAGAGTGCACGGTACCAGGTTAATTTAAGTAAACTGGAAGTATCATCTGTCTTCACTCTCCTGGGAGCCAATCATGTTGTTTTTTTTTTTCTGATTTCTTGTTGTAATTTTGTGCATACAATAGAAGTAAAATTATTTACTTTAAAATCAAAGATTCCATGTCCTCTTGACCAGGATCTTATTAAGGAAAGATCTCCATTAATTTGCAGAGAATCAGATATTTATAGGGAGAATATTCTACAGCTGTTTATATATATTTTTTTCTTTAATATGATATACATATGAGCCTTTTTTTATATTAAATGAACTACTGAAATCATTTTTAGATTACACGTAAATGGATTAATCAATTCTGGGGTTTCAGTGAAACCAACCTACTGAGCCTACTAGCACAATCCGAAGCCAGATAACCGCCAATAACGGCCATTTATTGGGATGATAACATCCGAAGCGGCTGCAAGCAGACACTTAGTATTTACTGTGTAATAGGAGACAGAATCCAACTTAGGAGGAACCCATGAGATGATGAACAGGTCCTACCTGTTAGGATAATTATTTTAGACTTCATCTTCACCTGCTGAAGATTCTATTAGATCCTATTAGAAAGAATCATATTATAGTGATCTATAAATGGAACAACAGCGAAAAGTGTTTAATAAATGTTAAAACGGCTGCCATACGGTACTCTATATAAACCTATGCATTAACTGGAACAGCAATCTTTTCCCACACAATGTCCTTCTCCTTTGCAGATGTAGCGCTGTTTCTGTCTTTTAAACCCTTTTTCCAGTTAGTTTTTACATTTCTTTATTAAAATCTCTATTTCCAGTGGTGTGAAATTGAACCTTACTGTTGTCTGTCATCATGATGACTCAGCAAATTGGGGCTCTGCTGATAATGTTTTTTCTTACTTGATATGCACATGTTCAGGTCACAGTGGACCTACTTACAGTTGATCAAACTAACTCACAGCACCCTTATTGATATTGAGTTTTCAACCGTAGGCTAGATCAATTTAGAGTTGAGGGTTTAACTCTGAGTTTGTTTAAACCTGCTTTGTGAAATAGGCCCCTGGCCAGTAGCAGCTGAGAAAACCATTTGACATTTCATCCACCAATTACATCACATATTTTCTTATCTAGGAATTACACAGTGGTCTGGATTATAATAATTAATTAATTAATATTAATGTTTGTTTGTTTGTTTGTTTGTTTGTTTTTTTTTTTTTTGCTAAATTGAAACTAACCTTTCTGTGGGAAAACAGTGCTCTGGGACACAATATGAGTAGAAGGCTTAATTTTAATTTTAACTTTAGCAGCATAACTAAAGAGATAGCTCAGGATAACCTGAGCCAATCAAAAAGTAAAGTTTTAAGCTTAAAAGTAGACAGGGTGTCTGCCTCACTGACTACAACTGGTAGTTGGTTCCATGGTAGAGAAGCCTGATAACTAAAAGATCTGCCTCCCATTCTACTTTTAGAAATTCTATGAGCCACTAATAAACCTGCAGATTGAGAGTGAAGTGCTCTGTTAGGAATCAGATCTCTGATATCAGATGGATCCTGGTTAATTAGAGCTTAGAGTCGAGCCTTGAAGTAACAATTGTATGGACTAGTTTCTCAGCATCACCCCCTGGACAGGATATTTCTCTGAAGATAAAGAAGGAAATTCTAGAAACCTCTATGATATGGGATTAAAATGGCAGCTCCTGCTCAACCTCTGACACATTGAGCTGGGGTATGTCTCTTCCAGGCAGAGGTGTACAGGAAGCTCTGCTGAGTTTAGGGTGTCTCATTACTTCCTCATTTGCCAGACAGTCACTGTGGTGTTGGATGTAAATCCTTTACTTTCCTTAATAATTGTTTGTGGGGAAATAAATTTAGGCCAGAATAAACTTCATATCTTTAGGTTGCTTGATAGGATCCACTTTCTCCTCAACCTCAAGGAGAGAGTTTGGTGCTTTTATGTGAGATGTCCTTTATTTAACCACCAATAGAACGCCTTTTTGCTGTGTTTGTCCTTCCAGACCACCTGCAGGATTATGTTGGAATAGAGGAGGATTTCTCTGACCAGCAGATCTGTGGACAGGAGAGGAAATCCAGTTTGGACCAAGAGGAGCCAGAACACCTGCAGATAAAAGAAGAGCATCAAAAGCCAGAACATCCCTGGACAAAAGAGGAAACCATGGAGCTCCCCATAAGTGAGCAGAAAGAACAGCTTGTTCTGAAACAGAATGTTAAAGATACAAGAGAGAAACCTTTGCCATGTTTGATATGTGGAGAAAACTTTCTTAAAAAAGAGCATTTAATGGTTCACATGAGAACTCACACAGATCAGAAGTTTTATTGTCTCTCCTGTGGAAAATCTTTCACAAATAAATCTAGTCTGGATACACATATGAGAATTCACACAGGTGAGAAGCCTTTTGAATGTCTGTCCTGTGGAAAAAGCTTCACTAAGAAATCTCATCTTGATACACACATCAGAATTCACACATGGTGAAAAACCTTTTTCCTGTACCATTTGTAACAAGAATTTTACTGAAAAAGGTAGTTTGACTAAACACATGATAATTCACACAGGTGAGAAGCCTTTTGGATGTCTGTCCTGTGGAAAAAGTTTCACTAACAAATCTAATCTTGATAGACACATCAAAGTTCACACTGGTGAGAAGCCTTTTTCCTGTACCATTTGTAACAATAAATTTAATCAAAAGAGTAGTTTGACTTCTCACATGAGAATTCACACAGGTGAGAAGCCTTTTAAATGTTTGTCCTGTGGGAAAAGCTTCACTAAGAAATCTCATCTTGATACACACATCAGAATTCACACTGATGAGAAGCCTTTTGAATGTCTATCCTGTGGAATAAGCTTCAGTAACAAATCTCATCTTGATAGACACATCAGAATTCACACTGGTGAGAAGCCTTTTTCCTGTACCATTTGTAACAATAAATTTAATCAAAAGGGTAGTTTGACTTCTCACATGATAGTTCACACAGGTGAGAAGCCTTTTGAATGTCTGTGCTGTGGAAAAAGCTTCACTAAGAAATATTGTCTTGATACACACATCAGAATTCACACTGGTGAGAAGCCTTTTTCCTGTACCATTTGTAACAATACATTTACTCAAAAGAGTCATTTGACTTCTCACATGAGAATTCACACAGGTGAGAAGCCTTTTTGAAATGTCTGTCCTGTGGAAAGAGCTTCACTGACAAATCTAATATTGATAGACACATCAGAATTCACACAGGTGTGAAGCCTTTTGAATAAGTTCACAGCAGTTAGATGCCACAGGAATGAACAGTAGAGGTGTTTACCATGTTTGACTGGTGATAAAATGTCCATCTAGAAACTCTTTCACCTCATTACATGAGAAACTCACGGGTTAGTGTTCTTTTTTTTTTTTTTTATTTGGACAGTTATGAGAAAGCCATTAATTAACAGCTCTGTATACATAGAAACCAGAACAGATAAGGTGTTATACAGTAAATCCTGTACTCAGTTGATCTAAGCAATTGATAAGTTTAAATAGAAAAAAAAAATCAAGGCAGACTCATACTGTGAAACTTTGGCATTTTATTGCACATCTTTTCACGAATTAATTTATTAAGAAGAAAAACTCAAGTTTTATTTTTTACACTAAAAACTTTTAGTTGAATGATAAGCTATCTGCTTTATATATTCCAGAAACAGACTTTTATACTGATGAAAATAAAAGCAAAGCTAGGACAGATTTAATGTGCTTTGCTCAGTTTTGCTGATGTTTTTGGAGGATTTTCTAAGAGATCAGCTGCAAATGATCAGAGTTTAGCTAATTCAGTGTCTTGTTGGCTTTCATTAGCAATGCATCAATCAGCCCTGCTATGTGTGTTGTTGAAACCAGGCCCACCAAAACTCCATCTGTTTTTGGCCCAGTGTTAGAGCTATGGTCAATGGATATTAGACTGAAGTAGATCATCTATAGAGGAGTCTCAGATGAAGATTTGGGACATATATAAGTGTGTGTCAGTCTCAGAATTAGTCAGCTACAAGCTAATTAATGTTGCAAAGTAGCTCCAACCACCTTGAAAAGGGGTGCTGGGATTATGGGGTTAAATTACGGGACATCAAAGAACTCAGTTTACAGGCTGGAGTCTGTAGTTCAGGTAAATTAAAAAGTCCTAAAATGATGAAACATGTTTGTTTAAAAAGATAAACAGGATTGATGATGTTGATGTTATTTTTTTACAGATCAGTTTGAACCTGCTTTAACTTGGTAAAAAGCCTTTGTCTTAATAATGTATTAAAGAAATCTGACTCACCTTTAGAAGTGTGAAGTTTCTGCTTTTTAAAGATTTTTTGAAAGTCCTTTGAAATAATTCTAATAGTTTTGTTCTTGATTCTGTAGATGTTCTATTTACCTGTTATGATTGAAAGTAACTATCACCTATTTTATACAACTGATTTTATGTATTATATTCTGCTGTGGATGTTTTTAATTATTGTAATCACTTTTAAATTGATGAACGAGCAGCAATAAAACCTCATGGATTGTAAAAATGTGTTTTGTTTTTTTAATATGGTTTCAAATAAATTACTATATCTTTCTGTTGTTTTCTCTGATATTTTCAGACAAACTAAAGCTGTAAAATAAATAGTTTAATGGCATTCACCTTCTGTCTTCTCCAGTCTTTCCTGTTGCTCCTCCGTCAGCATTAATCTTTTTGCTTTTTAGAGCCTGAGTGTGTTCAAATCTGGCCATTGGATAAATCCTCCTTTGTTTGTTGGAGAACTTAGATTAGGAAATAATGTAGATACGTATTCTGGCCCAGTTGGTATGGCACCTGATAAAACAAGTGTTTCAGTTGCTATAACTGTGTTTGTCCAGAACCGCTACTGTAGAAGCAGTTTTATTGTCTTGTATCAGAATCAGAATATATCCTTAAACATGGCCCTACACTTACTTAGCAACCAAACTTAAAGGTCAGTTTTGAGTCTTAGTAACACCATGGTCTCCAAGGCTGCATGAGGGGGTTTGGCAAAAACAGAGAGCGACTGTGTAAAAACCTATTGAGGGTCGCAGTGACTTTGACGCAAATCAGCACACGTGAATTCCAGTAAGATGTCGACACAATATTCCTGTGCATGTGCAGTTACGTAATGCGATGTCAAAGAGGTTAGTTATGCTTTAGATTATATTAGATGATTCTACTTGAAGCGTATAATGAAAACTGTTTACTGCACTAAAAGATTAATATAGAGACAAATCAGAATCCTAAATGCAGATGACAAAAGACTTAAAACAGATTATAGGCTAAAACAGACTAAATACAGTTCTAGCTCAAAGCCAGAAAATAAAGTATGTTAATACTTACTCAAATATCTTTGTGTTTCGAAAGACATTTTTTTTTTTTCTGACCGGCTCTCTACCTCTTGGTTGTTTCAGGGAGTGAGGAAACAGTCACTCTGCATTCCAGTCTGATTAAACAACTTCTGTGCACTGCCGCACACACTCATTCAAAGTCCACAGGAAGACAACCTTTTATTTTTTCTAGCTTGGCAGAGAACTACAGGAATGATTAAGGTTAAAGTGGACACACTAACTTGTTTATGAATATCCAAGACGAAACGTACAATCTTAAAAAGGTTACATTCCTAGCTATCTGTATGGAGCCAAATAATATCTGATAAGAGGATGAACAGTATAATAAGTAATAGTTAAAAATGTATCTCTTCAGGGTTTGCAAGATCAGGGATTAGTTTCATTTAGAAATCAGACTTTATACACAATAAGATGAAAAGTTAAAACAGCAGATTGTCACACATGTTCTTAATACATTTCTAACAGTAAAATACTGAATAAAACAGGCTTTACAACTGGAAAAGCACCTTAAGAATTGAATTCAGGAATATTATGTAAATGTGAGATTATGTGATCCAAGTGCATAAACTGTCCAATAAATCCTAGATCTAGAATGTCTTTAGAAATGTTGTTATAAAGCACAGAAAGTCAGAATGCAGATTGTATTTAAAAATAATGTAGGATGGCACTCAACTTGCTTCCAGAGGAAAAAGGATTTTGGCTTATATTCTCATTATTACTATACTGCTAAAATCTTTATTACTTCTTACTACTCTTGTGCATGAAAACCCTGGTTAACAAAATTGGAACAGAAGGCTAAGATAATAAGAGACAATATTTTCAGTGTTTAAATTTTTTTAGGGCAAAGATCACCAAATTGCCCCTAGATGATGCCTCCACCCCTTGACAAAATGGCTGAGCCTCGGTACGCTATGGAGCCTGAGAAGAACACCTGAGAGCTGAGAGCGGTTTGACTATATTATTTCTTGTCTTTTCTTTTTATAATCTAATTCCCATGTAAGAGGAACCTGTTTAAGGGTCGCATTGTAAATTCAAATTATTATTTTACTCATGTTTTTCTTTCCTTGTGTCATTAACATATAATTGGGGATTGATGCATTTCGAGGAAAAGCACCCAGGAACTCTGTGATGAGAAGGACCTTACAGAGGAATAGGAAAGGTGATGAAGTTTCATTGTATTTATCTCACACTTAGCTGTGTTAACAAGTATTTAAATTACAAGATTCCTGAAATAATTGTGGAGCGATTTGAAGCTGTAACACCGATTGCACAGTAGGATTGGACTGCCATTTACTTTGAGTAAAGTTTTCTCCTGTTTTGTTATCTTAGGAAGGTAAGATGATTGTAATTTATTTCATCTTTCTTTTAACAGGTAAGATGATTCAACAAAAGATAGACTATTTTATTTGTTGTGTTGGCCTGAGGTCCAATCTGAAGTCCTACAATCGTGTTACATGATTTATTTTATTATTATCAGAAAGGTTAATTCTCTTAGATTTGAGTTTTACAGATTATTGGAGGATATTTGGAAGTATTAATAATTTCAGATAAGAGAGAAGATACACCAAGAGACAATGGGACATTTCTGCAACAATCAAAAGTTCTCTTATTTTAATTTGAACATTAATTACAGAAACTGGACTCATGAAAAACAGGATGTGTTACATCTCTAGATTTGGTTTCAAGATACTGGTCAGTTTTTTTCTTTCCTCTCAGGATCACATCTGACAGTGAGATTTAAGGACACTGGGACAAGGACTGCCCTCACTCTGGATCCGCATAAGCCATGGACACATGAATGATGTGCGAGGCCCAGGGGACCACGACAACCAAGGAGCAGACAGACTGAACTCAAATATTAAGGGAAGTACATCAGAGAGTAATGAAAGGACAAGAGGACCAGCGAACTCTAGCTACACGTCAAAAGAATGCAACACCAAGGAGCGACCAGCAGATGGACGACCGAGAGGACCAGATGTGATGAAAGCATCACAGGGGGGAATGGGATCCCTCTCCAATTGAATTAGATAAGTCAAACACTACGTACTACAATAAGATTGGAATAATATGAATATTATTTTCTAAGATCAGTTGATATTTGCTGATAAGAACACTAATTGTGGTTTTCTGTCTTACTCATTTTGAGGGGATAGATTGTAAAGACCTGTGACCCCAGGCATAAGACTGCAAACCTTTGACTTCCGCCTGCAAAATACTAAAGGCGGGAACCAGTGATCCTGTGTTCATGCCTTTAAAAGCCAAGGACAGAGCCCTGAAGTGAAAGAACTATATTTTTGATTTTTTTCAACAGGAAAGAAGACAACACAAATATCGATTATTCTTGTATTCTGCAAATATAAACCTGATGATTGTAATATGCCATTGCTTTGCATTATAACCTGTATTACTGTTTTATTATTTCACATTGTGAACCATCCATAGCAGGCTGTTTAGAGGAGTACTGACTGACTGACTTCTGACTGACTTTTATTATTAATTATGATACTTAGTAATGGTTAGTTAATGGTTTCATTTAAAGGTTTATATCCCCCAACTTCCATCCATATCAGGCTGTGTCCGTAACTTTAATATTTTGTTTTCACTTAAACTTCACACATGTAAGTGCACTTAGTCGCGTAGTATTCACATCACCATGTAACATCACAAGGTATTTCATCTGCAATAAACTACAGGGGGGATATGTAGAAGCAGTTTTATTGTCTTATATCAGAATCAGAAATCAGAATATATCCTTAAACATGGCCCTACACTTACTTAGCAACCAAACTTAAAGGTCAGTTTTGAGTCTTAGTAACACCATGGTCTCCAAGGCTGCATGAGGGGGTTTGGCAAAAACAGAGAGCGACTGTGTAAAAACCTATTGAGGGTCGCAGTGACTTTGACGCAAATCAGCACACGTGAATTCCAGTAAGATGTCGACACAATATTCCTGTGCATGTGCAGTTACGTAATGCGATGTGGAAACTATAAAAGGCCGCCCAGAATGGATTAAAGGTGGGGGAATTAACTGAGACGATGCATTGCTGAATGTATGAAGTTTTAAGACAGCTGTATGAATTCGGTTTTGTAAATAAATGTTCCCCCCTCCGGGTGACAGAATGAAGCTGTCACCCCTCCGGATTTTTCACTACAGTCTGAACAATAAAAATCGGATTTTGCAACAATAGTTCTGGACCATTTATAGAAAAAGTGAGAATGTTAGAGGTTTTTGATGAACAACTTGTACAACACAATTCGTGTGGTTGTACACAAAAATGAAAAATAACTACCATATTTTCACGACTATAAGCCGCATATAAACGTCTTTTTTTCCCTCAAAATGTGCGGCGCACCCTATGTGTTACTGCGGACGTTGTTGAGACCACCATGAGAACGTTAAAGGGGGAAGTGTGGGCGTGGATTGTGTATAAAAGAACAGGTATGTGCTTTATGCGGAACATTGTTGTCATAACAACCCTGAAAATGGCAAAGAGACACACCTATGAGTGCAATTTTTCCATCCGGACCAGGACTACATTTGCTCAGCGACGTCCGGCGGATTCTGATGAAAAGCTGGTGAGCTTCCACTCCTTCTGCAGCAAACACATCGCCGACAAACTCATCCAGCCAAGCCACATCACCAACATGGACGAGGTGCCGCTCACTTTCGACATCCCAGTGAATCACACGGTGGAGAAGAAGGGGACCAGCACGGTAGCGATACACATAACGGGGGCATGAAAAGGCGTTGTTTACTGTTGTGCTTGGCTGCCACGCAAAAATGGACAGAAACTGTAGTTTCTATGGTGACTTTTAAGAGAAAGACTGCCTAAAGAGACTTTTCCAGCTGGAGTCATTATTAAGGCAAATGAAAAGGGCTGGATGGATGAGGAGATGATGAAAGAGTGGGTTTTAATCCAGAGAAATGTGAGTTTAAAAGATTAAGAGGAAATGATCAACACAGACAGAGATTTGTCAACCTCTGCAGTCGGGGAGAAAAGGTGCTGGCTCAGAAACCAGCACCTTCTCACACAGATCCCTTCATAGCAAAGCCTTTTATTAACAGTTTACAACATCATAGGGTGGGCCTTAAACAGAAGACCCAGTAATGATTATCTGGGAGGATGCAGGTCATTACTCATGACCTACTGGAGGTCATAAAAGTTTATGACCCTTCTGGTTGAATCACAGGATAAAAATGTAGCATCTTCTTTTATGACAATGTTTGGTATGTCCACACAATAATTTTATATTTATCACTCTAACATTTCCCTCCTCTTATACATAAAAACATCAGCATCTTTCAATTCATATTGTATTCATAGGAGTAGGAATATGAGTACAAACATAACAGTCTGTTTTGTTCAAATCTTCAGCAACATGTTTGGCATGTTGCCACCACATATTGGCACCGTATGGATGACTTTCTGTGGATCCATCAAAAATCATCCTGCTCTTCCTTTGTTTCAGACAGTCAGTTTGAGTCCCTAGAAACACCAGTCCAACGGTCACCACCGGGCAGCAAAACCACTTTGGTTTTTCACATCTTCATCAGCTCTTCCAATGAAACACCCATTAACTAGGACTCTAAAAGACTGGGTTAGGTTGTTTTCTTCACCAGCGTTGAGACGAGTGGTCCTAAAAAAAACCAAACCCCTTTGAAGCTGGACTTCACCACAGATCCCTCACCTTAGTTATGGGGTTCCTGTGAAGGTAATTGGGCTTCTTGCTGTGGAAAGTTTTTAATTAGTTTACAATGACTCTGGTATATCCAAGTGTCTCTTTCCTGGATTTTCACGGCGGTGGGGGTTGTTAGTTGCACTATGTAGGGTCCTTCCCACCTCGGAGCTTCCCAACTCTTCCCTTTTGATGATTTTAATCAGCTCTCGGTCTCCAGGCTTCAGGCCTTCCTGTGGGGAAACAAAAAGGAGCTCTGGGCAGATTACATGTTCTTTGAACAGTTCCGTATTTGAACAGTTTCAGAATTCACTTAGTTAATGGGTCAATGTTCTTTTTCTTTTTCAGCCCATGGCTGTCCTTCCCATAAAGGTAGAACAAAAGGTCTCCCATTCACTATTTCAAAAGAGGCCAAACCATCAGATGTTGGAACAATCCTCATGAGTAATTTTACTAAATGCAAACACTCTGGCCATGGCTTTCCTGTTTCTGCCATGAATTTTCTCAATCTGTTCTTAACCTCTCCATTAGCTCGTTCCACCAATCCTGCACTCTGTGGATGGTAGGAACAGTGATGTTTTAAGGTTATGTTTAAATGTTTAGACATTACTGATACCACTTCATTCACAAAATGTGTTCCATTATCACTTTGTAAGATTTTTTGGATACCATGCTCAGGTATGATATGTTTACACAACGCTTTTGCTACTGTCAGTGCATTGGCATGTTTTGTGGAAACAATTTCTACCCATTTAGAAAAATTGTTCACTAGGACTAGGCAGTACTTGTACTGTCCACTTAGGGTCAGCTCAATGTAGTCCATGCTAATTATTTCAACTGGAGCTGTACCTCTTGGCACCTGTCCTCACTTAGTTTTCTGATTTGCTTGTGAATTGTATTCACAACATGTGAGACATGCAAAAATTTTAAAAGCAGTAGTAGTTAAACACCTGTGTGTGTTACTATACTATATTCATCATAACTCCCCCTGTTTGAGACATGATAATTTCATGGATCAAAATAGCTGCTAGTTTTTGTCAGGAATCAGAAATAGTTTAATAATCCCAAGAGGGAAATTACTTTTTGCTACATGCTCAAATTA
>JAGKQL010000056.1:363972-406653 GCA_018398635.1 Cyprinodon brontotheroides | reverse complement strand
AAATTAATAAAACAAAAAAAATTACAAAATTTAATATAATTTTTTTTCTTCATTATGTTTTTAAAGCAGCTAAAAGATGAGAAAAGCTTTTCACTGACGATCATTAAGCTTCTGAGTTATTTAGAAAAACCTTTATTTGAATCTTTGATCATCTAATAAACAAACATTTTTAAGCTCAGAGAATCTTAGAAACTGTTTAAATAGATTTTGTTGAATCTCTGTCAAAAGGTCAGATCCTAAAAACACATTTTATCATTTTATTCATGATGAGAGATTTCCAAAACACGAGATGAACATTGATTGAGCTGTAACTTCCATTTTTCCTGCTCTGAGTCAGTATTAAGGTTTGATCTCTATCTTTGATCTGGATTGATCCGTTTCTTTCTGTTCCTGTGATCAAAGATGCACCAGGCTCCACCTCTGCTCTGAAATCAGCCCTGTTCTCCTGCTGCAGGGTTATTTGCTTGTTGTTGTTTTTATTTCTGTGTAATGATGGAGGCAGGCCCACATCCCTGGACTGAGAGATGTTCTGCCTGTTAAAGGAAAGACAAACTGCCATTCCGTCCCTGCATGGAGCTCCTAGTTCACAGTCACGGGGCCCCGTGTGCACAAATACCAATTTCTCTGTCTGTTTTTTTCTCCATTCATTGTCAGGTTATGGTGGAGCAGGCAGCCATTATATGAAATACAGTGAAAGTTATCTAATCAGTTTTTGATCAAAATGTTTAAATGTGATGTGATTGTGGGCCACCACCATCACACTCATCAGTTCAGGCTGATGAAGGCCCTGTCCTGCAAACCTTACTGTCATTTTCCACCTTTGGAGCCGTTTGAATAGAGTTTTTGTTCCCCGTAGTTTCTAGCTTACTCCTCTGGGCTTTATCTCCATCTCAGTAAGGTAGCAGCTGCGTACCGGTGTTATACTATATTCACTGACCCTGGCCAAAGAGAGAGAATGTGTTCAGTGATGCTGTATGATTGGGCCAGCACAGTGTCAGTGAGAGAAAATAACCAATGGTCCTTGGACTAGTGTTTATCATCTGCCTGAGTCACATATTCTGTGGAATGTTTTAATGGAAAGTTTTAATCTGCATTCTGTTGAATTCAGCTAAAATCTTTGATTCTTTATTCAGATTGGAGGACTGCAGATTGTCAGAGATCAGCTGGGCTTCTCTGGTCTCAGCTCTGAAGTCTAATCCATCCAATCTGACAGAACTGGACCTGAGTGGAACCAACCTGGACCCTGGAATGAAGGAGCTCAGTGGGTTTTTGCAGTCTCCCCTCTGCAAACTAAAGTCATTGAGGTCAGATGTAGTATATTTGTTTATTCTAATAACATTACAGTGCAAATCTCAGTGTGAAGGTCAATCAGTGAGCTAGTAAAGGATCAATAGGCTGATGATTAGAACAGCAGGTTACGACTCTCAGAAGGAGGACAGACATGTTTAGAAAATAAAGGCCTCAGTTTGTTTGAAACTCCCCAACATACGGAGTGACTACTGGTCTGGGTCTGGGTTCTGCTGGAGTCCTGTTAGGGTTTCTGTCTGAGGAAAGCCCAGTTAGGAGAAGCACATTGCTCTAGGGCCCATCTGGTGTGTGATTTCTTCTAACCTGCATCCTGTTGGATCAACTCACATCTTTCTATCTTTTATCCAGATTGATTGACTGCAGTTTGTCAAAGATCAGCTGTGCTGCTCTGGTCTCAGCTCTGAAGTGAAACCCCTCACATCTGGAACTCCTGGACCTGAGCTACAACAACCTGAAGGAGTCGGATGTTCAGCAGCTGCAGGATCTTGTAGAGTCCAAACTACGAACTGAAGTATCTGTAAGTAGATGGTTGTAGTGAGTCCAGCTGCTCCACAGCTGCTCTTAACAGGACTGAAGTCCCTGCTGCTCTTTATCCTGGATGTGCTGCATCACTGACTGACAGCTGATGGAGAGAGAGAGGCTGGAAACACTCATTTATCTCCTCTGTTCATCCTTCTTCTCTGCAGGAAGTGGAGGTGATGATCTTAGTAGAGGAGAGAAGCTGATCTGTGTCCTGATGATCCTCAGAGGTTGAAGCTGCAGCAGTTTGAGTTTAAAGAGACTCTGACTGGATCCTGATGATGAACTCTGAGTTTACAGATTTGTTTCCTCTTTATTTGATCCTGTCTGTCATTTAGTGTCTGATATTGTTTTTCTCTTTGGAACAATAAAGATGAAATTCAAACTAAGCTCCTTTTAGTGGTTCCATAGAGGTTTGATCTGAATCTGATCAAACTGTAAAGTAACCCAGAGATCTGAAATAAAGCTCAATTCTAAAGTTTTCAGGCTGCATGTTTGCTTCATTGTGATGCAGTTTTTGGAAGCTTTTCTTCAGGATTATTAATCAGATCTTTTTGATTTTCTTCTTTCTGAAGGCCAAATATCAAACTTAGTAAAGATAAAGTTTCATCTGCTCCAGCTTCTTCTTTGCTGAGCATTGGAAACACTTTCTGGAAGCTCAGAGACTTTCAGATCCTCTTTGGAGGATGTGCTTTCTAAATCCAGGCCTGGGGAGATGCAGAGTGACCATTTTAGTGGTGAGTCTGTTCAGGATTATTGTGATGAAGGCAGAACTTTAGGTGGTTCAATGCAGTGTGGAGAGCTATGTCGATGGCACCCTCTGTGGATCTGTTCACCTGCTATGTGAACTGGTGAGGGTCCAGGTCTGGGGGGAGATAGTCCTTGATTTGCTGAAGAACCAGTCTCTCAAAGCACCTCATGATTAATGGAGTGAGGACCACCAGGCAGTAATCATTGACTGCCTGGACCAGGGAGAGGTTGAAGATCCTGCTGATCAAACTAAGTCTGTGTCTGATGATGTCATTGGTATTTTTTATAAAAATAATAATCTACATTATTTTATTGCAGATTTTTTGAAAAATACCACGTCAAAGCTAGCTCATAATGCCCATCCAATATATGAATGTGTCATTTTCAGCAATTTATTCACTTATTAATCATTCTAATTCTATTTTCAATAAACATTCCTTTATAGACTCAAGCTGAAGGACACCATAGCTGAGATGCTTTAATAACTTGATGAATTAATGTACGTCACATTTTCTGTTCATCAGGTAATCTGCAGCATCATGGTATGGGCCCCACATCCCACTGAGACAACAGCAAGCAATGGTCACACAGGTTTTGTTCATAAATAGTAGAAATTAGTTAATTTGCTCCGAAGAGGCCACCCCAAACATTTAACTTGTTTTGAGTACATCTTGCTAATTGACGATTTCAACCTGTTGTCTATTCTAGTTGCACAACAGCATGATACATTGTTTGTCCATCAGTTTTACCTCCTAAGTGGACCTGTTATGTCCCCTGGGCTTTAACACTGTACAGGCTTGTTTTGTTATGCAGGTTCAGCTTTGTCAGAACACCTTCCTTGGTGGCTGCCTTAAGGCTGCAGAGGAGCAGTGACATCAACTAGTAGGAAGAGGTTTTGTTAAGCTGTTACCCCTGTGGAAGCTCATTGGTAGAATTCTCTTATGACAGAAAGAAGGCTGACGATTCACTCCATTGTCTCCCGGAGGGGGGAAACATTTATTTACAAAACCGAATTCATACAGCTGTCTTAAACACTTCATACATTCAGCGCTGCATCGTCTCTCACATCTGTAATTTCCCCCACCTTCAATCCATTGTGGGCGGCCTTTTATAGGCTCCACAACGCACTGTGTGGATGCACGCGCACGACTGGACGCTCTGAAGAACTTCCTGGAAGTTCTTGGCCTGTGACCCGATTGCGTGCGAGTCAGCCAGTAAGAACCCTGTTTTTGCCAAGATTCGTACGTGACTCCCAGCTTGTAGACTCCCTGTTTACATGTTGCAATCTCTGTGTTGCTAAGTGAGCATAAGGTCAGAAACAGGACTACATAACGCAGTACAACTGCTTCCTTGTTTGGCAAGCCAGCCAGCATTAGAGACTTTATTATTGCTAAGACTCATACTTGAACTTCAAGATGTACTGTTTTGTTGCTAAGTAAGTATAGGTCCATGTTGTAGGATATATTTCTGATTTCTGATATAAGACAATAAAACTGCTACTACATTCCCCCCTGTAGTTCATTGCAGATGAAATACTTTGTGATGTTACATGGTGATGTGAATACTAAGCGAATAAGTGCACTTACATGTGTGTGAAGTTTAAGTGAAAAAAACGAAATATTAACGTTACGGACACAGCCTGATATGGATGGAAGTTGGGGGATACAAACCTTTAAATGAAACCATTAACTAACCATTACTAAGTATCATAATTAATAATAAAAGTCAGTCAGAAGTCAGTCAGTCAGTACTCCTCTAAACAGCCTGCTATGGATGGTTCACAATGTGAAATAATAAAACAGTAATACAGGTTATAATGCAAAGCAATGGCATGTTACAATCATCAGGTTTATATTTACAGAATACAAGAATAATCAATAATTGTGTTGTCTTCTTTCCTGTTGAAAAAATCAAAAATATAGTTCTTTCACTTCAGGGCTCTGTCCTTGGCTTTTAAAGGCATGAACACAGGATCAGTGGTTCCCGCCTTTAGTATTTTGCAGGCGGAAGTTGAAGGTTTGCAGTCTTATGCCTGGGGTCACCGGTCTTTACAATCCATCCCCTCAAAATGAGTAAGACAGAAAAACCACAATTAGTGTTCTTATCAGCAAATATCAACTAATCATAGAAAATAATATTCATATTATTCCAATCCTATTGTAGTACATAGTGTTTGACTTATCTAATTCAATTGGAGAAGGATCCCATTCCCCCCTGTGATGCTTTCATCACATCTGGTCCTCTCGGTCATCCATCTGCTGGTCGCTCCTTGGTGTTGCATTCTTTCGACGTGTAGCTAGAGTTCGCTGGTCCTCTTGTCCTTTCATTACTCTTTGATGTACCTCCCTTATTATTTGAGTTCAGTCAGTCTGCTCCTTGGTTGTCGTGGTCCCCTGGGCCTCGCATATCGTTCATGTGTCCATGGCTTATGCTGATCCAGAGTGAGGGCAGTCCTTGTCCCAGTGTCCTTAAATCTCACTATCAGATGTGACCCTGAGAGGAAAGAAAAAACTGACCAGTATCTTGAAACTAAATCTAGAGATGTAACACATCCTGTTCTTCATGAGTCCAGTTTCTGTAATTAATGTTCAAATTAAAATAAGAGAACTTTTAATTGTTGCAGTAAAGTCCCATTGTCTCTTGGTGTATCTTCTCTCTTATCTGCAATTATTAATATTTCCAAATATCCTCCAATAATCTGTAAAATTTAAATCTCAGAGAATTAACCTTTCTGATAATAATGAAATAAATCATGTAACATGATTGTAGGACTTCAGATTGGACCTCAGGCCAAAACAACAAATAAAATAGTCTATCTTTTGTTGAATCATCTTACCTGTTTAAAGAAACATGAAATAAATTACAATCATCTTACCTTCCTAAGATAACAAAAACAGGAGAAAACTTTACTCAAAGAAAATGGCAGTCCAATCCTACTGTGCAATCGGTGTTACAGCTTAAAAATGCTCCACAATACTTTCAGGAATCTTGTAATTTAAATACTTGTTAACACAGCTAAGTGTGAGATAAATACAGTCAAACTTCATCACCTTTTCTATTCCTCTGTAAGGTCCTTCTCATCACAGAGTTCCTGGGTCCTTTTCCTCGAAGTGCATCAATCCCCAATTATATGTTAATGACACAAGGAAAGAAAAACAACATGAGTAAAATAATAATTTGAATTTACAATGCGGCCCTTAAACAGGTTCCTCTTACATGGGAATTAGATTATGAAAGAAAAAACAAGAAATAATATAGTCAAACCGCTCTCAGCTCTCAGGTGTTCTTCTCAGGCTCCATAGCGTACCGAGGCTCAGCCATTTTGTCACAGGGTGGAGGCATCATCTGGGGGCAATTTGGTGATCTTTGCCCTAAAAAATTTAAACACTGAAAATATTTTCTCTTATTATCTTAGCCTTCTGTTCCAATTTTGTTAACCAGGGTTTTCATGCACAAGAGTAGTAAGAAGTAGTAAAAACTTTAGCAGTATAGTAATAATGAGAATATAAGCAAAAATCCTTTTTCCTCTGGAAGCAAGTTGAGTGCCATCCTACATTATTTTAAATACAATCTGCATTCTGGCTTTCTGTGCTTTATAACAACATTTGTAAAGACATCTAGATCTAGGATTTATTGGACAGTTTATACACTTGGATCACATAATCTCACATTTACATAATATTCCTGAATTCAAATCTTAAGGTGCTTTTCCAGTTGTAAAGCCTGTTTTTATTCAGTGTTTTACTGTTAGAAATGTATTAAGAACATGTGTGACAATCTGCGTTTCGTATTGGAGACAGAAATTATGTTTAACTTTTCATCTTATTTGTGTAAAGTCTGATTTCTAAATGAAACTAATCCTTGATCTTGCAAACCCTGCATAGATACATCTGAGCTATTCCTTATTTATAATGTTTATTCTGTTAGATATTAGTTGGCTCGGTGCAGATAACCAGGAATGTAACCTTTTTAAGATTGTACGTTTCGTCTTGGATATTCATAAACAAGTTAGTGTGTCCACTTTAACCTTAATCATTCCTGTAGTTCTCTGCCAAGCTAGAAAAAATAAAAGGTTGTCTTCCTGTGGACTTTGAATGAGTGTGTGCGGCAGTGCACAGAAGTTGCTTAATCAGACTGGAATGCAGAGTGACTGTTTCCTCTCTCCATGAAACAACCAAGAGAGAGAGCCGGTCAGACAGAAAAAAAAATGTCTTTCGAAACACAAAGATATTTGAGTAAGTATTAACATACTTTATTTGGCTTTGAGCTAGAACTGTCTTTAGTCTGTTTTAGCCTATAATCTGTTTTAAGTCTTTTGTCATCTGCATTTAGGATTCTGATCTGTCTCTATATTAATCTTTAGTGAAGTAAACAGTTTTCATTCTACGCTTCACGTAGAATCATCTAATATAATTTAAAGCATAACTAACCTCTTACGTCTCTTAATATAATCGGTTCTTCACTTCTTGAACCACATCTCAGTCTTTGGTTCTGTTTCATTATTCTCTATTTCTGTATCTTATTGAGTAAACAGCTAGTCCTGATGCTGGGGAGAGAAAGTCTAACTTCAATAAACATCCTGGATTATTATTGTGAAACTAGTCTGAATGCTGATTTCTTAGTTTTACTTAAAGTTTTTACAGAGGTACATCTAGTGCATTATTTAAGGATTCATAGAATCTCTAATTTTATGGAAATTTATTGTCATTAGATATTTCATAGGCTTCTGCTGATTTAATTTAAGTTTTCCTGATTTATTTACTCAGCTTCTTTTGCATCCTCTAATATTTATATTCCATATAGTTTACAGGTAAACATGTTAATTTTACATTCTACTTTGTGCGTAGATAATCACTAGGAGGTTCTTGTTAAATGTTTCTATTTAATTAATTTGAATCATGACCTTTTCTAACATAGTCACATAATTTTCACGTGTCTCTATCTTCTTATTTAGTTCTTAATACTATAACGTTAGTGTCATGATCAGTTCTCTAATGGAGACCCAAAGATGCAGAACACCACTGACGGACACAAGATGAAAAGTTTAACAAGTTTATTTGCACAAGCACATAATATGCAGATGACTGGTTTGGGCCTGGAATCTGGTTTCACCGGAGTCTGCGTGAGAGACAACACAGTTAAGGACTGTTGACGGGTTTTTGGTTTCAATGGTGCTCTGATAGTACCTTGAGGGTTCTTGGAGGTTCTCCTTGGGAGAGTCACTGTTGGTTCTGGAGAAGGATGTGTTAGCAGAGTCCGTTAGCTGCTTCAGCGTCTCACGTCTTATTAGAACAGACCTTGGCTTGGGTTTCCTAGCTCTTGCCCAGAGCTGCTTAGAGGTTGACTGAGAATCTTCAGGGTTTGGCTCGGAGGGTCGGCTCGGCAGGTTAGCTCTTCCAGAGCTTTCACGGAGGAAGCACGAGTCACCTAGAGGCACAGAGACAAACGTTAGAATCTGACTCGGGATTAAGGACATGGAAAAATCACTGAGATCAAGGCTTTAGCGCTGACCAACTGGAACAACACTGCGGCGTTGAGGTAAGGTCTGAAGGCAGCTTAAGTAGTGGATCCTCTGATGGTCTTGATGAGCTGCACCTGTGCAGGAGGCTCCCTCAGAGGATCCACGGCGGACTCTGCTGGAGAAAAATGGTATTTTCTCCAGCTCCCAACAGTATAGATTGTTTGTTTTAAATCACTGAATTTGGGAACAATTCCAACGTATCAGCAGCTGAGCTCTACGTAATATCCATTAATAGTTTTCCTACCTTACTATGACATTTGGGACAAACCGTGAGTCTTCCTTCAGAAAAGGTTTCAGGTTTAGCAGCGTTTGTGAAGAGAAACTTAAAGCAGAATAATTAGTATGTTGTTAATGCAGAATGTGCAATTAAAACCTGGTCCACATTGTGTCCTACATTAAGGAGGCTGATCCTTTGTACTTAAAATAAAACTGGTCTGGAAATGTTTGATCTTTTCCATTCAAACCTTTGATCAATTAATACATCATGTTTATCAACCTTAACAGAGAATATAGTGATAATGAAGAAAACTGATTTCTAATATTTGAAATAACATCTGTAGATTCACTGTTGGCTGAATCTTTACAAATCATAGCTGGTGGTTTTTCAACTTAACTGTTCCAAAAACAAACTAAAAGTAAAATAAGGTTCAAACAACATCCCATAGGATTCAGGATGTAACCGTTGTAATGATTTACATAGTGGCAATTAGTAACATATTCTGAACATTTTGAAGCTTATTAATTACTGCTTATAGTTTTCCCAATACTAATTTAGCCTTTGTAAAGTAAACATCAGCAGGTTTACACAGAATGTCAGTGTGAGTTCTGTCCCCCAAAGCTGGAAACAAGCTTTTCTAAGATGAACAGAAAAAAAAGACAAAATCTTACTCTGTTATTAACTTATCTAAATCTCAGTGTTACTTAATTCTAATTGCATGAACTGATCAGCATGTTTTCTCTAAGTCCTAAAATGTCTCTGCTAAATGTGATATGAGATATTCTTCCTCATGCTGGTTCTAAGTCTCATAATGTGCTCAGCAAACTTCACATCACTCTATATTAAATGCTGACCATATTTTGTTAAGCGTTTGTTTTAGAAAGTATCTGAACCAGAACGTAATGCATTATGATGTTACAAAATAGTTTTGCTATAAAGAAAATCATGACATTCAAAGGTTTGGAATGCAAGTTTATATTAAGATAATCACAACTGCTCTAAGGCATTGATTACAAATTTTGATTGTATTTAGTTTGCAATAGATGCTTTAGAATTAGAAGTACAGTTAAACCTATAGGTTGTTTTGTAAGACAGAATAGATATTATATTAGATACCATGTAAATGTAAATGTTTTGCTGATCTCTGCTGTTGTACATAAATAAACCATAATTCACTTACTCTGACCATAAAGCTGTGTTAATTTGAGTATCTGATGTGTTTGGCTTTTTGCAGTGTTTTCTTCACGTCCAGCAACCAGCGACAGAAACCATCTCCTATTTTGGCCGAGCTTAATAATTAATTGAAGTTTTTATTGATCTCAGCAGTGGCTGCCATCGTTGGGCACCAGAGAGCAATCAGGGTTAAGGGTCTTGCTCAGAGACCCAGAGTGGCAGTCTGTGGAAGAGGGTTTTGAACTCGCAACCTCAGGATTCCAAGCTCTATGCCCCAACCACAAGGCCAGCACTTCCCTCCAAGCTTTCCATGTCAGCTGCAGCACTTTCTAGTTCTGCCAGTGTTCTTTGCTCGAGCCGCTTCGGCTAGATGACCGTGATTCATCCAGTCTCCGCCTCATTCGGTCTCGGCTGCACGGCTTCAGTTCACCAGGCTCACCTCGGCATTTAGTAATCAGCTGGTCACAAGTCTGGACGACTCTCATGCAGCTCCGAGCCCCCCTGGGCTCAGGGCACCGTATCCTAACCTTTCAGCCAAACTCATCCAACTCCTGTGTCTACATACCATTTTTAGATTATCTCATTACTCTGTAAATAATAATGCATGTTTTTTATGACATTTTATGTTTAAGACAACCACAATACTGTTTTAGGTTTAATCAAATTCTCCATGTAAATAATTTGCCTTGTTAATTGTTTTATGAAAGAACAATTTATAAATCATAGTTTTCCAATAGCAAAACCACTTTCCAGCTTTTGCTTCAAGGTGTTAAAAGGACTTCATTTTATTTATCTCTTACCCCTAATAATTGTTGAGTTTTATTTGTTCTATCAAGTTTCATCAAAAGTTAATTACATTAAGAAATCCTTAGCATAAATGTAACTTGCTCTTTTTGAAAATTCACCTTTAAGTATTCTTAATAATCAGTCTTTCATTTATTCACTTTGCTACAGTAAGACCAACTTAACTCAGGAGTAATCTAATTCTGTCATCTATGTGCAAAGAAAGGATTCGTCTAATCATGTGGGGTTTATCATAATCAAATATAAGCTGCAGAATCAGTCACTTTACATGCCGTACACAATATCATTCTAGTGTAACAATCTGTACATTGTTTTCAGTTAAAAATGCTTCTAAACCCTCGGGCCCTAATTCTATTTTGATCGCCCCTGTGTGCACTCTGGTAACTGTGCTCCTCCTTCTGCCTCTCAGTGAAAACAAGCAGCTGTGTGTGTGTCAGGCATAATGTGTGTGTGTAGAAAATGTGTGTGTGTTGAGTTTCCGTTTGCCTCGGGACAGAACTCAGAACCATTTTTGGACCTTACTGTTGGGAGGGGGGAGTTTACAGCACTTTTAGTACAAATTGACTTTCTAACCTTTAACATGTTAATTTCAAGACATAGTAAGGTGTAAATGTATTAATTAATATATTTCTTATAAAATTGACCATAGTTTTTCCCTTTTTACAAACATTTGAAAAAGATCAACACTTTGCATATATTTTCAGCTCCTCTCAAGGTTCACCTCCAAAAATCACAGAAACATCGATAGCATTTGCAAACCAACATAAACAAAATATAACTAAAACCAAACACTTTATAATAGAAAATGTCTAGACCAGATTATTCGTATTTCTTGTGCACATTATTTGTATTTTCTTTTTAGAAAGTTTTGTCATTGTTTGTCTTGTAGTATTTTCTGATGACTTTGGTCCCACTCATTACTGAATTACTCAAAACGCATCCAAATAGTAAGAACGTGCAGAAATTCGACTTTTTCAGCAACAGGTTTCCTGCATACCTTTCTTATCATATGTCCGGACGTGGATGCATAGAGAGAATCCAGTTCTTCATGGGATTTTATGTTTGTTGCCATATTAATCTATGGTTTAACATAACTGTAATCTAATTATCTGCTGTTTAATTCTCCTATTGATCTGTTTATACTGAAACATAATAGAACTAATATTTTATACCCCAGACAGACATGTTGACATTGAACAAACAACATAGAACAGACAGACAGACAAAGAACATAAAGACAGACAGACAGACACATGCCGGCTTCTAACATAGTTTTGTTTATAATAATATATAGTCCTATTTAACAGATACAGAACGTCGTGGCATTTTTAAGCTTCCAGCGTGTGTGTGTGTGTGTGTCAGCGCACACACAGACAGGCTCATAGGAGGAGAGAAGAAAAGGGAGGGGGCTTGGAATGCAGGGGAGGTTTTTGCTAAGAAAAACTTGTTTTGAAGCTTTTAAATGTTGTCTTACAAATTTTGAAACTTCTCATATATCCACTGTTTATGTAACAAATTGTTTTGTAATAATTAACAACTTTTCGACCAAGTATGTTTAAACATTGGGCACAATTAAGCCTTTTCTGTTAGAACAAACGACTGGACACCTATTTTTCATGCAGCTCTGCTATTAGAAAATGTGACGCAGTTACAATTAAAGTGAAAGCAGACGTCTTTTGCAGATATAAAGTGATCACTTTCTTTCTTTTGTTTAGTCTTTTATGTTTTTAGACTTATTTATGCAATTATTTTCACTTTTTATGTTTTGTTTCCTTATTTAATGACTTTTATTACCTCCTTTTATTTTGACCTCTTATGTCCTCTGGGACACTTAGGAGAGGTTATTAAACATCTCTACATTTTGTAGGGACTAGATCTTACTTTACACTGTTTTCAGCCTGATTAAATTACAGTGATTAAGCAGATCTGATTACAGATTCTGGAAGGAGGTTTGAATTTAAACAGATGTTTTTAGTGTACACTTAGATTTCAAACACACACATTTCAAACGGCACCGGTGAGAGAATCACACAGAGCTCTTTAGACATTCATACCATTAAATGCCATGGCAATTAATTATTTGTGCACATAATTCTTTAACTTCATAGACCCAAGCAGCCAATTTAAACTGATTTGCATGCACTTTTAACTCTTTTTAACAACTTTTGGTCTAACATCATCAACACAGAGCCAAACTGCTCTCTGTTGCTTCTTTCTCCGGAGATAAACAACAACAACATACGAGATCTCAATACAGTCCCTCTGGACTCAGGCCTATTTTTCAACAACAACAGCCCTTCAGGCTCAGTCGACCTGCAACTCAGAGACATATTCTACGAAACTTAATTCGTCACTAGGGTTAGCTATTCATTAATAGTTGCATCATTCATAATGATACATCAATTATAATCCGTGACCGCTAGTTTCCACCAAATTCTAAAGTTATGGTGCAATCTCGCTTCAGCAGATTACTGTTAATGATTCCATAATCTGAGCCAGGTCTGGACAGCTAAATTTATCTCAAGATGCCAATTTATGCTGCAGCACATCCGGTGACAGAAAGGTGAATCGCTTAAATTAATTCAGTGGCCAGTAAGAGCTTTCTGCCTATACTAATTAATAAATAGGAGGGTAAATTTAACTCACCTCTCCTTTTCCTTAGTTTTTCCTTGTTTTCACCCGGGAGGTCCTGATTCAATTCAATCCGGCCAAAATGCACCAATTGTGGAAGCTCATTGGTAGAATTCTCTTATGACAGAAAGAAGGCCGACGATTCACTCCATTCCGTCTCACCCGGAGGGGGGAAATATTTATTTACAAAACCGAATTCATACAGCTGTCTTAAACACTTCATACATTCAGCGCTATGTCCTCACATCTGTAGTTTTCCCCCACCTTCAATCCATTGTGGGCGGCCTTTTATAGGCTCCACAACGCACTGTGTGGATGCACGCGCACGACTGGACGCTCTGAAGAACCTTCTGGAAGTTCTTGTCCTGTGACCCGATTGCATGCGCGTGGGCCTTAAAGACCCTGTTTTGCAAAGACTTGTGACTTCCAGCTTGTAAACATCCTGTTTACATGTTGCAATCTCTGTGTTGCTAAGTGGGCATAAGGTCAGAAACAGGACTACATAACGCAGTACAACTGCTTCCTTGTTTGGCAAGCCAGCCAGCATTAGAGACTTTATTATTGCTAAGACTCATACTTGAACTTCAAGATGTACTGTTTTGTTGCTAAGTAAGTATAGGTCCATGTTGTAGGATATATTCTGATTCTGATTTCTGATATAAGACAATAAAACTGCTACTACAAAATCACAATGCAAATATTACTTTACAGGATTCAAACAGATGAACACGATAAATATAATATACTTTTAAAGTTTTACCTTTTCTCTCATCATGTGTGGGCGCGGCATCGTAACGACAATGGCAGGAAGTTTAACGTCACAAAAAACAGTAGAAGAAGAAGAAGACAGTGCTCTTCAAAATAAAAGCACCACAAACCAAAATCACTGTAGAACCACAATGTCTTGTGAACACATAAATAACACTGTGAAAGAGAATATAAATGCCATTTATCAGACATTTACACTGTACGATCTCCAAGGAACTCAGAGCGGAGCGGACGGGAGCCACAGTGGCGGCTGTAGGCTTTGCTTTGCACAGGCGGTCTGGAGCGCAGCGGGGCGGAGCAGAGTGTGTGTGTTATTGTGTACAGCTGGGGATGTTAAGGGTCACATTAATTATAGATTAAATAATTTACTGTTCTGTATTTTAAGCAATTGTCATATTTGTAACAACACTAGTCTTTCCTGTGACATGCACCTTTTATTTATTTATATACACACACACACACACACATATATATATATATATATATATATATGAGAGAGAGATTCTTTCCTCCGAGTTACAGTGACAGACAAGCTTGAAGATAAATGACATCCTCAAATTTCTATTCTATTAAAATTTCTGTATCTGTATAATGGGTCTGTTCTATATGTTGTCTTCTCAATTCAGAGGGCCCCATGCCTGTCTTTGCCTAGGGCCCCACATTTCCTAAATCCGCTTGTTTCCCACATATAGTTCACCGATGATGAAGACGACGAACACGTTTTTTTTTCCCCCACACGTCTCCTCGGATGATCAAAGAAAATTACTCCTCTGCCTTTGCGTTGTAATATAGCCAATCAGATGGTGTCGCAATTCAGTATAATCAGCCGTAGAGTTATCAATGCTGTTTTTAAGGTCTGGGCCTGGCAATGAATTAAAACTTCTGGGTTTTTTTGTCTTTTGTTTGGAACGTTGGTGAGGCGGTAGATTGAGTTTGGTGAGGCGGCGCTTATAAGCCTCGCCAAGATAGTGCTGCGGGAAACACTGCAGTCCTAACATTACATTATCACTACCGTACTCTCAGTCACTTGACTTATCCTTCGTATGACTGACTCTGAAGGCGGCGCAGACTCGCGCCATTATGAAAAGCTGCACATCTTTTTTGCAGACTTTACAAGAGGCAACTCGTGGGGGTTTTGTCCCCGTTTAATCCATAATTTGTATTTTTCATCTTCCAGCCAACGTTCATTGAAACGACAACCTCCCGGCATGGTGCAGTTGTGGTTTCATGTGGGCGGAGTCACACATGGAAAAAGACTGGCAGATCGCAGTCACACATAAGCGAGCAGGTTTCATTTTCGGGCTCTCCAACATATTATTTCTCCATTGAATACACACACGATTCAGTTAGATAGGTATTTGTTGCGAAAGAAATAGTTACAATTTCAAAGCATTTTCAAGCATTTCATCCAAAATATAAGCACTTTTCAGACCTTGAAAACACAACGTCAAAATTCAAGCATTTTCAAGGATTTCCAGCACCCGTACGAACCCTGATGTTGGTATAAGATTGTCGACCTGTGCATGCGCAAGAGTGATCATTCGTGCTTTAAGCACCGCCTCTGGCGGTCATCCGGGATTCTTAGAACCTTTCTGTTTAACCGGAGCAAATGTCTGCTGAATATCGAACTTCAAAGTGTATTTCTTTAATCACAACAACGTGATCTCACTTTCAACCGGAAGTTAGCTTTAGCTTAGCATCTTGATCTCCTCTAAGCAGTTTTCCAATCAGATGAGGCTAAAATTCACAGTGTGCATCATCAGGGAATGGTTTCTATCAGGTGTAAGATGATCTGGGGGATCCTGGTGAAATCCAGCAGTAGATGTTGATCCTCCATCTTCTCTTCTTTGAACTTTTTATCTCTTCCTTTAAACTCTGTGAATGTTTCTTCAGCAGGAGTTAACTGCTCGCTGATAAACTCTCCTTGAAGCTGAAGACATTCTCCCTGCAAACCCTCCCAGATTATCAGCCTCTCTACAATGACTCCACACAGAAGCTAAGCTAATGCTGCTAGCTGCTAGTGACGTCACTTCCTCTTCTTTCTGGTTTTTACTAGCGGGTGACATCTAACGTTAAGATGTATTATCTCCATCTACTGTGCTGGAGTGTGGACCAGAGTAGCTCCCTTTAATCTAAATTCTTAGAAATAATCCTGTTTCCTTCAAACTGCTTTATTTATTTTATGAATAACTAATATTTTATTCAGTTTTAATGTGTCTATATCATATTTCCTAATTTCTTGTTTTAGCTTCTCTCTACTTACTGTATACTTGCCACAATGAATGATTCCATGTTCTACTGTTTCCATATCCCTACCACACTCACAACCAGCGGCTGGATGTTTACCTATCAAGTGTCATATGATTTAATCCACTATGTCCATGCTGCAGTCCTGTCATTACTACTTGTTCTTTCTAATTTTTTCTTATTGTTTCCATATTCCCTACTTTCTTTTGTATATGAAATAAATGACGACCTTTAGTTCCTTCTTCCAACAATTGCTGCCATTCAGAATTAATTTAGCTCTTAATGACTGATTTTATTTCAGATTTACAATATGCTATTTCCATAATTCTACTTAGTTTTAAAGACATCTTAGCTAAATGATGTGCCATATCATTCCCTTCTATATCTTTATGAGCAGGTATCCACATAAACCTAATCTCTATTTGAATTTGGGTCATTCTAAATAGAACTTGATAAATTTCATATACTAACTCCATACGGCTTTCAGATGAAACATTTAAAATAGACATTAATGATGATAATGAATCTGAACATATCAGAACTTTTTCAATGTTATTTTGCTCTACCCACTGTCAGGCCAGAAGTATGGCTAACATTTCCACTGTATACACAGCTAAATGATCAGATGTTCTTTGTTTTTTAATTACACCAAGTTCAGGAATATCATAAGACCCTTGTTTATAGGTTGTTGGAGATCGGCCTGTTTTCCAGTGTGGTCCTGTGACTGGGTGGATGTGATCTCTTCATCCTCTGACATGGGAGCTGGCTCGGAGCTCGTTCTGTCTGGCTGTGTGTTTGGGCTGGACAGGGAAATTGAATAAGCAAATCCTCTTTTATTTGAAACTGAATCTTTTGAACCATCTGTATCAATAATTGCGAAGGATTTATAGCTACTCTTAATTCTGTCATTTCCTAAATTTAATTTCAATTCAATTCAGTTTATTTATATATAGCGCCAAATTCACAACACATGTCATCTCAAGGCACTTTACAGTTCAACCAGATCATACAGTCAAATTGATACAAAGTTTTCTTTAAAAATTTACCCGGTTATTATCTTTATTAATCTGCATTTCTTTATAAACCTCTAGATCTACACTTGCATGTGGAAACAACCAAAATGGTGTAAATGATAAGGCACTGCAGCACAGTATCTCTTTCCCTGTGTGCCTATTTCCCTGATGAATTTATCTGCTGCAGGCAAAACAGTCTATTTTAGCTTTTCCACTCTCCCAGCAAGGTTTTAGGATTCTTACTGCTGGATTATTCTCCTCCTTATGTCCCTGCAAACTCACCCAATAATTCAACATTAGTTGCTTTTGTCTTAAATATAAAGGAATCTCCCCCATTTCCAGCTGCACTGCCAAAGATGGAGATGTCTTCATGGCTCCACAACATAATCTCAAAGCTTGATTCTGAATTATCTCTAATTTCCTAATCACTGTTTTCACAGCCTGCCTATAAACTACACATCCGTAATCCAACACTGATCTAATCAAGGCAACATAAATATTTTTTACATAAATTTTTAATTTGGGTCCTAATATGAAGCTCTAGCGGAAGTTCAATTGAAGAAATTCTGACTTACCTCCATCCAATCAGAAGCTGATCCGTCTCCGAAGCGAGCCAATCAGCTTCGAACTACTCCACCACGGCCCAATCATCAGTCCTGCTTCCACTTTTATAAACTCCTTTTCAAATCCTCATCCCAGCCCGCTATCCTGCAATCGCAATGTCAGATTTCGATTCAGACGACAATTCACCCACCTCCATCCCCTTCTCCGCCATCACAGCTGAATCGTCCTCCATGACACGACTTCAACTCAACCTCATCAGAGAGTATTAATCCCAGTTGTCACCATCCCTCGTCTCATCGCATTGGTCCGGCAGAAGACCACCATATTGAGCCCGGTTCTGCCAGAGGTTTCTTCCCAAAGGGGAGTTTTTCCTCTCCACTGTCGCTTCATGCTTGCTCATCATGGACAGCTCACGGTACCTGCATCACCGAGCAGGACCTCTATATCCCGAGTCTGAGTGAAGCCCCGGCATCAGCTCCCTCAGTCTTCTAGTCCCACAATTCTGCCCAGCAGATCACCTTGTCAACCAGCTCGGATTAAACCACCACCAGTTTCAGGCCGGGGGGAACATCCCTATTCACATTCATCTACTCATGCATGTTAAAGCATAATTCAGCATGAATGTTCCTGCCGAGGTCTGAGCGCCAAAGACTATACTTTCTTATCAATAAATTCTTCTAATTATCTTTTCTCTCTGTGTGAGTTTTTCAGATTGAAATGAAGCTCTAGCGGAAGTTCAATTGAAGAAACTCTGACTTACCTCCATCAATCAGAAGCCGATCCGTCTCTGAAGCGAGCCAATCAGCTTTGAACTACTCCACCACGAAGCCCAATCAGCGTCCTGCTTCCACTTTATAAACTCCTTCAAATCTCACCACAGCCGCTATCCTGCAATCGCAATGTCGGATTTCGATTCAGACGACAATTCACCCACCTCCATCCCCTTCTCCGCCATCGCAGCTGAATCGTCCTCCATGACACGACTTCACCTCAACCTCATCAGAGAGTATTAATCCCAGTTGTCACCATCCCTCGTCTCATCGCATTGGTCCGGCAGAAGACCACCATGTTGAGCCCGGTTCTGCCAGAGGTTTCTTCCCAAAGGGGAGTTTTTCCTCTCCACTGTCGCTTCATGCTTGCTCATCATGGACAGTTCACGGTACCTGCATCACCAAGCAGGACCTCTATATCCCGAGTCTGAGTGAAGCCCCGGCGTCAGCTCCCTCAGTCTTCTAGTCCCACAATTCTGCCCAGCAGATCACCTTGTCAACCAGCTCGGATTAAACCACCACCAGTTTCAGGCCGGGGGGAACATCCCTATTCACATTCATCTACTCATGCATGTTAAAGCATAATTCAGCATGAATGTTCCTGCCGAGGTCTGAGCGCCAAAGACTATACTTTCTTATCAATAAATTCTTCTAATTATCTTTTCTCTCTGTGTGAGTTTTTCAGATTGAAATGAAGCTCTGATAACACTTCATTATATTTATAACTTTTTTTACATTTCCCTTTAATATATTTAACCTGATCCCCCCATAAGGGCTTGGAATCAAACATGATTCCTAAAAAATGAAATTTACTTACTGTTTTTATTTTTTTCTCCATACATTTTTAAACAAATTTCCTCAATTTTCTTCCTACTGAATACAACAGTCTTTGTTTTACCCACTGAGAATTTAAGCCCAATTTTCAACAGCATTAATAGCATTTTGTATTTTCTTAAACACTAATCTTACATTTTTCCCTTTTTTAGACAAAGGCTCCATCATCAGCAAATAAAGACTGCATAACATCCTGATCTACTTCTGTAAAAACATCATTAATCATGATTGAGAATAATAAAGGACTGATAATACTTCCCTGTGGAGTTCCATTATTAATTTTATATTTATCAGACCTCGTTACTCCCATCTGTACCTGTATAACTCTATTAAACAAAAGATCTTTAATCCAATTATAAGCCCTTCCTGTAATCCCCATTTTATATAATTTCATAAGCTATCCATCCTTCCATTCCATGTCATATGCTTTCTCAATATCTAAAATATTGCTACCACTGCTTCCCTATTAATGAGAGCTGTTCTAATATCTGATTCCAAATACACAACTGGATCCATTGAACTCCTTCCTTTTCTGAATCCACTTTGACACGAGCTTCCAGCTCATGTGCAGAGAACAACAGGGGATAAACACGAGCTGACATCTTCAGGCATGGAGCTTCCAGCTCTTAGCAGGGATCAACGGGGGAAAATCCTCATATGATTCTTGAAGCTGATTCCACATGGGAACCTCCAGGGAAACTCCACATAGAAGTCACTCAGGTTACATCCACATAGGAATCTCTCGGGTAGGCTCACCAGGGCAGACATTGATTACAGGTTAAGCTCATCCCTTCTGCTTAAGACCAGTGAGACAGGGTTCCAGAGGGGCAGCTCTTCCTGGAGCTTCAGACCAGAGACAGGTTTCCTGTGAGGCACAGACAAAGGAGAGATTAGAATCTGAATCTCACACTAGAGACAACTAAGATTCAATCTATAACAGAGGCTCTGGAAGCTAACCAATCTAAGATCAACACTGCGGCGCGGAAGCAAGGTCTGGCAGTGAGCTTATAAAGGGGAGAGGTCTTCTGATGATGAGGATGCTGCAACAGGTGTGCAGGGTCCCCAGCCCCCAGGATTGAGAATACACATACAGGACTGATAATACTTCCCTGTGGAGTTCCATTATTAATTTTATATTTATCAGACCTCGTTACTCCCATCTGTACCTGTATAACTCTATTAAACAAAAGATCTTTAATCCAATTATAAGCCCTTCCTGTAATCCCTCATTTTATATAATTTCATAAGTTATCCATCCTTCCATTCCATGTCATATGCTTTTCTCAATATCTAAAATATTGCTACCACTACTTCCCTATTAATGTGAGCTGTTCTAATATCTGATTCCAAACACACAACTGGATCCATTGAACTCCTTCCTTTTCTGAATCCACTTTGACACGAAGACAAAAGTCCTTTACTGTTAGATTTGCCTCTGCTTTTGGGTCCTCAACCCAACACCAAACCCTGATATTTACTGTCTACGTAGTATGTAATTCTTTCCATTACCATTCTTTCCATAATCTTTCCTAAACATGAAGTAAGTGCTATTGGTCTATAACTTGTAAGGTTTATTGGATCCTTTCCCGGTTTAATAATTGGCACAATGATTGATTCCTTCCAATTAGAAGCTAATCTTCCTTTTTTCCAGATCTTATTATATAAACCTAAAAGTTTTTCTTCAGCTTGATTTCCAAAGTGTTTTAACATAATATAGCATATCTGATTCTTTCCTGATGCTGTTACTCCTGATCTAAGTATTGCTCTCTTCATTTCTTGCATAGAAAAAGAAACATCCATGGCATTACCTGGAATGTTTCTCCTTCTAAAATAAAATCATTTGTCCTTCTTGTCTGCTCCCTCCTTGCCTTCCCCAGTTCTGTTCAATTATCTGAACTATGAATCTTTACAAATGTTTTTTCCATTACTTCTACTTTCTGTTTATCTGTTATTGCTGTTCCTTCTTCATGTTTTAGAATTGGGGATGTTCTCTGCTGTCTATTTCCCCTAATTTTCTTCATCATTCCCCATACATTAGCTATAGGGGTTGTTCTTTCTATTGAGTCATAAAAAAATTCTCCATTTTGTCTTCTTTGTCTTCTTAATAACTTTCAGTGCTTCAGCTTGATAATTTTATATACAATTATGTTTTGAAAATGTGTTCTTTTCAATCTTCTAATAGCTCAATTTCTTTTCCTCATTGCTTCCGTTTTGCGTTACCAAATATCTATCTTTCTTCCCTTCCTACCACTGTCTTTTCCTTAGATATAAAGATTTTACAAAAATTGGATAATGATCACAACTAATTGTTGTTACTTGCTCTATTTCCCACTGACATAATCCAGCTAAATCTCTACTACTACTACTTGATGTTTCACTGCTTCCCTCACTCTCATTATCTATATTATTTCCCCGCTCTGGTCCATTCACAGCACAGCTGTATCTGCCTGCCTTAAATGCGTCTGTGCTGATGTGGTGTTTTTATACAGGGCAGTATTGTTGATGTTAATTACCTGGGTGTGTGGTTCTTTGACGCTGCAGGTAGGCTAATACATGTCTTTTTTAATCAGATTGAATTGTATGTTTTTTGTTATTGTTTTTATTTGGTAGGGCTGCACTGGATCTACTTGATCAAGTTTGACTTTAGAGTGCTGGTTTATGCAGCGCAGGTATGCAGTGTTTTTAATGTGTTTGAGATTGACTTGATTAAAGCGATTCAATAAGCATTTAGAAATGTTTGTATTTTTTGTTTTTACAGTTTTATCACTGCTTCCTGCTCTCCTTTTAGAGTTAGATTTTCTTTTTTGTTACTTCGTCCAGTTTGGATTGTTTGTCTCCTCTTATTCCTTGTGAGGGCGGGCTAACAACCTTCCATTTATTTTGTTTGTTCTCTCCTGTTGTCCCTGGATCACTTCATGAATATTTACATCCCTGTAAATCTTAGGTATCTGAGACCTGATCCGTGATGGTGTGATCATGAGTTTGGATGCATGTGATCATTTTGCAGTGAATCGAGTGCATTTTAGTTTGCAGTGAGCATTGAAGTGGTTTATGCGGGTTTGTCTGCCTGAAGTAGTGTTTAAATTTGGGCTGAACAGTATTGGATTGACAACAAATGGATAAGTTAACGGGAAACCCTCTTAACCGTGAAACAATAAATATAGTAATAATTAACTTTATTCTGGTTGTTGCTTATTGTCCTTCAGTTTCACTTATACATAACATTCAGGTTAAATTTTATTGCCATTATCCTGCTGCATTCAGCTTAGACACACTATGTGGTTGTGTATTTATTTGTATGTGTATTTATATCACATATTATGCCAAAATTACAAAGAAAATGAAATATCTATTGTGCATTTTAGGTTATGTTGTTAGGCCTTTCTGGATTTATGATTAGATCAAAGTGTCAGTCGTCAGTTGGACATGCTGTTAAAATATATTAGGATCAAAGCCAGTGGCGCAAAAACTTGGTATGCAGTGCATGCAACGCAAAGGGGTGCTGCACTCGAGGGGGCGTTAAAAAAAAACCCTAGAATTTTTTTTTCTAATTGTCATTTTCTATATTTAACAGCATAAAACGATCAATAACAGAGAGACAGCACTGATTATGCACCCCTCTGATCCTTCACCTCCCCTTCTGTCGCTGTACCTTTCCACACAGGTGGCTTGGTGCGTGCCCGTTTTTTATTTTTTTTATTTTTTAAATCTTCGACTACCAATCGTAGTGCACACTTAACAGCAAGATGGAGCGCCAGAAAAAAAAGCTATCCGGGGCGCAAAACAGAAAAAGTAAAACATAGAAGGATAAAGATGTTGGCGGGATGAAAAAAAGCCTTTCAATGTGGTTGAAAGACAGTAGGTAAGTTCTGTCAGTGTATCGACAACAGGAGAGGAGGGTTGTAAATATTCAGGTTAGATAAAGCTTGCCTGATACGGAGTCGTCCCATATTTGGCTGTTAAATGTTGCGTCCCCTATTGAAGCGATAAGGAACACGATTTGTTCCATATTTCTAGGAATATCTGATACATACGCCTGTAAAACACACATATCCACACACTAAGTGTAAGAATGACCGAAATAAAACTTGTGAATATTAACACAGGAAAGCTAAAATGTTGTGGCCAGTGCCCAGCTATGGTCCAACGCTTAGCCCTCTAAACTGCAATTTATTCCCTCATATGTACATTTCTTATTATTGATTTTTTTAATTAAAGATGAGTAGTACAAATTTATGTGTGTGTCATTATAGCCCTTAGACTCAAGAAGGTGGGTGACCCATGTTACCAACCTTTTTGGCAGGGGGATACTTGAGTTTAAATCTTTTATTCAGTATCACTACAGTGGTGTTGTGATGTATCTGATAAGTCAGATCAGATGCAGTGTCCAGTCAGTAACTGTTATCCAACAAGAAGATCATTCAAATTTAAAGATATATTTTTATTGTAGTTTGACTGCTGTGATTTTTTAACCCTGCTTAACATAACATTAATTTAATTCAGCTGTGAGGATGGAGAAAGAAAGAAGAGAATATGACAGAGGAAGAATCAGGACCAGACAGGGGAAAGCAACAGAGTTTTGAACGTCTTCTAATATTAGGTGGAAGTGAGGGAACAGCCACTTAATCCCAATCGATAATGTTTATTTTATTAAACTGTATTAAGATCTGTAATTTTTAAGCACGTAATATATAATGCTTTTTGACCATATGCCTTAGTGGAGAACGCCAAAGTCAAGGGGTGAAGGAGACAGAGGTGAGGTCAGTGATAGAGAAGACAAGTGAGGACATCAGGTAGGAATAAATACATTAGGGAGGCAGCAAAAACCTCATATACCATAATGGTTTGAATTTCTGATGACCATCTCTCATTGTGTTCTTTTTTTGGGAAAATTAGTGCAGGCAAACATGGTGAGTCAATCACCACAAAGTAGAATGTGGAACAGAAAGGTGCAGATGAGGGACAGGAGCAGAGAGGTTCAGATGATAAAGAGTTTGAGGATCAGAGAGCTACAGAAGATGGTGAAGAGGGAGAGGATCAGAGAGCTGCAGAGGAGAGTGCTGAGGCAAGGCTTTTTTTCACAAGATCCTTCTGAATGGCCTTTACCACACAAAATGGGGGACATGAAACCATTATCTGATGTGGAAAGAAATGGCATCTCGCTTACGCCTTGGTAAGACTATTGATAGCGAACTGCAGAGAACCATGGCAGCTGAAAAAGCACACAGGAGAAGTCTGTTGACTCATATTATTGACTGCATACTCTTCCTTGCAGAGAGAAACTTGCCACTAAGGGGGAAAAATTCTCAGTTGGGAAATCATAAAAATTGAAATTTTCTGGGAATCCTTGAGCTCATTGCACGATATGATGTCACACTGGCAGAACATCTTAGAAAGGCTGCCTCCAAACAAACCACTGGTTATCTGACACGGTGCACTCAGAATGAATTTTTAGATTCAATATCAGAGTGCCTTTTGGGTAAAATATCTGCCCAGATCAGAGCCTCAAAGTACTTTGCCATGGAACTGGACTGCACACCTGATATTTCAAAGCTAGAGCAGGCCTCAGTCATCATTTCATATATTAATACAGATGAGAAGAAAAGTGTCACTATTGCAGAGTCTTCTGTGGGTTTCACTGCTGTGAAGGACACAACTGTGAAAGGCCTCACACATGCACTAACAGGGGTACTGGAGAATCTGGGGTTGGATTTGGCTAATTGTAGAGGGCAAAGTTAAGACAATGGCTCTCATCTCTAATATGAGAGGAATAAACAAGGGTGTTCAAGCTTTAATACAACAGAGATGTCCAGAGGCTCTATTTATCCCCTGCTGTAGCCACAGCCTAAACCTTTTGTGATGTGATGCAGCCATTAGGCTAATCGAATCTCTGAAAGAGTTTTTGCACAAGTATAGAGAAGAGGGCTTTCAGAAGTCACTCGAAATTGCAGGCAAGATAGCCGTCAAAAAGGATGCTTCTCCTGAATTCAAAGAGAAACTACTTAGGAAGCAAAAGAAGTTCCCAGATGACAATTCATGCACTGGTTATCATGAAAAGGAACCCACAAGTAGACACTTCAGGTGCATGGTTTTCAATGTTATTGTTGACACACTCCTGCAAGAGCTGTCTGAGAGGTTTTTCAACTTGTGGCATAGAAATTTAAATTTATCACTAAAATGGAGCACATGACAAAAGCTGAGCTTGAGGAATCAGTGACCACATATGCCCTGACCACCTGTGATGTTTCAACAGATATCATTCAAGAAACATACCCAGCAAGCCGTCTACGCTGAAAGGTTACCTCACCGCGCTCTAGAAAAGTTAAATTCGCCTCATTCAAGAGAACCTTGATTTGGTATTTCCAAATTTGACAGTAGCCCTTAGAGTATTTTTAACAGTTGCATCTGACAGAGAGATCATTTAGCAAGCTGAAGCTCATCAAAACATTTACCTTCGTTCAAATATGAGCAACAATTGCTTGTCCCAGTTAGCAGTGATCTCTGTTGAAAACAGTGTGGACCAGTCTTTTTCATTTGATACTATACTTGACAAATGGGCAAGTGCAAAATCACAGAATGTATCAGTTTAAATGTCATAAATGTTAAAACTGATTTCATATTTCCGCTACAGAAAATGTTGAGCACTCAGTGCCACTACTGTTATATATTTGTACTTCATTAAAGTTCTTATTGTCTTATGATTGATATGACTGCTGTATTTTTTTAAATGCCTAAAAAATGACCAAAAGAAGAAAGCTGTATGAGACGGTCGGGGGTCGCGGGTGGGGGATTATGTGTTTTCGCATCCACTTCAAAATAATATAGTTGCGCCCCTGATCACAGCAGGAAATGTTACAGGATCATTTCATAGCATGTTCAGAGCTGCAACTAGAGCGCTATGCTATGTAGATTTTAAACAAGCACCAACTTCTCTACTTGTCTTATTTTCCATTATCTTTGATTGATGTTATGTCTGTTTTGGTATAAACTTTGAATTTCTTTTGTTTTAGGTTTTGCACTCCTGACCCCTAAATGAATCTTAGCTGGAACCATAGGTCATCATTTCTTCTTCTGGCCACGTAGTCTGCTCATTACTGTATCGCTGAACCCTCCACAGGTGTTGCAGCCCTACTCTTTAAAATACAAGCTGCAGGTTACAAACCATGTTTTGCATATCCATTTTTGTATAGTTACAGCACCACATTTTAACTCATTTACAACATACCTCTATGAGATTTTTTTCAATCACTGTGGCATTTGACTTTTTTTTGACTAAATTCAAGTTGAGCTGCATTCTCCAGTGTTTTGCAAAATAGTGCTTGTTTTTGTTTACGTGATTGCATTATTTTGCACCACGACCAAAATGATAGGTATCCACATATGTTTATTCCTCTGTGTTCAATGTTCAGTTTTATTTCTACTGCATATCCATGAAATACTTGAAGACTAATTGGAAAAAGCAGAAGAATGTTTCAGTTGTTCGTTTATTAATGTATGGAAAGCAAGGTTCAATGCTTTCCAGGTAAAACAAATAAACAAAATGGCCATAACACATTTCCAACAATACTGGTGCACATATAGGTCAGAGCACAGCACAGTGTCACATAAGAACTGAAAACATGGAAGCTCTGTGAAATAGCTGCCCTCCTCCACACTGCTGGGGCCGGACTGGAAGGGCTTCTTGAGTCCATCTGAGGTCCTGGATCGCTCCACAATCCTGCTTTAGCTAATCATGCTAACTAATGAAGTCTCACAGTGGTGGTTCATCCAGCAGGAAATCAACAAAGATTTTCAGCATTTTGTTATCTAAAGGTTTCAGCAGAGTGGAACATGGAGAAAGAATGAATGGAGAGAAATAGAGGAAATACCCAAAGAAAAAAGATCTCAGCATCTGAAACTGCTGCAGCTCTCAGAGAATCAGAAAGACAGAGCAACTTTTCAGATCTGACCCAGGAAGTTCAGTGGGAATATAAAATCAAAGAGAGAGAACTTTCTGAGCTTTACAACAGCATCCGCTAAATTTAACATTAAAGTTCATTAAAAGTTTGTTCAAACTATTCAGGATTCTTTTTTAAATTCATCTTCCCACATGTTATAGATCATTTTATTCCCAATTTTAATTTGGATGAAAAAAATATCAACATGATATTATGGAGATGATGAAAACAAAGAGAAAAAAGGAGTGAAAACAAACAAATCTCTGAACTCAGAGTTCATCATCAGGATCCAGTCAGTCTCTTTAAATTGAAACTGCTGCAGCTTCAACCTCTGAGGATCATCAGGACACAGATCAGCTTCTCTCCTCCACTAAGATCATCACCTCCACTTCCTGCAGAGAGAAGAAGGATGAAGAGAGGAGATCAGTGAGTGTTTCCAGCCTCTCTCTCTCCATCAGATGTCAGTCAGTGATGCAGCACATCCAGGATAAAGAGGATTTACTGCTGCTACATTTTAGCTGCTGCTCCATTTAGACACAGAAACTCTGGCTGCTGATCAGCATCTCATCTGTTTCTGAAATATCAGCTGACTAAGAAACATGGAGACTGTCCCTGAATACATCTGGAGGAGACTAATGACAGAAGGACACGTGTCCAGATGTGCTGAGTGGACTTCAGCAGAGCTTCTGCTCTGTAGAAAGACCACATGGTGACTAAATGGAATGATGGTTTATGAAATCAGAGCCACTGATTTCCAGGCTGCATTCAGACTGATCTCAGAATTGTGGCTAAGATGAAACTGATCAGTTGTTTCCTGTTGAAATGAGAGAACAAAGAGTCTGAGATCAGATCTGATGCTCCCACAGTTTGATGGATGAGGACCACTGTCTCTAGACATGTTGGAAGGCTGGCAGCTGGAATCCAGCTTCATTTCCTGGAGACATGAACACAACAACAACAGTCGTCTTCACATCAACACAAACACAGGAACACAACCAGCTTCTGGCTCCTCTGATGGCTGATTGGTGTGTCTGTGTCCAATCAGGAAGTCTGTCACCATTCTCCTCCCGTTGAGAAGCTGCAGCTTTACTGGAAACACTGGAAACACTGGATCTTTGCTTTGATACTAACTGGGTTTAGAACAATCCTGCAGCTGGACTCACTCCAACCATCTACTTACAGAGTCTGCAGTTTGTAGTCTGGACTCTCTACAAGATCCTGCAGCTGCTGAACATCTGACTCCTTCAGGTTGTTGGTCCTCAGGTCCAGTTTGCTGTCAGATGGGAGGGGTTTGACTTCAGAGCTGAGACCAGAGAATCACAGCTGATCTTTGACAAACCGCAGTGGATACAACCTGGATAAAGAATAGAAAGATGTGAGCTGACCCAACAGGATGCAGGTTAGAACAGTCCAACAGAAGCAGTTAAAGAGCTCTCATTAATTGATTAATGCCAACATGCTGCTGCTCCAATAAAGACCTGCTGACTTCAGTTCTTTATCTCTGTCAGCTCCACCAGCAGCTCCATCAATACAAACTCAGCTTCTGCTGCCAAATTCTTCAAGTTTCACAGAAAAAAACAAACAAGTTGTGGAGAACTTTGGAGGAAAGATGAACAAATAGAGATGAATGCAGATCAATTCAACTAGATGATCAATTATTCCACAGTAGGGCTGCACAATACTGGAAAAACTGACATTAGGATTTTTTCTAACTCTGCATCACATAAAGTGTGAAATGAAAAAAAGTGAAGCTAGCATCCTGTTGATGATGAACCTGCACTGATCGTACCTCTTTTCATCTTCCATGTTTTGGTCTGTATTTCAGAGTTCTTCTTTTTCTTTTCTATTGCTTTTATTGGAGCTCAGTAGCGGCCCATGCCTAGGTGGATCTCTGCACACAGTGTGTGTCAGCTACCCTTTGTTCAGCCCTAGGCCTTGTGAGCTGGGTTGTGTGTTGGTGTTTCTGCCCTGTTTGCTCCTCCTCTTTGCAGGTTATGGTGATGGGGATCCTGAACAGAGGATAGAAATCCCTGCCTCTTTCTCTCTCTCTCCACGCCCCCCTGATGGACGCCCTGCTGCTGGACATCATCATCAGCATCATCATCATCATCATCATGATGTATTGACTTCCATTGATTTTCATTCATTTTAACCCTTTCTATGCCCTGACCCTGACATTAACCCTAAAGCTAACTGTTAGCCAAACAGCTCAACAGGAGCAGAAAAATGTCCTCACTTTACAACAAGCGGTCCTCATTTTGATGGTGAAATCAGAAAAATGGTGGTCACTCTGATGATCACACAGACACATCCAATCATTTGCTCTACCCCACTGATACAGACACTTCCATCCATTCTAGTTTTTGTTAACCTGTGTTTGATCCTAAATCAATGTTTCTCTCTGCACCTTGTGGCATGGTCTCCAGTTTTTAGGACCCTGAGCCATAACACCCTGAAAATGAATGACAGGAAGTCCAGTTCATTTCCATCCTCCATGACTTTGCCAACTTCAGCTTTGCTTTCTATGTTAGGATATGAACTGAAGGCTCCAAGTCCAAAGACCAACTCAGGAAAAGATTTATTAGAATAGAAGATATGAACTTTGTTTTCCAGCTGATTCTATCAAATTCTTCACAGAAATATCAACTGAACTATTTTAAAGACATCCTGTAGAATAACTAACCTGATGAAGGTTAGAAAGAGAACTAGAACCTTCTACCAGTGCTGACACAGTGGGTGATGGTTGGAAATGGACATTTCATTCACGCTCCCCGTGTTTCACGCAATTGCGTGAGAAACATGTGACTACTATAGCCAGTAGGTGGCAGTCTGAGTCCATTTCGGCGTCCCATGAGTCCGGATTAGATAGGTGAATGAGCAGACTGAGAGGTGTATAAAATGTTGCGAGCTGAGCAGATTATTGTTCCCCAGGTTTAGCGTAGAGGGTAGGGTGAATGGTCTGCAATTCAAAAGGTTGAGGGTTCGGTCCCAGCTGTGGCCGAGATTGTTATTGTTGTTGCCTTACATGTTTTTCTATTTTTTTTTTTTATCACTTGATGGCCTATGATATCAAAAATTGTACAATAACTTATTTAACTTATTTATATATATTACGGATACTAGCCTATTATGCTGTTTGACTTTATGGCATCATTCTTTTATTTAGATCAGCTGATGTGCGCTCCACCTTTCCAAGGAATTACATTAGACCATAGGGATTATCATTTTACAGCATCAATATCTTATTCTGATAATAATAGGCGTATTGTTATACTATTTTTGTTATTTTTATTGTCATTATCTAGCTGGTAAAACTTTCAGTTTGATCTGGAAAAGGACGCTATGATGCCTGATACAACAAGCATGAGGCCCAACCCCCCAGGCTTTTTGGGCAAATTATGCAAGAATGCTGCTTGCTGCCACGATGAATAGTGGCGTTTCTAAACTGTTGTCAGGGATGGCTGTGACCCACCCAAAAGTCAGTGAGCTAATCCGGAGTATTCCCATTTTAAATACAGTGAACCCTTGTTTATCGCGGAGGTTACGTTCCAAAAATAACCCGCGATAGGTGAAATCCGTGAAATAGAAACCTTTATTATTTTTAGAGTTATCATACAATGAAATACTCCATACAACATTGAAATCAGGGAATACAAACTTTATACTGGCCCAAGCATTTAACAAATAAAAGTACGGTATAAAGGTTAACTACTGTACTATACTGTAAAATATAGTTATAAATAATACTTTTAATCATCAAAACGAAATGAAGGGTTAATATTGTGGGGAGCATCACCGCCCCGCCATGATGGATTGGATTGGATTTTTCTTCCAAAGCCTGCAGTGCAGCTGTGTGTTTTGGAGAGAAGAACATAGTTATGTGATCAACGCGCAAGTCAGTGAGCTAATCCGGTTTATTCCTATTTTAAATCATGTACTATTTAACCACGTATGACCAGAACGTAATCTGGATATAATGGGTTCCTCTTTTGTATGTCATCCTGTTCTAAACATCACTAATTAAGCAAACCACTTAATGCAGGAATGTCGCTACTACTGTAAATGGCGGTGCTTGAATTCTATTGTCAGAGAACAAGAGAGTAAATGTCTACACATCGGTTTTTCCAACACAACGATCCCAAACACACGGCTGCCAGTGAGCCTGCATCCAGAGTGAGGGGATTAACTGGGTGCCAACACCAGCTGAGTCGCCGGTATCAACCCCATCAAGTTAGTCTGGGCTGCGATGAAACGATACATTCGCTGCGAGGCCAAACCCTAGAGCAGGGACGAACTGATCTCTGCTATAGAGATACATGTCATTTGCTATCAGTAATACATTGATTTGAAATGCAAATAAAAAACATTTTCTATGAGACATTTTCCTGACTTTATGTTTCACTATTATATTATGGGCTACTATATAAATCTTTTTAAGCAAACCTGTAAAAATGTAATGATCTCAGAATATTGGACACAGAATTCGAGGTGAGACAGGCAGTGGGAAAGTTCAAAACGTTTATTAAACACTAACAGGTGCGCGGGGCTGCTCGTCTGCTGCGGGGCAGATCTCTGCAGGGATAGGAGAATACAGGTCAGAGACTGGATTTGGAACTGAATGCGACTTGGAGCAAAGTTCAGTTCATTCGCGGAGAACTCAGCAGAATCCAAAAGGGAGATTGATGGAGTACATCACTGACCAGTCTCCCTGCCTGAGAGTCAAAAGTCCCCTTGAGGCTTCCCTACTCGGAAGAACTGGGCAAAAAACTGATTACTTCCAAAGAAAAATTATTACAAGAGCTGCAGAGTTCAGGATTATTAAACCACTCTGACGTTCCCCATAATTTGGCCTTTCCCGCTAACAGAGAGATTACATAGGCCACCTTGGCTCGATCAGAAGGAAACGCAGAGGGCTGTAATTCAAAATGAATTTCGCACTGAGTCAGGAAGGCTCTGCATTGATCAGGATCCCCTTTAAACGCTTCAGGAGGGGACAGACGCGGTTCAAGAGAGGCTGGACTATCAGTAGCAGACGTGGGCGCGGCAGCTGTCACGGGGCGGGGCAGCTGGAGCAGCCTGATTAATAATCAAGGATCTCCTGCAGGCCTGATTCTAGCCGGGAAATACTTTGATCCACATCATTTTGCCACTGCCCGTCTGCCGATGGGTCCATGTTTTGGCCAGGTTATTCTGTAATGATCTCAGAATATTGGACCCAGAATTCAAGGCGAGACAGGCAGTGGGAAAGTTCAAAGCGTTTATTAATCAAAACAGGTGCGCGGGGCTGCTCGTCTGCTGCGGGGCGGATCTCTGCAGGGATAGGAGAATAGAGGTCAGAGACTGGATGTGGAGCTGAATGCGACTTGGAGCTAGTCACTACCTGATTCAAAGTTCAGTCCGTTCGCGGAGCTTTGACCGCTGTTGCGGCGGGCGACGCCCCCAGACTTCCTAGAAAGCGAGCAGCAGACGCCGCTGAGCCACAGGACAGCAAACTGGTCATAATCAGGCATGCAGAGAGACTAAAGAAAGCTAGGAATCGTCTCACCAAAACACACGAATATCTTGGCGCTGATATTTTGTATTTGTACTTCATTACTTCCCATCTTTGTTGACCAGACTGGGAGGGGTGTCACGTATTGCACGGCAGGAAAGTAACACACAAAAACAGTATAACAATACGCCTGTTATTATAAGAGTAAGATGTTGAGGCTGTAGAATGATAATCCCTATGGTCTAATGTAATAAAAAACGGTGTGGTAGTGACAGGTGGCTGCTTTTTTTATTACAGACCAAGCACACAAACTCTCGATGGATTTCAATGAACACAGTTAAAGATTAGCTTGACTTTTGATCCTCAAAGCTGTCAATGGCACTTATATTTTACAAAACTAAAGAAAATATATTTTCCTACATACCCTTTTGAATAACTTTGGCTTATCTTAATGAGGAATCAACTTTGGATATGATTTTAATTTCAACATCACAAGCCGCAGCACTGTCTCTATCACCTTTCTCTGGTTGCGCCTCAGTCCGTATCCCCGGCTCCAACTTAATTAATTTTATTTTTCATTAAATAATAGAGATGCAGATAAATAGAAATAAACAGTTCTCAGATACGATTGGAGGTGCATCTATAACTACGCAACCATTTTCCTAAAATAAGATTATGCATTCACTATGTTAAATTAATTCATTAACTTTATTTTAATCAAAAACAAAATAAAATAGCACAATATCACACCAAGATTCCCAATAAACCTGCTTTTCAGTTGACCGCAGGCCCACAAACGTCACCTTTAGCACGGCAGAGGTCCCAAGCGCCACCTGGTGGTTGTCCGGGTACATTGCTGTTCTTTTTGAAATAAAAAAACTGGCCTCAGGAAATACATCGTGATTCACACAGTAATCATGCAGGAAACCGTCCATTTCCAACCAGTGCCCACTGTAGAACTGGTTCTGAACTCAGTTCAAGCAGGTTCCGATCAACTGATTCATGTTCATAGTTCTCTACCTAAATATTCTGAACTCAGTTCACAGCTCCTACTGGAACTAGTTCTCCTTTATTTATCTTCATGTGCTAAAATAAAGTCCAAACATAAACATGTAATGATGTCCTTCAGTAATCAGTGTCTCATTTAGAAAACATTGGTAGGATCCAGAGTAAAAGTTTGAGGATGGCAAACACCTGAAAATGGAGTAGGAAAAAAAATCCTGATTTTCAAAACTCTGTGAACAAAACTAAACAGTTTTACTTTCTAGATCCCAGCTGCAGCTCAAAGTTTGTGTCCAAGGCTCCACCTCATGTTCAGGCTTTTTCAAGCCTCCATCCAAGCAGAAATGGTCCATCAAAGCACAGCATGAATGTCATTGTATCTTTAAATGAGCCAGCTGATCAATGTTACTTCATGGTTCTCTGGGCTGCATCTTCGTCCACAAACCAAGAGGAAATCCCTCAGAGGAACCTGAGAGCATTAAGGTTGGAGCCTTTAGTTCATGTCCTGACATAGAAAGCAAAGCAAATGACTGATAGAGTTTCTCGCAGAGCAGAACTGGGTCTCTGCTGCCCGACGGCAGCGACAGCAGAACCTGAGCACCTAAGGAGAAATGCTGCTGCTCTTTCTCTAGGAAATTTACTAAAGTTTACTAAAATCTTTAGTTCACCTTCAACAGAACAACGTTAAATGACGCCAAGATGAGCTTCGTCCACCTGATGTTCCTCACTTCAAAAACTCCATCGTTCAGTTCAAAGTTCTCAGAAATGTGAGTTCAGCTCAGAAATACATCCATGGATTAAACTAAATGACACATCAGGGTTTTTCATTTCTTCTATCTTCCTCTTTATCAGCAGTTTTTACTTCTTTCTAATCAAACCATTTGACCAGAGGCCATAAAAACAAGGGAGAAGTTCTCTGGAAGAATATTCAGATGGGCAGGGACACTAAAGCCTAACAATGCCTCCACCTTCCAGTCCAGATCCATCCAGCCTCTCTGGATCTGCTACTGAGAGATGCAGCAGCAGCACCGGGAGCTCAGAGCCTCGTACAGAGGAGGAGAACGGGAGAACCAAGTGTCCTCTCCAGGACTGAAGTCTTAGAGAGGTTCTGGGATTCTTCCTGCGTTCCACACTGCTGCCCATGTTGGCTCAACATCACTAAATAATGTTGCTGGGAATGGGAGTGGGAATTTCCTGCATTATCAGCTCTAAATTCACTGGATTCTGGGAAGTTCTGGATAATGCTGCAACCCCACACTGAAATTCAACTCATTGTTTCATGTTTCCTGCTTATTATTGAATAAATCATGAGAGGAAGTTTGAAAAAGAAATAAACTTTAACTGGATCAAAGCAGTGAAGAAGAAATCAGACTTTAGCCTGAAGATCCTCAGTGTGGATCAGTAGAATATCAGCCATATGTCTGCAGTTTAGAGTCAACACAACTTTACCATCAGAAATATCAGCACTAAACTAAAACATGGTGACTGACCTCAATGTCTGTAGTTTGCAGAGGGGAGACTGGAGAAAACCACAGAGCTGCTTCACTCCACCATCTTTCAGGTTGTTGTTGTTGCTCAGGTCCAGTTCTGTCAGATGGGAGGGGTTGGACTTCAGAGCTGAGCCCAGAGAAGCGCAGCTGATCTTTGACAACCTGCAGTTCCTAAATCTGAATAAAGAATAAAAGACGTGTTGAAGCAAATGCAGAGACAGGTTGAAACTAAAATAATGAAAAAATAATGAATAAAAATGTAGAAAAATAATTTGACTGAAAGCTAAAGTCCCAGAAAAATGATCAAGTTAAAGTATTAAACCAAGCAGAACCAGAACATGTTCTAATGACGTGTGAAGGTCCAGATCAAGGTGTGTTTATTAGTCTCCTCCAGGAGAAATCTGTGTTGGACAAAGAGCAGAGCTGCAACACAATCCAGAACTAGAACAACACAAGCAGCATCAACTGCAAGAAGAAATAGATGAGAAAAAGTTCAGAGGAAAAGTCTTCAAACTCATCCCAGCATTGGATGTGTTGGACTGACTCACACACAGCAGGCTAATGTAACACAAATCTGATCTTTTTCATGTCTGAACGGCCCGGTTCTGATCCACTTCACCTAAAATAAGACCAGATCTGAGCCACGTCCATATGTGAACTAAATGGGATCCAGTATCAGAGCAAATGACTTGAAAAAGCTCAACAAGCTGATAAAGAAGGTCGGCTCTGTTCTAGGAACTCCTCTGGAACCTCTGGAGATGATTTCACAGAGAAGAAGATTATGGACAACAGTGAGCATCCTCTGCAGAGGATTGTTGAACAACAAAATGTCTTCAGTCAGAGGCTTCTCCCAGATCTGGTGGAAGACAGACCACTACAGGAGATCCTTCCTGCCTGCAGCATCAACACCTACAACAACTGGTTAAAATGAAACCCTATGAGTTACTGCAACATTTAATTTCCCTTCTGGATTAATAAAGTATTTTATGAATTGAATTGAATCTATGGAGGAAGATGAGAAACAGCAGAACCAACAATGCAGGTGATCTGAAGGCTGCTATCAAAGCAAGCTGGACTTCCATTGGACCTGATCAGAACCACAGGCTGATCTCCTCCATGCCACGCCGCATTGATGCAGTCATTCATGCAAAGGAGCCCAGACCCGCTACTGAGAGCACAGAAATGAACAGAACTTTCAGCAGCCTGACATTTCTGCTTCAAATCTCCTTTTCTGATCTGAGGTCATCGTTACTCTGCAGAAAATAATGAGTCAGCTCATCTCCATCATCAGATTGATTCTAGCAAAGTGTAAAACCAGAGGATCCAGGTTAACAGGAGTGGACTCGGAGCGCTGTCTGTACACTGCCTCATCACATACTGACTACACTTCTCTGCTCAATGTTATCACAACCAGAACACTAAACACTTGGACCACCAGGGGGTGGCCGAGGGTGGCACGGCCACCCCTGGCTATGCCCTGTCCACCCCACTGGTCCCCCATTGGCCAGTGTAAATTGTAGTAGCATCGGTTTAGGGTTTCATCCCATTATGCACCCAGCAAAGCAGCCACTCTCCCTGTCCTTCTCCCACACTGTAGTCCTCCTGCTCTCCCCCTCCTCTACCCGATGTTAGCTTGTGCAAATGAGCTACCGGTACAGATGACTCTTCAGCCTGTGCCCGCTTTAATGGTGAGAAAGCGTATAAAACTAACAATAAGTAAACAAGTCAAATAATTTGTTTGTGAAAGGGGATATGTGAACTGTAACATTATACTGTTAAAGCAGCTTTTAGTGTGTTTCTGACAGAGTTATGTAGCTAACTGGATGAGTTGGTGATTGTGGATGGATGGTCAATTTACAGACATGAAGAGAAAGTCCACAGACATCTGTTCTGATTTTAAGAAGAGAATTACAGCAGAAACAGAGAAAGAGATGACAGGAGCAACAGATAACCAGTGAGGAGGAGCAGGAGGAGAAGAGAGAGGGAGGAGGAGGAGAAGAGAGAGGAGGAGGAGGAGCGAGGAGAAGAGAGAGGAGGAGGAGGAGGAAGAAGAGGAGAAGGAGGAGGATTAGGAGAAGAAGAGAGAGGAGGAGGAGGAGTGAAGGAGGAGGAGGAAGAGAGAGAGGAGGAGGATGGAGGAGGACGAGAAGAGAGAGAAGGAGTAGGAGGAGGAGGTGAGAGAGAGTAGGATGGAGGAGAGAAACAGATGAAGCAGCATGATGAGGACACAGAGCAGCATTAGTAAAGAACAGTGATGAGGAAAAGCATCAAACAGCAGCAGACCAGGGACAGTCAGCAGCTTTGATGACAGAAGCAGAACTCAGTGAAAGCAGGTGTTCCACCTGTTCCTGGACCACCAGACATTTTTTGTTTTCAAAAAAATTATAAATGTACAATTTATTTCAAATATAAATAAAACACAACTATTGTTCAATGCTAAATGTTAACTGGTCTATGTCTGTGCACATTAGATCAATAGTAACATTAATAATCACACAATAAGCCAAAAGATATGAGTAGGTGTTTACTTAGATCTTTATGATAGTTTTTCCACAGGCAGATTTACCACAGCAGTAGAATAAAACCCTGAAATTATGTTTCTTTGTGCCACCCCAAGAATTTAAGAGGCCCCATCTGGCCACCCCTATGACACATTTCTAGAACACCCCTGCTAAACACTTGGACTGTAAAACCCATTAGTAGTACTGTAGTCATCCCTATTAGAACCCATGACATCACTGTCTCTAGATCCAGTTTTATAGAACTTCTGACCAGTTTTCATTCTATCTGATCCTCTGATGGATCACCTTTATGAACTGGATCAGCTCGGTAAATAGTCACCAGCATCTGTGCTCATTAACATCTGAAGGACACAAGCAGATTAGAAACAGAGCAAATTATTCTGGGTCAGAGAAGCTGAGCAATCAGACGAAGCTGAAGTTGGCTTCTGATTCAGGAAATGAGTAAAGGGCGATTCCACCTAATTTTTCCCTACCTTCAGCATTTTTAATCTACTTAATTAAAAAACTACAACACCTAATGTAGAATAATTAAAACCAGGTCTGGGATTTGTGAAGACTACAAGTAAACTATTCTAAACTACAAGTAGTTTAGAATAATCTAGTCCAGGTTAGATGTGTCCAGGTGTTGTAGTTCTTTTAATTAGAGTAGATTAGTGCCACCAACTGGTATGTTTGCTGGATTTCTATCAAAACATCTGCTCTGCTATCTGAGTGACTTCTCTGTAAACTAATCACTAAAGAAGATGAATCTGAACAAATAATCCCTCTCAGTGGTCTTATTTCCTCTACCCATTGCACTGCAAACAGACTTGCTAGCATTTCCCCTGTGTATACTGATATATTCTCACTGGTCCTCTTTCCTACTGTTATATGAAACTATGTAACAATAAAAGATACTCCTATCTTGTTATTTAAACTTTTTGATGCATCTTTATAGAGCTGAATGAAACTATAGTAACTATCAATATATCCCTGTATTGTATTTGAATTCAAAATAAACCCCTGACCTTGTTTTTCTTTTCTAATAGTGTCAGATCTACTTTAGCTTCAGGTAGAATCCAAGGTGCTATTGCTGGCAGTGGTACTGTTGGACTAAACTTTAAATCAGTTAATTCTAACTCTATTGCCTTTTGTTTAACTGTCCACCGAAAGCTTTTTTATCCCTCTTCTCCATTTCCCAACAAGATGTTAAAGTGCTTTGTGTAGGATGATCTTCACTATGGCGCTGTAAATTAGTCCAATAGGTCAGAGATAACTGAATTCTTCTCAACTCAAGTGGCATTTCTCCCATTTCTACCTGTAATGCTGCCATTGGAATTGTTTTAAAAGCGCCTGTACATAATCTCAAAGCCTGAAACTGAATGTTGTCTAATGTTTTTAGAGATGAACCTGATGCAGATCCATATACCACAGAACCATGATCCAGTTCTGATCTAATTAATCCACAGTAAATTGCCTTCAACGGTTTTCTGTCAGCTCCCCAATCACTTCCCACCAAACATCTCATAACATTTAACACCTTCCTACATTTGTCTTGTATTTTCTGGATATGTACACTCCATGTTATTCCCTCGTCAAACCATAACCCCAAAAACTTAAAATGTTTAACTCTTTCTAATTCTTGATTATACAGCTTTAGTTTTACCAATCCTTTTCTTTGTAAAGAACATTGTCTTTGTCTTTTTCACTGAGAATTTAAACCCCCATTTAAATGACCACTCTTTTATTACTGTAATAGCATCCTGTAGCTTTTTAACAATACATTTCAGATTTCTTCCCCTCTTCCAAATTACCCCATCGCCTGCAAAGAGAGAAAACCCCATCCTATTCCCTAGTTCCTGAAAACATCATTAATTAATATGGAGAATAATAAAGGACTCACTATACTCCCTTGAGGTGTTCCGTCTCTACAGTATATTTCCTCGAGTAATTCTCTACCCTATTCTAACTTGTATTCATCTCCCTTGTAAAAAATCCTTAATCCATCTCTATATTCGCCCTTTGGCACCCAATTGACATAGTCTAATTAACAATCCTTCTCTCCACATCATTTCATATGCCTTCTCTATATCAAAGAAGACAGCCACAACACTTTATTTGTTAACTTGTGCTTTTCTAATTTCATGTTCTAAACATACAGCTGGATCCATTGTATTTCTTCCTTTCCTAAAACCACTTTGGTTATAACTATATATCCTTTCTTTTCCATGTAGTATGTTAACCTTTCATTTATCGTTTTCTCCATTATCTTGCATATGTTAGATGTTAAAGCAATTGGTCTATAATTTCCTGGGTTTGTATAATCTTTTCCTGGTTTGCGTATTGGCACCACCACAGCCTCCTTCTCTAATTCTGATTTAAGCCATGTTTCTTGAACACATATAATATCTGGTTTATTTTTAAAATCTCTAAGAAATACTTTAAACTCCTGCCCATTTGCTATTAAGCTTCTTGCATTCCATTGTTTTATAATCAGTTTGTCTTATCACCTGGGCCTCCCGCTTTTCCATCTGCTTCAAGTCTTGTTTTAATGTTCCCAAGATATATTTGTCGGGGCCGCTCAGACCCCAACATACCAGCGGATTTTGCACTGTCACTAGGAATCCCATTCAACAGCAGCCTCTGGCCACTGGCCTGGTCGCCTCCTCCGCAGTTCACCGGCGGCTGGAAGGTGTTTTCATCTAAATAATCCAAACTGCAGGCACTAGGATAATAAAAGCGAACATATTCTGTCAGCAGGTTTCAGCATTCAGCGTTATCCATAAGTGCTGAACTTTGCTGAGATCGAGCCACAAAACTCTGTAAATTGCAGTTTCAGCTGACGATCTTATAAGTGGTGTAGTAGCACAGGCACACTCAGTAGGGTTAAACAAGCGCACCTTTTCCGAGGCTGTCGCTTCTATTGGCTGGAAACGCGTTGCTAGGCTTAAGCCGATCAAACTGCAACTGCGGAGAGAGCAAAAAAAATCCACAAGCAGAGCCTCACGGGTTTTTTTGGCTGTATCTAAGACCTCGAGCAGAAGCAGAGCATGTTTTGTGCGTGTAAGAGAAGGAGGCCAGCGAGAGGAGAAAATATCTGTGCAAGAAGCATTAAATCTGAGAGAAGAAACTAAGATTTGAGGGAGAAGAGAAAATATTTGAGAGAGAGCGCATGTTTTGAGTGTGAGCATTATAAGTTTTGAGTGCAAGAAGATGAAATTATTTTCTCAAATTTAAATTATGTGCTCTTGCATTAATAATTCTGCAGGATAATTCTCCCATACTGTAGCGCGTTTTGAGCAGCAGGCGAAAGGCCGTGCGTTTAAGCATCTGACGCGCGTGACGCTCGATTCAGCAAAGTTCAGTACTTATGTATAACCCAAACAATTCTGAATTAAGTAATTTTAAACAATTAGTGGTTTGATATGTACAAAAGCAAAGAACCGACATATTAAATTATTATCTTGAAATGCTTTGTTAGTATTGATTTCAAAATGTAGGGGAAAAAATACATTTTTTACAAAAAGTTAAAATGTTTGATAGTTATTTCCAATTATTATTATGGTGTTATGTGTCCAGTCAGCTTTCTTATTGATGTGAACACCCAGGTATTTGAAACTCTTCACAATTTCTATGTCCTGCCCCTGAATGTTCACACGGGGTCGTCTCCTGAAGTCGATCACCATCGCCTTGGTCTAACTGGTGTTTAAACTCAGGTGTTTTTTCTCACAACAGTCCACAAAGTCCATGATGATTGACCGGTACTCCAGCTCATTCCCCTCAGACACACAGCCCACAAGGTGAAGGTGTAGAGGGTGAAGAGAAATGGAGACAGGACGGTGGCCTGGAGGCCCCAGTGCTGCAGACTGCCACCTCTGACTGATAGCCTTGCAGCCGCAGGGCTGTCAGTCAGAGAAAATCCTGACTTTGATTTTCTTATAGAAGTCAGGAGAAAAAGATTTCTGTTCCAGGGTCAAGTCATCCACGCCTCTGATCTCACTCTTAACTAAATATAAAATTTGAGGTCTGATTAAACATGATAATAAAATTTAAATCAATAAATACCTATTTTAATATAATGCAGTACTTATTATTTATTAACCTTCTGATATAGCCAACAAACCGCATAGTTAGTCCAATGAAAAGCTCCTTTGAGGTAAAAACAGCGGTGACTTTCACAAGACACAAGTCTCCTTTCCTTGTAATGTCCTACCTGAGCTGCGATTGGATTCCTCCTTCGGACCAATTGTCCACTCATCCAACATTTTAAAACATCCATAACTCACTGACTGGTTAAAACGTAAAGATTTGCCATTATACTAACAAAGTATTTCATGGTAATAATTTAATATGTCGGTTCTTTGCTTTTGTACATAACAAACCACTAATTGTTTAAAATTACTTAATTCAGAATTGTTTGGGTTATCCATAAGTACTGAACTTTGCTTAATCGAGGCCACAAAACTACTGTAAATTGCAGTTTCAGCTGATGCTCTTATATAGTGGCGTAGTAGCACAGGCACACTCATTAGGGTTAAACAAGCGCACACCCTTTCCGAGGCTGTCGCTCTATTGGCTGGAAAGGTTGCGCTTGGTGACGATCCAACTGCAATCTGCAAGAGAGCAAAAAAAAATCCGCAAGCAGAGCCTACGGGTTTGCGAGCCGCATTCTAAGACTCGAGCAGAGCGCAGTTTGTGCGTGAAGAGAAGAAGGCAAGCGAGAGAGAGAAAAATATCTGTGCAAGAAGCATTAAATCTGAGAGAAGAAACTAAGATTTGAGAGAGAGAAGAGAACATATTTGAGAGAGAGCGCTTGTTTTTTGAGTGTTAGCATTATAAGTTTTGAGTGCAAGAAGATGAAATTATTTTCTCAAATTGAAATTATGTGCTTCTGGCATTATGGCAGGATAACTCTCCCCTGCTACAGGACCTTTTGCTGCGCCTTTTGATGCTGGCCAACCATTGACTTTCAGATGTGTTAACCCGCTGCTTCAAGCTGTGCCTGCTGCGCCCAGTGTGTGAACGTGAGCATTACCTGTTACCAAAGCAGCTCAATAGGAGCAGGAAAATGTCCTCATTTTACAACAAGCGGTGCTCATTTTGATGGTGAAATCAGAAAAATGGTGGTCACTCTGATGATC
>JAGKQL010000056.1:279211-363472 GCA_018398635.1 Cyprinodon brontotheroides | reverse complement strand
TCAGCCGAGGCGGGCCGTGGTGCCGCCGAAGCGGGCCGCGGTGCCGCCGATGCGGAGCGCGGTGCCGCCGATGCAGAGCGCGGTGCGCGGATTTTTTGAAACTGTCCCAAAAAGGAAAAGTTCTGAGGCTGCAAGCAGCAACATTAAACTCTCAGAGCTAAGAGAGCAAACAAAGCAGGAGATAACAGTTTGGGTCTGTAGTAGCCTGTCTTTTGAGCCAGGATCAACAGAATCTGTATCATCCTGCTGAAAGTTTTACAAAAAACAAAAGGGGCTGAGGGTTAATGTAGGGAATATTTTCCAGTTTGAAACTGTTTGTTGAGTCCTCGGCCTTTAACAAAACTGGGACATCTTGTTGATGGCGTGTTAACAGATCAAGAAATTTATCGCCTAAGGAAACTGATTTTTGAAAGTCGAGCCCAAGCAACTACTGCTGAAGATAGGGGATATTTAGAGAAGCGTTTATGTTTCTTTGTGCCTTTTCTTTTGTTTTTTATCTCTATGTGTGACTTCAAAATAGGCACCTTAAATGTAAATGGTGCCAGAGATGCAATGAAAAGGGCTGAGTTTTTAGATTCATGACTCTAAAGAAAATTGATAATGTTGATTCAGGAAAGCATAGCACTGTTGATACTTGAAGCGGTGGAAGAAGCAATGTGGAGGAGGTTTTTCAGTCACAAATCTGAGTACGCGAGAGTGGCGGTGTGGGGATTTTGTTTCTAAATTTTTGCCTATCTCTCTTGTGAAGCGGAAGAAGAGATAAAGGTCATTTATTGAAAGTCAAAAGCCAAATACGAACCATGAATCCTTAGTTTTTCTTAATGTGTATGCTCCAACTAAAGGAGACGATAGGAGATGATTCTACTATGAACATCTTAGGGGACACTGTAAATGATTTTGGGATAATGATTATTTGTTTTGTGTGGTGATTTTAATTGTACTGAAAATCCTTCACTTGACAGGAACCACTTAGAACCTCATGCTGAATCCTCTCGAGGCTTAGGCGAATGACTACAGCCCCTCTGATCTTCAGAATGTGGGAGAACTTTTTAACAGAAATCAGGGACAGGGTATTACGTGGTGTCATTCTAAAGATAATATTTTATTCTTAGCGAGATTAGACCGTAGAAGTATGCATTTTAGGCATCATCTGAATGTATTTAAGAATTGTCAAATATTCGGTATTTCTGATCACCGTCTGGTTTGTTGCTCTGGTATTTATTAAAATGTTCGCTACAGAGTGTCTACTGGCATTTTGCATCACGCCCTTTTAAACCATTGCGAGGCTTTTGAGTGTTTTTTGCTCAGCTTCGCAGACAATCAAAATCTGTATTTTCTGTCCAACAAATGGTGGGATTACGGCAAATGTCAAATTAAGCAGTTGTGTCAACAGTCACCTATGAGAATGTCACTAGAGAGACATAAATCCAGATCTATGAAAGACTTGAGACTCAGATAGTAGAGCCGCGGGTTTGGCAGCATATATCTACAGTGGGTGTGCAAATCGAGGGTTTTTAGACTCCCTCAAAGCTAAAAGCCGTTTGGCCAACCTGTTGGGCACAACAGCAAAAGGAGCCCTGGTCAGATCACGCCTCTAAGTGTAACAGAGATGGATGCACCGTCTCACTTTTTCTTTGGTCTTGAAAAAAAAATGGACAAAGAAAGATTGTTCACTCCCTAAAGACTGACTGTGGTTCTACTATCTCAGGTTCTTCTGAGATCAGGAAGTTTGCTGCCAGTTTCTATAAAGACCTTTTTAAGAGTGAATATTTGGTGAATCCAGATGTGAGCGATGGTTTCTACGAAGGACTTCCTCAGGTGGATGCTGAAGCCAATCGGAAACTGGAGGCTCAGGTCACACTGCATGATTTGCATGCTGCCTTGATGAGCCTAAAGAATGGTAGATCCCCTGGCATGGACGGTCTTCCTGTTGACTTCTACAAGTCCTTCTGGTCTGTGATTGGTGAGGACTTGCTGGACGTGATCACAGACAGCCTGCAAAGAGGTTGGCTGCCTCTGAGCTGCAGACGGGCAGTCGTTACTCTGCTTCCAAAGAAAGGAGATTTACAGGATCTAAGGAACTGGCGACCAGTCTCTTTACTCTCTACGGACTACAAGATATTTTCCAAAGTCTTGGCTACCAGACTTAGAGAAGTTTTGTCTACAGTTATCCACAGAGACCAGACGTATTGTGTGCCTGGCAGGTTGATAAGTGATAACGTCACTTTAATCAGGGATGTTTTGGAAATCTCCAACTGTTAGGGCATAGATATTGAATTTAGTTCTACCAGATCAAGAAAGAAAACTTTAGGTAGGGTTGAACCGCGGTAATTGTAGCAACCGGCTTTGCTGCTTTTGGTTTCGGCCCTGGTTTCGCATCGCTATGATCCAGGTTTTTATATCATGACATTGCGAGTGTACTTAAAATAAATGGAGGTTTAAGTGCTCCTTTCAATGTTTCAAGAGGTGTGAGGCAAGGCTGTTCTTTATCAGGGATGCTTTATTCTTTGGCAATTGAACCTTTGCTTCATAAGCTGAGGAAAGATTTATGTGGTGTTTCTATTCCTGGGTGTGATGTCTCTTTAAAATTGTCAGCTTATGCTGATGATTTAATTGTTTTTGTAAACACACAGGAAGATATTGATGTTTTAGTCAATACTGTTTTTCATTTTGGTTGTATCTCTTCTGCAAAAGTAAACTGGAGAAAGAGTGAGGCTGTAACTGTAGGAAGTCGGTTGGGGGATCAACTCGGTCTGCCTGGAGGCTTAGTGTGGAAAAGGGGTGGCCTTAAATATTTAGGTGTGTTCTTGGGTAATGAAAAGTTTGTGCAAAAAAATTGGGAAAATGTTTTGGATAAAGTTAAGGGTCGACTCTTGAAGTGGAAGTGGATTTTACCTAAAATGTCATATAGAGGACGAGTTCTTGTCATTAATAACCTAGTTTCTTCCACCATGTGGCACCGGCTGATGTGTGTTGATCCTCCAGTTTCTCTTTTATCAAATGTTCAAAGGGTTCTGGTAGATTTTTTTTGGGATAAACTTCACTGGATTCCTCAAAGTATCCTGTTTTTGCCGAGAGAAGAAGGTGGTCAAGGCCTGGTCCACCTGGCCAGCAGAGGTGCTGCTTTTCGTTTTCAGTTTATTCAGAGACTGCTCACAGGACCTGCAGATCTGGTGTGGAGGAGTATATCTTGCTGCATTCTTCGAAGATTCGGTGGCATGGGTCTGGATTTGCCTCTCTTTCTGATGGACTCTAGCAACTTAAACTCTTCTCTTTTTCCAGTTTTTTACAAGAGTATTTTCTCTGTGTGGTCTTTGCTGAGGAAGGAGAGACAGCAGCAGGCTGAGTCTCTACACTGGCTGCTCCAGGAACCGGTTCTGTTTGGGAGTTTGTTGGATTTTCCTACTTGGGGGGCAACAACCTGCCCCAGACTGCTCCACACTGCAAAAGTGTATTGCCTTGGGAGGGTGGTGGAGCTGGCTGGACCTCGGCTGGATGATCCTGTTAAGCTCGCTGCCTGTTTGGGAATAAAGTCTGTTTGATTTGTCGGTCAGCTCTTGTGCTACTGGAAGCACAAGTTAAGTGACCATGAATGTTCACTTTTGGCTGACTATCATGAAGGTTCTGTGTCACCAAATCACTTGGATCCTTTTCCATCCTTCAAACTGTTTCCTGGGATAAAGAACTGCTCTGGCCCTTTTTTGGATTCAGTGGACAATAAAGGAATCTCCCTGGAAGGAGCCTCTGGAAAAGTTTTCTATTGAATACCATACCATACCATACCAGCTTTATTTATAAAGCACTTTTAAAACAACCACAGTTGATACAAAGTGCTGTACAGTTTAAGAACACAACATAATAAAAATAATTTAAAAACAGTTTAAAAGCAAAAACATACAATTTAAAACTAGATCCCACTGGTGTTGAAAGCCAAGTAAAATAGATGGGTTTTAAGACGAGCTTTAAAAATGGGCAAAGAAGGGGCCTCTCTGACCTGCAAAGGTAAGTCATTCCATAATTTGGGGCCCATAACAGAGAAAGCCCTGTCCCCTCTGAGCTTCCTTTTTGTTCTCGGTTCCTCCAAGAGCAGCTGATTTGCTGACCTGAGAGACCGATGGGGTACGTAGGGATGAAGAAGCTCAGAGAGGTAAGCTGGGGCAAGATTATGCAATGATTTAAAAACAAACATAAGAATTTTAAAATGAATCCTAAAATATACAGGCAGCCAGTGAAGTGAGGCCAGGACAGGGGTCACATGCTCTCTCTTTCGAGTACCTGTCAAAAGTCGTGCAGCAGCATTTTGTACTAGCTGCAGACGTGAGAGCAGCGACTGACTGACACCCAGATAAAGTGCATTACAGTAGTCCAATCGAGTTGAAACAAAAGCGTGGATCAGTGTTTCAAAATGCTGCCTGGAAAGAAAAGATTTCACTGACGCCAATCGCCTTAAATGATAAAAGCTGGACTTAACCACGGCTCTAATTTGGCTGTCCAATTTAAAATCACTGTCCACCTTAAAACCAAGATCAGTAATAACAGGTTTAAAATATACCTGCAAAGGTCCCAGGTCAACAGAGGAGGACTCACAAGAGCCACTGGGTCCAAACACCATCACGTCTGTTTTGTTTTCATTAAAGTTTAAAAAGTTCAAGGCCAACCAAGCTTTAATATCTCCTAGACATGCCAGGAGATGTTTGATTGAATGTACATCCTGCTGCTGTATGGGCAAATAAATCTGACAATCATCAGCGTAACAATGAAAAGAAATCCCATATTTCCTAAGGATAGAACCCAGAGGCAGTATATAAAGAGAGAAAAGCAGAGGGCCAAGAATTGAGCCCTGTGGGACACCATAAGACATTGAAGCAACAGATGATTTAGAGCCACTAATATTCACTGAAAAAGTTCTCTCCTCCAGGTAAGACCTGAACCATTTAAGAACAGTGCCATCAATACCAGCAATGTGGTGTAATCGCGATATTAAAATATTGTGGTCTACTGTATCAAAGGCAGCAGTTAGGTCAAGTAACATCAGAACAACATGGTGACCAGAATCACATGCAAGAAGAATGTCATTAAAAACTCTTATTAAAGCAGATTCTGTACTATGAAGAGTTTTAAAGCCTGACTGAAAAACCTCCAGAATGCCATTGTCATCTAAAAACTGTGTCAGCTGACAGTACACAATTTTCTCTAAAACCTTAGAAAGAAAAGGCAGCTTCGAAATAGGCCGATAATTAGCCAGAACAGTCGGATCAAGGCCAGGTTTTTTAAGCAGTGGCTGCACTACTGCATGTTTAAAACTAGCAGGGACCACACCTGAGGACAGACTGCTATTTATAATTGCAAGAACAGGCTGCCCTAAGCTAGGTAAAATATCTTTAAAAAGTCGTGGAGGCACAGCATCCTGGGGGGAACCTGATGGCTTAATGTGGCGAACCACATCCTCTAACAGTGAGACCGTCACAGGCTCAAACTGATTGAAAGTAGCCGAGCAAGGGACTGAAATTGAAGGGTCAGAGTCAGGAGCTGTGATAAGAGCCCTGGTACTACCAACCTTTTCAATAAAGAAACGCATAAAATCATCACACACATCAGGAGAAGCTTCCAAACAGGCCTTCTGAGAAATATTAAGCACAAAGTCAATGGTGTTAAATAAAACACGTGGGTTATGACTGTTTGAAGCAATGATATTTGCCAAATATTCCCTTTTTGCCTCTTTAACCGTGCTCTGGTAGAGACGCCAACTGTCTTTTAAAATCTGAAGAGTAACCTGCAGTTTATCCTTTTTCCACCTGCGTTCAACACGACGACATTCCTTCCTTGCAGCACGAGTTCTGTCATTAAACCAAGGCTCAGGTTTAATCCTGGGGTGCCTGGTTTTTAATGGAGCAACCGAGTCCAGGATGGTTTGACAGGAAGAATAGAACCAGGACCAGAGCTCTTCTGTATCAAAGTGGAGGAAGTCAGATGATTCACAGAGTTGAAGAAAAGCAGTAGAGAAATGAGTGGCAGTGGAGGGGTTAATAATCCGACAGCGCCGAGCAGCAGCGCGAGTTTTAACTGCGGTAGGTGTCAAAGTAATAGTGAATAAAACAGGCAGGTGATCCGAAAACACAGCATCACAGATTTCCAGGTTTGTCGCAGGCAGACCGCAGGAAATTACCAGGTCCAGTGTGTGTCCATGTTCATGTGTAGGGCCTGATACGGCCTGTACCAGGTTAAAAGAGTCCAGAAGGCTTAAAAAATCCTTTACCAGAGGCTTATTTGGACAGCAAACGTGTATATTGAAGTCTCCAACAATAAGAACATGTTCATAGTTAGTTAAAATCCCAGATAAAAAATCAGAAAAGTCACTTATAAAATCCTTATTATATTTGGGGGGCCGGTAGATGACAGCACAGAAAACTGGGTTTACGTGTCTCATCTCAAAAGCCGTAAACTCAAAGCTGGGGAAAGACGTCTGTAGAAAACACTGCTTACATCTGTAATCCTGTTTGTAAACAATCGCTGTGCCTCCCCCTCTTCCCGAAGCCCGTGGTGAATTAAAATAAAAACAATCCGCTGGTAAAAGCTCAGATAGAGCACTGGACTCACCAACACTCAGCCACGTCTCCGTCACACACAGAAAATCCAGATTTTGGTGACTAAAAAAGTCCCGAAGAATAAAAGTTTTATTCACAAGCGACCTGGCGTTTACCAGGCCAATCCTAACAGGAACTTGATCCTGGGCTTCGACAGGTCGGGAAACCCGGCACAGCGGTCTCAGGTTTTGGAGACACCGTCCGCGTATGTTGAGCCGGGAAAGGCAGGGGCGGCGGTGTAGAGGGATTTCAACGCCGACCACTGGCACCAAGCAGGCATCAATGGGATCCAAGAAACGCCGAGTCACCCAGGGGCCCAGAAATGATCCTTGCGATGATCGAGTAAAAGCACAACAGTGCGTCATGTAAAACTTCAGCTTCACCAGCCGGCCGCTTCGTCTACCGCGACGACGACGACGTCTCCTCCGAGAAAGCAGCACAGGAACCCGGAACAAGTGGCTCGGAATCTCCGCCAGAAGCGGGGGCAAAGATTGTCGGCCCGCAACATCGAATAACTCCTTATCCTGGACTAAAGGTTGGAGATCTATTAGTGTGTTGCGATCATACACCAGCAGAGACTCAGTTCTGTAGATGACACAGGTCAAAAATTGTATAAACAACAGAAAACGTAAGAATGACAGACGAGCAGCCGTACACACTGGCGCCATCTTTGCCAAACTGAATGATTGTTAAGACTCTCAATCAACACAAACTGAATGGACGCAGTGACACAGTATGGAGAACTCATTTCTCCTTAAAACCTGAATTCAAGCCTGAATGGAAATCGTTGTATAAGCCTCCACTAACGAAAAAACATGCAGATTTACAATGGAGAATCCTTCATGGTATTGTAGCTGTTAATTCTTTTGTGTCTGTTATTAATCCTTCTGTAGAAGATAAATGTCCATTTTGTGAACAGAGAGAAACAGTGTTTCATTGTTTTTCTGACTGTGTTCGTCTGTCGGCTCTTTTTGTGCTTTTGAGAACTATTTTCAACAGATATGGTGAAATGTTCACTAAACATGGATTTATTTGTGGTTTTAGATTCACATGCCAAAAAAAGAGCAAATGTGAATTGATTAATTTCTTGTTAGGACAGGCAAAAATGGCCGTGTACATAAGTAGAAAGAGGAAGGTGGTGGAAGATTTGAATATTGACTTGGTTTCTTTGTTTATTAACTTGGTGAAGTCTAGGCTAATACTTGAATTTAATTTTTACAGATCAGTTTCAGATTTAGATACTTTCTGTCACATCTGGAGTTATGGGAAAGTAATTTGTAGTGTGGTAGGAGGAGAACTAATTTTTGGAAAAGTGTTAATGTAATATATTCTTTGGTGTTTGTTTCTTGTTGTTGTTGTTTTTTTTCTGTTACATAGTTTGTGATACTATGTCGATTATTTATTGATAATAAATGAGTTGTTAAAATCTCTCTCTCTCTCTCTCTCTCTCTCTCTCTCTGTATCTCTCTCTCTCTCTCTCTGTGCTGCTCTGCTGCTGGACATCATAATGATCATCATCGACTTCCATTGATTTTTTTTTTTTGTCATTTTAACCCTTTCTATGCCCTGACCTTGACATTAACCCTAAAGCTAACTGTTAGCCAAGCAGCTCAACAGGAGCAGAAAAATGTCCTCACTTTACAACAAGCGGTCCTCATTTTGATGGTGAAATCAGAAAGATGGTGGTCACTCTGATGATCACACAGCGACATCCAATTATTTGCTCTACCCCACTGATACAGACACTTCCAACCATTCTAGTTTTTGTCAACCTGTGTTTGATCCTAAATCAATGTTTCTCTCTGCACCTTGTGGCATGGTCTCCAGTTTTTAGGACCCTGAGCCATAACACCCTGAAAATGAATGACAGGCAGGGGCGCTGGAAGCTGTTTCAAGCGAGGGGGGCTGATGGCTGGGTTGGAAAACACATGACGTCATTATGTTGAGGGCTGTGGCTGACGTTTTTAACATAATATTGTAGGCCTACATTTGTCACCAAAAACTGCCATTTAAAATGCATCGGAACAAAGCATGAAAATTTTAAACTTTATTTCTTCTCTTTTAATCATTCAAAACAAACAGCTACCAATCAACAGGATCAGGAATACTTGAACGAAACATGGCCTAATTATAGCCTAAACTGAGCATTGAACGTATTGAAAGTCCATTCGACTATGGATATGGGGAATGATTTCATATCTGAAACAAAAACACACACAAAAAAATAACAAATTTTATATTTTATCACTAAATAGCTTAATACAGACATAATATTTAGTGATATGCAGCCTTATTCTAGCGTAGACTTCTTCAGCCACAGGACTACGACGAATAGGCACAGCATATAGAAATAAATAAGACATAAATAACGCTAAATAAATGCTCGGCGGCAGTATAGGGGAATTAAAACTATTTCTTACGTTGATTTAAAGTGCACCAAAGGTGGCCTTGCGTTCTGGTGTGTTGCCGATGAAGCTCTGAACAAGAGATGGTATATCCAGCCTGTCCAGAATGTCACTATGTATGTGCATTAGCGCCAGATGTGTCAACCTCTTCTGGTTTGTGGTACTCCGGGTCCAGGTTTTCAGTCGTCTGAGAGCTGCGAATGATCTTTCTGATGGAGCAGCTGACACAGGTAGACATAAACAAAGCTCGACGAATGCCTCAACTTCTTTAAACAGCGCTCTAGTTTGGGGATGCAAGGATGAAATGAATTCAGCAACCTCTTTCACTGCAACGAACCTTCTCTCCTTAGTTAGGTCACCCAGTAGAGTTAGTTGCATATGTAGGCGTGATCGATTGAACTTTTCTGGGAGTTGCATTTCTTCATTAAGTCCGGACAGGTTTTGGTTGGCAGCTTCGATAAGAGTCGTTTCTCTATGTGCAGCCACTTTCATTCCATTTTGATCAAATCTTCTTTTAAGCTCATTTTGGATTAAGTCTACCGCTTCAAAGAACTGACGTCGCCACTGTGCTTCTCCAGATCTGCACACCAGAGCCTCTGCCTCTGGCTCTGAAGTATTGCGGATTCGAGCAGGGGTTTTGCTCAATCTGGAGGGATTTGGCATTTTCAAATCGTTGCGTCTTGCAGCGGTGTTAACCTTCTCCATCAGCTCTTTGAAAGAGTCATCCCCCCGAAGTCTCTGCATATGTTGCTGGAGGATTGTGACACACTCCAGGGCTGAGCGTGCAGTTCATGTTTCGCTCTGCAGACTTCGGGCCACTGTCTCAGAAGGCCCAAAAAGTGCCTCACAGCAAACTAATCCAAAATATGTCCTTGCTTGTTTAGCCTGAGTGCACAATCCGGATATCTTAGACCGAATCTCAGCCCTAACTGACTTGTCTTGCTCCAGAGTCTTCAGGGTCTCCAGTAGTGTAGGATACGCAGAGATGGCTCTTGAAATCGCAGTGCTGCGGATGCACCATCGGGTGGCGCAAAGCCCCAGAAGATCGCACACCACATCTTCAGAGCCAAAAAGAGACCTGAACAACTGCTTACGTTTGGCTGATTCTGAAATGACCACAGACACTCCCTGAACAAAATTCAATGGGTCTGCAATGAGACTCACTTCCCTTGATACCTCTTGCAGAACGAGGTCCAAAGCATGGTTACTGCAATGCACATATAGGGACCCTGGACACTCTGCTTTTAGCTTCGCCTGAACACCATTTATACGGCCAGACATGTTGGACGCACCATCAAAACAATATCCTGCCAAACGTTCCAGAGGTATGTTTAAACGGATAAATATGTCTTTGATGCATGAAAACAATGTTTCTGCAGATGAGTCACTCGCATTATAAAATCCAAGAAAGGTGTTATGTGCCCTTAAATCCGAATCCACAAACTGCAAACAACATGAAAATTGCTCGCTCACGCTGATATCGGTTGTTCCGTCTGCTGTGAGGCCCAAAAAAGAACAGTGGCTAGTTTGAGACATGATTTCACGTTGGATGGCATGAGCAAACATCCCCAGAATTTCGTTTTGAATTGTATCGGACATCCAATTATCTCTGCGTAACATCCATTCTCTTTCTTTCGGGAGAGCATGCGTTCTCTCCAGCATCAACTGCCAGAGGACTCCATCTCGGTGAGCGTGGCCTCTGAGTGGCAACCCTTCGCAGCCCAGGAACAGTCTTTTAAAAAATAAATACATAAATAATTTCATGTTTTTAAGTACAATATTATGTTACTCCACAGCCCCCCACCATGGGGGGCTGATGCTATGACGAGGGAGGCTGCAGCCCCCGCAGCACCCCCCTTCCCATGCCACTGATGACAGGAAGTCCAGTTCATTTCCATCCTCCATGACTCTGCCAACTTCAGCTTTGCTTTCTATGTTAGGATATGAACTGAAGGCTCCAGGTCCAAAGACCAACTCAGGAAAAGATTTATTAGAATAGAAGATATCAACTTTGTTTTCCAGCTGATTCTATCAAATTCTTCACAGAAATATCAACTGAACTATTTTAAAGACATCCTGTAGAATAACTAACCTGATGAAGGTTAGAAAGAGATCTAGAACCTTCTACCAGTGCTGACCCAGTTCTCCCTGAACTAGAACTGGTTCTGAACTCAGTTCAAGCAGGTTCAGATCAACTGATTCATGTTCATAGTTCTCTACCTAAATATTCTGAACTCAGTTCACAGCTCCTACTGGAACTAGTTCTTCTTTATTTATCTTCATGTGCTGAAATAAAGTCCAAACATAAACAGGTAATGATGTCCTTCAGTAATCAGTGTTTGGATGATCCAACAGCCCAGTGGTTCCCAGTCCTGGGTCTCATTTAGAAAACATTGGTAGGATCCAGACTAAAAGTTTACAGACGGCAAATGCCTGAAAAGGGAGCAGGACAAAAAAATCCAGATTTCTAAAACTCTGTGAACAAAACCAAGCAGTTTTCCTTTCTAGATCCCAGCTGCAGCTCAAAGTTTGTGTCCAAGGCTCCACCTCATGTTCAGGCCTCTTCAAGCCTCCATCCAAGCAGAAATGGTCCATTAAAGCACAGCATGAATGTCATCGTGTCTTTAAATGAGCCAGCTGATTAATGTTACTTCATGGTTCTCTGGGCTGCATCTCCGTCCACAAACCAAGAAGAAATCCCTCAGAGGAACCTGAGAGCTTGAAGGTTGGAGCCTTCAGTTCATGTCCTGACATAGAAAGCAAAGCTGAAGACGGCAGAGTCACGTTTAAAGGCCTAAATGACTGATGGAGTTTCTCACAGAGCATGACTGGGTCTCTGCTGCCCAATGGCAGCGACAGCTGAACCTAAGGAGAAATTCTGCTGCTCTTTCTCTAGGAAATTTACTAAAGTTTACCCCCCAAAAACTGGACAATCTTTCGTTCACCTTAAAACAACGTTAAATGACAACAAGATGAGCTTCGTTCTCTTGATGTTCCTCACTTCAAACACTGCATCGTTCAGTTCAAAGTTCTCAGAAATGTGAGTTCAGCTCAGAAATACGTCCATGGATTAAACTAAATGACACATCAGGGTTTTTGATTTCTTCTATCTTCCTCTTTATCAGCAGTTTATTCATCTTTCTAATCAAACCATTTGACCAGAGGCCATAAAAACAAGGGAGAAATTCTCTGGAAGAATCTCCAGATGGGCAGGGACACTAAAGCCTAACAATGCCTCCACCTTCCAGTCCAGATCCATCCAGCCTCTCTGGATCTGCTCCTGAGAGATGCAGCAGCAGCACCGGAAGCTCAGAGCCTCATACAGAGGAGGAGAACGGGAGAACCAAGTGTCCTCTCCAGGACTGAAGTCTTAGAGAGGTTCTGGGATTCTTCCTGCGATCCACACTGCTGCCCATGTTGGCTCAACATAACTAAATAATGTTGCTGGGAATGGGAGTGGGGATTTCCTGGATTATCAGCTCTAAATTCACAGGATTCTGGGAAGTTCTGGATAATGCTGCAACCCCACACTGACATTCAACTCATTGTTTCATGTCTCCTGCTTATTATTGAATAAATCATGAGAGGAAGTTTGTAAAAGAAATAAACTTTAACTGGATCAAAGCACTAAAGAAGAAATCAGACTTTAGCCTGAATATCCTCAGTGTGGATCAGTAGAATATCAGCCATATGTCTGCAGTTTAGAGTCAACACAACTTTACCATCAGAAATATCAGCACTAAACTAAAACATGGTGACTGACCTCAATGTCTGTAGTTTGCAGAGGGGAGACTGGAGAAAATCACAGAGCTGCTTCACTCCATCTTTCAGGTCGTTGTTGCTGCTCAGGTTCAGTTCTGTCAGATGGGAGGGGTTGGACTTCAGAGCTGAGACCAGAGAAGCACAGCTGATCTCTGACAACCAGCAGCCAATCAGTCTGAATAAGAATAGAATACGTGTTTGCCAGTGTTAGTTGTGGTTTAGGACCCAAATGCAGAGGCAGAGAGGCTGAGGAGATTTCTTGGGAGTTTAATGGGGCAAAAACAGTAACAAAGGCAGCAATGCAAAAATCCAACTAATATATAATCAAAAGCAAACCAGAACTATGGAGACATCTGGGGAAACCAAACACGAGGAGCCAGGGAGAGACGAGGAACGTAGGACAACAGCATGGGAGGACAGCAAAGACAAGGAACCAATAAAGAGTGAGAGCAGAGGGAGAGCAAAGTCAAAAAGTCAAAAAGCCTTTATTGTCATTATATTCTGTGACAGATACAATGAGATTTGGGACTTCCATAACAGCTACCGTGAAATAAAAATAAAAAATATATAAAAAAATATATAAATATATTAAAAGGAAAGGAAATGTAAACAGTTACAAAAAATATATATAAATATATTAAAAGGAAATGTAAACAGCATATATAGCAGAGAGAGACAAAGGGAGGGCTAACAAGCAGACAAGGAACAGGTGTGAGAGGAGACAAACGAGGGAGCCAAGGGGAAAGGAACATACACACACACAAGAGGGCAAAAAGAGGACAACAGAAAAACATGAGAACTAACTAAATCTAGAAATTACAACAAAACTGGAATTAAACCAATAAATCTAGAAAACAAGGAGCAAAGTAAAGAACAACAGAACCAAGACCATGACAGTGTTGAAGCAATGGGAGAGACAGGTTAAAACTAAAATAATGAAAAAATAATGAATAAAAATGTAAAAAAAAATAATTTGACTACAGCATCAACACCTACAACAACTGGTTAAAATGAAACCCTATGAGTTACTGCAACATTTAATTTCCCTTCTGGATTAATAAAGTATTTTATGAATTGAATTGAATCTATGGAGGAAGATGAGAAACAGCAGAACCAACAATGCAGGTGATCTGAAGGCTGCTATCAAAGCAAGCTGGACTTCCATTGGACCTGATCAGAACCACAGGCTGATCTCCTCCATGCCACGCCGCATTGATGCAGTCATTCATGCAAAGGAGCCATGTTAGACAGCCCACAGAGCAGATTGCCTTTACAAACTTCTAAACTTCTGGATTCCTCCTTTAGCTCCACATCTGTTCCACTGAAGGCACCAATGATCTATTACTGCTCTGATCCATTATTTCTATGGTATTTAAGACTCTGCTAACTAATAGAAACAGAGGAATCCAGGTTAACAGGAGCGTCCTCAGTGCACTGTCTGCCTCATCACTCTGACTACACTGATGAGTCAGGTACAGAGCGCCCTCTGCTGGTCACACCTATGTTACACTGAATTATGACAAAATAGACCAACAATATTCTGCAGGCTCTATTTTCCTGTCTTATATTAAAGGTATTGTGGAGAATTTTCACCACTTTGAAAGACTCAACCTCTGAACTTTAATTAATAAATGCATATGAACAACCCTGAGTGTAAATGAGCTCATTTCTCCTTGTGCACGCTCTGTTTAAAAGTTGCTGTTTGCATCGCTCATGCAATCTTACTTTCCAAAAGAAGATTTGCAATTTTTTCCACTATCTCAGATTTATGGAGGACCAACTCTGCCATATTTAAAAATAAATAAATGCACAATAAATAAATAAGCATGCAATTACTTACCCCCAAAATAAGATAAACAAATAAATAGGTAGAAATTTAATTATACAGTGAGATATAAATGTATATATCTCTTTTAATTAGGTTCTTTATTTATTCCCTTTGTAATAATTACCTTATTTATTGTCCTTTATAATCTTCAACTTTATTTATGTATCCTTATTTTTTAAAGTATTTATTTATGTGCATGTTATGATATTTTTGCCTGTTTTATTCTTCCTTTGTATTTTTTTACCCTATTTATTTCTTCTACTCAACTTTCAACTTTGAGAGGAACCCAGGAACGTCTGGACTCTGGGAGAACGGTAGCACGCAGAATAATCTGGGTCAATTGGAACAGAAGCGTACTGATGTCACCACATGCTGGGTTTGTCTTAAGCAGCTTTTGTCCTGTTATTAATAGTCTCTAGATAATAATAAATTCAGACTTTTTTCATCTAGAGGGGGAATAATAATGAGTACAGTCAAATAAACAGAAATCAAATGAACATTTTGCCAAATACAAGAAAAAACATCGCCATCATAACCAGCGGTCCTTCACACACAGCTATGCAGAGAGGGCTGCAATAGACGGGCTGCGGTTAGCCTCAGAGCTCCGCTGTTTGTCACGGTGCTCTCAACTTTGCAAAATTTTTTTTTTTTAGATTACCCATAAAATCGGTAAATGGGCCATATAGTAACCCTTAAAAGTATAATATTCTCGCCTCAAATTATCCTAAAATGTACTTTTATTGAACAACAGCAACAGGAAAGAGAACTTCTAAATTAATACTCTGAACTTTGAGTTTAGAAAATGAGCCGCCGACCAATGAGCAGAAGGTGACCCTCTAAGACACGCCCCCTCCTCATTTACATTATGAGGCAGAAACGTAGAAACAACAGTTCTGCTCGTTCTGAATAGAATAAAAAGCACTTTAACCTTAATCTCCCAGAATTATAAATAATTAAAAGAATAACTTTACTGATTGTTTATTTTAATCCATTTGGGATCAGTTTCATCCGATAAAACCCACTAACTGAACGATGGAGAATGAAATCTGATCGATCCTCTGTACATGAAAGTAAAACATCACTACTTCCACGTCTAGCTGAGAGGAGCTGAGGTGCAGTAAAAGACGCTGAGGATAGAAACTCTGTCAGGATGCCTTCCTGCTGCTCTGCTTTCTGCTCCAGGTCAGACACTCAGCCTAGAACTGCACCACAGTCAGAATGGTAAATGGCCTGTTCTTATATAGCGCCTTTTTTCAAGACAGGAGACTTGACCAAAGCGTTTTACACTACATTCAGTTATTTACCCATTCACGCACACACTCACACACTGATGGTGGCAAGCCACATTGTAGCCACAGCTGCCCTGGGGCTCACCGACCAAAGCGAGGCTGCCATACACCAGGCCCTTTGACCACAATCAGTAGGCAATGCAGGTAAAGTTTCTTGCCTAAGGACACAACAACACCGAAAGTCGGAGCCGGCACTTGAACCGATCAATCCTTCGATTTAAGGGAAAACTCCCACATCTGACCACACTGTCGCCCGAGAATCATAATAAAATAATAAAATTGTCTTAAACAACATCAGTACCTGCAGCATTAGACACTGGATATATGGAAATGTGTTTTAAAAAATAAAGCTCCATGTGAAAATGTAACTCTGAGAAAATAAAATTAATTAGATCATCTTACAGTTCATAGGTTTGATATTTATATACTGGTTGAAAATAACTATGAAATCATTTATATTAATGTTCAAACAAATATAAATGTTTAAGGAAGGAAAATCCATTGAGAATTTCAGATTATTTAATCCAAACAGAAATCTGGTTAGGAGGTAATTTATAACATGGATACTTTTATGATCCTCTTAAAAGAATCGGAATCGAGAATAAATAAGAATCGGAATCAAAATGAGGAATCTGAATCGCTGAAATTCAAAAGATGCCAAAGCAGTAAAGGTTACCCTGTGCCTAAAAACCTTAGGAAAACCAACCAACAACTGATTGACTGATATCAGAGACTCACCAAAGAAACCGTCTGAAAATAAAAAGCCTGCTGAGTTTAGTTTGACATAGTTTGGATGAAGTGTTGCTGTCTAACTGCTACTTTCAGCTTCATTCTACCTTAATGTTTATCATTGTAATGTGCAACAATTTATTATAATGACGTCAATATGAGCCCATATTTCTATTAGGAACGCCTTCACCACACACACAATGTGATCTACAATTAATGTTTAAAACACTTCAGGATGGGGGGCGCTAGTGAGCCAAGATGGAGTAAAGTCGGTTATTTCAGAGCTCCTGCAGGCATATCAACATTTTCGTTTAAAAAACCACAACTACTCACTAATTGTGACCTAAATCGGATTAATTGAGGTCCTGGACTATAAAGAATTCCGTTCCAATGGACGTTACTTGATAAATGGCGGATAAACTTCACAAATTAAAATACGACGGTAGCACGGCAAAGCTAACTGCTAACACCAGATCCACGAAGCTGCGCATCCCAGAGGACGAAAACCCGCAACCCAAGAGCCCTGGTATGTGTGAAGAGCTGAAAGCCGATATCCTAACCTCCTTACCGGGGGAAATCTCCAAAATTATAAGGGAGAAAATGAGGAGTGCTCTGTCTGAGGAGTTCACCGCTCTCAGAGCTGATCTCAATGCAGTGAGGGCCGAAATAGCTAGCAATTCCACCGCCACCCATGCAGAAATCAGCTCAATTAAATCAGACGTTGAAGATGTGAAAAGTAGACTGTTTACATGGTCTGATGAGGTAAACTCTCTGCAGACTACAGTTACCGACCTTCAAAGCGAGCTGGTTAAGATACGAGACAAATGCGAGAACATGGAGGGGAGGATGAGGCGCAGAAATATCTGTATAGCTGGGGTCGAGGAATATCCCAACTCCGCCAATCCTAAGGAGGTCTAAAAAATAATCAGAGAAGTGCTCCAGATGGACTGGGATGTAAAAGTCGATAGCTAATACTGAACAGCTGCTCTGACGAAACCGGGAGGCGGAGAAAGTGTGATCCTCGCTAAGCTGCACTATGATGGAGACGCCGCTGACATCCTGAGAAGATCCAGGGACAAAGCCCCGCTGAACTACCAGGGTAAAAGAATTGCAATCTTCCCAGATTACACTACCAGCGTGGCCAAAGCATGCGCAGCCTTCTCCGATGCACGGAAAGTTTTACGGGTTCGAAGCGATGTGTGCTTTGGATTACTTTATCCAGCAGGACTCAAAATAACATACAAAGAGGACAGTAAGGAGTTTCGAGATCCTGTGAAGGCCATGGACTACATACGGAAGACCATCCCTGCTGCAATAACTGGATCTGAAACTGCCTAAATACCAACTGTAACTGTGTTTGGCAATGTCACATCTTTAAACTGGTATGTTTGAAGGGTGTGTAACACTGTCACTTCTAACTTTGTTAAATACTACGAAGTCATAATTAGTCAGAATTTAGTTGCATTAATAATACCAGTAGGTTTTATGCTGTGGTTAAAGTACATATACTTATTTTCTCCTGCAGGGGCCTGAACTTCCACACTCTGGATCTCTCTTGTTTTGTTGTTTTTGCAGACATCAATCTCCCTTTCGGTTGTGTTTGTTGCTGCTTTTATAGTGGCTAGGGTCTTAAACCCACTGCTTTGTTATACACAGTCTTAATTGTGTTTTCTGCATTTTGATCCTTCTGTTCCCTGATGATCTTATTGCATTTAAAAAAAACAGAGCATCTGAATCTTAGTCTTGATAATTTTCCACAGCAAAGCCTCACTACTTTTATTTTATTGCATCATCTTGGTGTTCAGCGTTCATGTTACTCAAAGGCTTGGTCCCACCAGTCAAATGGCCGTCTCTGCCTCCAATACAATATTATTATTACATACATATTTTAAATTAAATCAATTATGAGTACACTAACTGTAAAAAGTTATAACTTGAGGGGTTTGCATAGTCCAATCAAAAGAAAAAAAAGTTTTGCTGCAACTCAGACAATCAAAATGTCACGTAGCACTGCTACAAGAAACACACCTATCAGATATGGAACATATAAAATTAAAAAACTCTTGGGCTGATAAATTTTATTACTCGTCACATTGCTCTGGTAGAAAAAGGGGTGTTGCTATATTAATACATAGGCAAATTAATTTTACTAAAACGTTAGTACATAAAGACAAAGAGGGTAGATTTATATTGGTAAATGGGACAATTGATGGAACAGCCGTATACTTTATAAATGTATATGCCCCTAACGAAGATGTACCAGGGTTTATTAAGTCAGTTTTCAGTATGATTGCAGAATACAGTTCTGGTCTGCTGATCTTTGGGGGGGGATTTTAATTGTGTAATGTCAAATCTCGATAGACAACCCTTCTCTCAGACTCCCATATCTAAAAGGGGTAAAATGCTTAAAAATAGGTCTGTGGAAGCCGTATTAGTTGATATATGGCGATTCAAATAAAAAAAAAAATAGCAATTTTACATTTTACTCAAATCGACATACATCTTACTCACGAATAGATTACTTTTTTACCGCCAAGGCCGAACTACACAGAGTTGAGGATATCATAATATCGCCCATCACAATCTTTTACCATGCACTCGTTAGCCTCAAGTGGAATATAGGATTGACACCATCATTTGAGCAATGGAGACTTAATACCTCCATTCTTAATTACAAAGAATTAATAAATTTTGTTAAATTAGATCTCAAAATTATTTGGACATAAACAATACCCCTGAAACATTATGTTGTGGGACTGTGCAAAGGCCTATTTAAGAGGAAGTATCATCTCCTATAGAACAGCAAAAAAAAGACAAAAGGCAGCTAAATGGAAATACATAGAAAATAGAATCCGAGATCTGGATCTTCAACATAAAAAGACTAGAGCATCCAGGATCCTGACAGATTTGAATACTACACAGAGAGCTCCAAGATTTGCTATCGGAAAAGATAGAAGGTAATCTTTGTTTTGCCAAGCAGCAGTATTATGAAAATGGAAATAGAGCGAGCAGACTTTTGGCCTTCCGACTTAAAAAACAACAGTCTTCAAACGTAGTTTTAAAGCTGAAATCGGAAAATAAATCCATCTTAAAAGCAAAAGATATTGCTGAAACATTTGCAGAATTTTACCAGATTTTATACCGAGACACTGACACATGCGAAGATAAGAATAAAATTGCAGACTACTTACAAAACATAAATATCTCAGAATTATCTGATAGTGTAGCTAAACAATTATGTAAGCCAATTCAAGAAGAAGAAATTAAAAATGTTGTCTCTTCCCTTAAAAATAACAAAAGTCCTGGTCCTGATGGTTTCATAAACGAATTCTATAAGTGTTTCATAGACATCGTTAGTCCACTGTTATTAGAGGCATATCGCTTTTCTTCAGAAACTAAAACAATGGCACCATCTTGGTCTGATGCCACAATAGTTGTATCACATAAAGAAGGTAAGGACCCCACTGACTGCAGGTCATACAGAACATTATCAATGCCTAATGTGGACGTACGCATTCCAACTGGTATTCTGGCAAGACGATTAAATGTTGTAATATAAAAAATCATACATCCAGATCAAACCGGATTCATTGTTGGGAGACATTATGTCATGATTGGTTTAAGTGACTTAACCCACATGCAGAACACAAACGGAGGCTGAGTAAAAGTTTAACAGAGTTTATTGAACAGGTTTTCACACAAGACATGAACTGGTTCAGGTACTGGTCCGGGCAGGGTTCACTGATGTCTGCAGAGACGGACAGTTTGATTAGCCAGACAGTCAGATAATTTATTGAGTCTTAGATATTTCAGAGTCTACCTTGAGGAGGTCCAAGCTTTCTTGTGAGAGAGGGAACCGGTTGGGTCCAGAGACTGTTGGTTCAGCAGAGTGCTCAGGAGCAGCAGCAGCGTCTAACTTCTGACTATTGAATGGCAGACCTTGATCAGAGATTCCAGCTGTTCTCTGAGAGCAGCAGGAGGAATCCAGATTGAAATCTTCAGGTTTGGCTCACTAGGGCTGGCAGGCAGGTTAAAGCTCATCCAAGCTTCAGACTTGAGACAGGTTTCCTGTGAGCAAAAGACAGAGGCAGATTAGAATCAGATTTCTCTCAAGAGACAACTAAGATTCTTTCAGGTAACAGAGGCTCAGGTTTGCTAACCAAACTAGGTCAACACTGCGGCGTCGAAGGAAGGTCTGGTTGCTGCTTATGTAGGTAGGTCTCCTGATGGGTTGATGAGCGTCAGGTGTGCTGGAGGGCTCCAGCCCAGGAGACCCACAGCGCACTCTGCTGGAGAGAGGTGGTACATCTCCAGATCCCAACAGTACCCCCCTCTCAGCGACGCCTCTTGGCGGTCCCGAGGAAGTGCACGGGAGGGAACTCTAATACTCCTCGATCAGGGACGGATCGAGGATGTATGAACCAGGAACCAAGGTGCGGTCCTCCGGACCGTAGCCCTCCCAGTCGAAGAGGTACTGCTATCCGCGACCTCGCCGACGGGAGTCCACGATCCGGCGAACTGTGTAGGCCGGATGGTCGTCGATGTCCAGGGCGGGTGGAGGGGAGTCGGATGGTGGGCACAAGGAGCTTGAGATGACAGGTTTGATCTGGGAAACATGAAACGTGGGGTGGATGCGAAGAGACGGTGGCAGGTGCAGGCGGACAGCAGAGGGATTGATAATCTGAGCAATCTTGTATGGACCGATGAACCAAGGTGAAAGCTTCCTAGACATGGCTTTGAGAGGAATGTCCTGTGTAGATAGCCATACCTCTTGGCCCAGGGTATAGTCAGGGGCAGGGCGCCGTTTAGAACCAGCGAATCTCTTCGTGGTGGCAGATGAGCGGTTGAGGGTGGCGATGGTGTCCTTCCAGACACACTGACAACGGCGGATGTGGTAGTGGACTGATCTAACCGTTATCTCTCTCTCGTCTGCAGGGAAAAGTGGTGGCTGATAACCTATGGAGACTTGGAAAGGGGACAAACCGGTAAAGCAGATCTCAGGGAATTGTGGGCGTATTCGATCCATGTCAGAAACTGAATCCAGTCAGTCAGATTGTTAGAGGTTAGGCAGCGGAGAGTGGACTCGAGTTGTTGATTCATCCTCTCCGTCTGCCCATTAGACTGAGGGTGATAACCAGAGGTGAGAGAGGACTTGCAATTCAGAGCTGAACAGAAGGCTTTCCAGACCTGTGAGATGAACTGGGGACCACGATCGGAGAGAATCTCTTGGGGTATCCCATGGAGACGGAAAACATGCTTCACGAGAAGTTGGGCAGTTTGGAACGCAGTGGGTAGTTTCCTGAGGGGAATTAAATGACAGGCCTTGGAAAAACGGTCTACAATGGTTAGGATAGTGGACATACCTCTGGAAATCGGGAGACCGGTGAAAAAATCAACTGCGATGTGGGACCAAGGACGGGTAGGGACAGGTAGAGGATGCAGCAGGCCAGAAGGTGGTTGGTGAGAGGTCTTATTTCTGGCACAGATGGAACATGCCAGAACATATTCTTTTACGTCTTTGTGAAGAGACGGCCACCAAAAACGTCTAGTGATGAGGGCTATGGTTCTGCTTACTCCAGGATGGGCCGAGAATTTTGCTGCATGCATCCAATGGATAAGGCGGGATCTGACGGAAGATGGAACATAAGTTTTGTTTGGAGGACCGTTACCTGGGTCAGGTTCAGAGGCCAGGGCAGAGTTGATGAAATCAGTGATCTCCCAGGAAACGACTCCAATCGTGCATGAGGCAGGGAGAACAGGTTCGGGTGTCTCAGGTTGATCAGTGGAGTACAGACGAGAGAGAGAGTCGGGCTTGACGTTCTTGAAACCAGGTCTGTAAGAAATGATAAGATTGAAATGAAAGAAGAATAAAGACCATCTTGAATGACGTGGGTTGGATCTTTTAGCTGATTGGAGATAAGCCAGGTTTTTGTGGTCTTTCCACACCAATACTGGATGCTCGGCTCCCTCGAGCCAATGTCTCCACTCCTCCAGGGCGAGTTTGATGGCTAGAAGTTCTCGGTCTCCGACATCATAATTTTGTTCTGCCGGAGAGAGTCTACGTGAAAAAAAAGCACAAGGGTGAATTTTCTGGTCAGAGTCTGACCGTTGAGATAAAACAGCTCCAACACCGGAGTCAGATGCGTCCACCTCTAGGACAAACTGTTTAGAGGGATCAGGTTGGATGAGGATGGGTGCCCTGGAAAACAGATTCTTCAGTTTATTAAAAGCATTTTCGGCTTCAGGTGTCTATTGGAATGTCTTCTTGACAGAAGTCAAAGCTGTGAGGGGAAGGGCTGTCTGACTATAATTTCTTATGAAACGCCTGTAGAAATTTGCAAACCCAAGAAACCTCTGAAGCTGCTTGCGGTTTTCAGGTGTTGGCCAGTCCAGAACTGCCTTTATCTTGTCTTCGGATGGCTTCACCTGCCCGCCCTCGAGCACAAACCCTAGAAAGGTGACAGATGGTTGGTGAAATTCACATTTTTCAGCTTTCACAAAGAGTTTGTTTTTCAGAAGTCTCTGAAGAACTAGAAGAACATGTTTCTTGTGGTCTGAGAGGTTCTTGGAGAAGATCAAAATATCATTGATGTATACAAAAACATTCAAAAAATCTCTGAGGACGTCGTTGACAAGAGCTTGGAAGCAAGCAGGAGCGTTAGTAAGACCAAAAGGCATGACCAGGTATTCAAACTGGCCTATGGGGGTCTTAAATGCTGTCTTCCATTCATCCCCTTCTCTTATTCTAAGGAGATGATAGGCGTTTCTTAAATCGAGTTTGGTGAACACTGTCGCACCTTGAACAGGTTCAAAAGCTGATGCCAGTAATGGTAGGGGATACTTATTTTTGACGGTTATCTGATTCAAGCCTCTGTAGTCAATACAGGGTCGGAGGGAACCGTCTTTTTTCCCACAAAAAAGAAACCAGCACCGAGAGGAGATGAAGATGGACGAATAATTCCAGCAGCTAGAGACTCATTGATATACTTCTCCATAGTTTCACATTCTGGTTTGGAGATGTTAAATAGTCTACTGCTGGGCAGGGGAGCTCCTGGTAGTAAATCAATGGCGCAGTCATATGGTCTGTGAGGTGGAAGAGACGTCGCACTGACCTTACTGAAGACTGGTGCCAGATCATGATACTTGGGAGGAACAGAAATAAGGTCAGGAGAGTCCATCTCCCCCCTACCTCTAGGGGACTGAATAGTAGGAGCCGCAGAACGAAGGCATGACTCGTGACAGGAAGTGGACCAAGATTCAATGTGGCGTTCAGCCCAGTTGATATGGGGATAGTGACGTTCCAACCACTCGAAACCAAGCACCAGAGAAGAGCATGCTGAGGGAAAAACAAAAACTGTTAGCGTCTCACAGTGGTTTCCTGAGATAAGAAGTTCTAAAGGTTGCGTCTGATGAGTAACTTGGTGAAGCTTCTTTCCATCAATTGCCGATACTCTGAGAGGCTTAGTTAAAGGAACAGTCTCAATCCTTAACTGCTGGACCAGCTCAGAATCAATGAGATTTCGCTCACACCCAGAGTCAATGAATGCAGATAATGTGAGATTCTGGTTAGAAAAAAAAGGGTTGCTGGCAACAATAAATGAGGAGTTTTTTCAGATTTTAGATGGCCCGTCAGACTCCACAATTCCACTGACGGGCCCTGGCTTTTGATTTAGCCGGGCATGAGGAAATGAAATGGCCGGTCTCACCGCAGTACAGACAAAGTTTTCCTCTAAATCTCTATTGTCTTTCTTCGGGGGATAACCTTGTGTGTCCAATTTGCATAGGTTCGACCTCCGATCCATCTGCGTGAGAGGCTTGGACAGGTACTGAAAAAGTCTGACTCTTAGACTTTGGCTTGGAACTGGGTTCTGGGGATCCAGAAAAAACAGAAGCATTGTTAAATGCAGGAGCAGAAACAGAAAAATTCAGGCTTCGATGTTTAGAGTTATTTCTAGTCCGAAGTCTATTATCCAGTCTGATGGTTAATCGGATTAATTCCTCCAGACTAGCTGGTTCGTCGATTGTGGCGAGTTCGTCTTTGATGTTTTCATTTAAAGCCTTGAAATAAGCACTCTTAAGTGCACACTCATTCCAGCCTGAGGCTACAGCTTTAACCCGGAAGTCAATGGAGAACTCAGCCACTGTTGAATTTCCCTGCTTCAAACTTAGTAGAGCTCGGGAATCAAATGTTTTGTCTGAGTCGTGATTGAAAACTTGGGAAAACTCAGATATAAACTCAGAAAACGTACATGAAAAGCTGGACTCAGAAGAGAACATTGCCTCCGCCAATTCAAGGGCTCGTCCAGTAAGTTAAGAGAGAATGAAGGAGATTTTCTTCCTATCATTCGGAAAACTGCCAGGGGAGTGCTCAAAAAGCAAACGACACTGAAACAAAAATCCTCTACAATCCTTTTGGTTACCTGAAAATCGTTCAGGAGGACTCGGACGGAACTCCGGAAATGACGTCACTGACTGTGACCTTAGAGGCGGAAGTGGTTCCGGAACAGGACGTACTGCTGGCGTGGCATTAGCATCCCTCATGTAGCCAGCATATGCCTGTAAAACTTGGTTCCGATGTTCAATTTGAGTGTTTAACTCACGGAGGGTGTGCTTATGTCCTTGGATTTGGGTATCCTGCTCCTCGAGCCTCCTCCGGAGGTGATCTGCTGGGTTTTGTATTTGGCCGCAGTGTTCTGTCATGATTGGTTTAAGTGACTTAACCCACATGCAGAACACAAACGGAGGCTGAGTAAAAGTTTAACAGAGTTTATTGAACAGGTTTTCACACAAGACATGAACTGGTTCAGGCACTGGTCCGGGCAGGGTTCACTGGTGTCTGCAGAGACGGACGGTTTGATTAGCCAGGCAGTCAGATAATTTATTGAGTCTTAGATATTTCAGAGTCTACCTTGAAGAGGTCTATGACAAAGTGGTTTAGTTTGTGTTTACCACTTGTCCCTTATTCCTGCTTCTGATTTGTAAGGCTTAACTTTAAACATTAGTTTGCAACTTTGACTTTCACTTACTATCCCGGGTTTGTTTGTGTTAGCATTATGTTGCAGTTTCCATCTACTTATGTTTAGGTTAAAACTATTACTTCAGGATTATTTGATTAAATTGTTTATTATGTTTTAAAGTATATTCATGGTTTTTGTTTTCCTTTTTACTTAATTAATTAATTTGCTGGATTCTACCATTTAGAGGGTTTCCTTTAGAGTTATGCTTTGTTTGTTTTTCTTTAAAGTAACTTTTTGAGTTATCTTGTTTCACACTGTTTATTTTGCAGACTCTTTCTTTATGTAGATGAGTTTGTAAATTAGGTTAAGTTTATTGTTTCTCTGTTTAGACTGTTTTTTTTTAACCTGTTTAATTGAGGCTTGGTCCAATCAAGTGCAGGTGTGTTGCCACTTGATTATATAAGCCCTGAGCTCTTGGAAGCTCGAGGTGAAATGTTTTGTCTGAGAGAAAAGGATTAAAACACAACAGAGAAACTGGAACCGGTGGCTGAAGCTGTTTTTTTTTGGTTCACCTTTTTGACCCTCGACCAAACTACTTCACAAATGGTGGCAGTGGTGGTTCCAGGCTAATATGTGACAACAATGCAGAAATCAGCCAAGTCAAAGAGGCATCAGGGACCAGTGGAGGGTTCCACAGAAGAGGCCCAAGATGATGAAAACCTGCTAAAAGCTTCTGGTGAGCAGCAATCTAAAGCACAAAGTTTCTCTGAACTCTCTGCTTTATTGAAAGGCTTGATGCACCAGCATGCTGACCAGGAAGCTAAATGGGAGCAGGACAGACAATGCCAAGATGAACGGTGGAGGAAAATGCAACACCAGTTCAGTCTACTTCAGCAGGAGGTCCACATGGAACGTCGAGAGCATCAGATGCAGCTGGAAGGGTGCAGCAGCTGATCCTGGAATGGTTTCCGGTCCTGCAGTAAGACCAAAAGTGCCACAGTCAGTACAACAGGGAGGAAGCCTTCCAAGCACGTCTGAGGGACCACAAGTATCCAGTCTGAGACCACCCAGTTGGAAAGGTCCAAAGATGCAACCCTATGGTGAGGATGAAGATATTGAACATTATTTAACAACGTTTGAAAGAATTGCAACTGGATGTCAGTGGCCAAGGACTGAATGGGCCCTGCATCTGGCACCACTTCTCAGCGGTAAAGCAAGAGCTGCTTATGTAGCTATGGACACTGATGACACAATGGACTATGACAAGGTAAAAACTGCTGTATTGGAAAAGTTTGAAATAAGTACTGAGACCTACAGATCAAGGTTCCGGTCCACGACGGTGAAGGAAGATGAGACACCCAAGGAGCTGCAAACACGCCTTAAAGACCTGTACGAAAAGTGGATGGTTCCAAAGGAAAAGACACGAGAGCAAATAGGAGATGTCGTGGTGCTGGAACAGTTTCTGAGAGTTCTCAGCCCAGATCTTCGAACCTGGGTTAAAGAGCGCAACCCCTACACTTCAAAAGAAGCTGCAGAGATGGCAGAGGCTTTCCTTGCAGCTCGTCGCCCACAAAAAGGATACATGACTTTGAAACCTAGTTCCACCCCTTTTATGGTGGGTAAGTCAGGGGGGGCAAATGGACACAGACCAAAGCATTCCAAAGAAAATTCCCCAGTCGGTAGCAATAACCATTTTAGGGAATTTAAACAGAGAGGTCCATTGGTTTGTCACTCTTGTGGTCAAACTGGTCACTTTAAGGCTAAATGTCAAAATCAGCAAGACAGTAAGACTTACATGTGTTTTTCACCAGAGTGTTTTGATTTGTAAGAGGAAGAACCTGAGTTGGTAGTACCTTCAAGTTCTCAGGAGCACACCATCTGTGTTTTTATTGAGGGAAAGCCTTGTGTTGCTCTATTGGATTCAGGTAGTAGCCGTACTCTTATTAGGCCAGATTGTCTTCCCAGAGACACCACGTTTTGTGGTAGAGTTAAAGGTTGGTGTGTTCATGGTGATGATGTTGATTATCCCATTGCCAATGTTGTACTTCAAGTTCATGAACAGGAGCATTTGCTTACAGTAGGAGTGATTGATAAACTTCCATACCAGGTTGTACTGGGTCGGGATATGCCAATCCTTGGGGACCTGTTAGCAAAGAGTGAGAAAGATTTTGAATCTTCAGGTGAAATTCTGCTTGCCGTCACTAGGTCTAGCTCTAAGCTGTCTCAGTCAGAGCCAGGTTTGAATATGTTGCCTTTTGCTGACACTGAAGTTACTGGTGAGGAAAATTTAAGAGGGCACCATTCAAGAAAAAGCAGAAATCAGAGGAGACAAGATAAAGTAAGGGGGACAAAACTTCCTGAGTTGCTTTCTGAACCAGAGATCGATGAGCTATGGGTTGTTCCAAGCAATATTGTCCAACTGCAAAGGCAGGACCCCTCTTTAGCACCTCTGTTTGCTAAGTGTTCCCAAGACTCAACACTCATTACAGAGGGAGTTCGGGAGGTTTTCATTGTACAGAATGAACGCCTGTATCGTCGTAGCAAAGTGGGTGACCAGCTAGTAGTTCCCACTAGCTTAAGGCCAATAGTTTTACAGTTGGCCCATTCAGTTCCTTGGGCCGGTCATTTAGGATATGTAAAAACATTCTCCAGAATGTCTGATCGTTTTTTTTGGCCTCAACAGTTTTCAGATACGGTTTGATACTGCAAATCATGTCCTGAGTGTCAGTTGACAGCTCCGAGTAAGAAAGGTGACAGAGCTCCACTTATTCCTATGCCTGTAATAGACACTCCCTTCTCTCGTATTGCAATGGATATTGCTGGGCCATTGGAGAGAAGTAGCTCGGGACATAGATACATGCTAGTTGTGTGCGACTATGCAACCAGGTACCCTGAAGCTTTCCCTTTGAGAAGAATTAAAGCCCGCCAAATAGCTAACTGTTTGATACAGATGTTTTCAAGGGTGGGTATTCCCAAAGAAATACTTACAGATCAGGGATCAAACTTTACTTCTAAGCTACTGAAGGAAGTGTATAAGCTTTTGGGAATTAGTGGTATCAAAACAAGTCCATACCATCCTCAAACAAATGGACTAGTTGAAAGGTTTAATAAAACTCTGAAGTCCATGTTGAGGAAGTTTGTAAAAGACTCAGGAAAAGACTGGGATCAGTGGTTACCATTTCTGCTTTTTGCTTATAGAGAAGTACCTCAAGCATCTACTGGGTTTTCCCCTTTTCAACTCTTGTATGGTCATACTGTCAGGGGTCCACTAGATGTCCTCAAAGAGGCTTGGGAAGGGGCCAGACCTGAAAAAAAGTGTGCATCACTCTCATATGTGTTGAAAATGAGGGACAAGCTTGAACAGCTTCTGGAACTGGCTCATAGTCACCTAGTAGAAGCCCAGCAGCGGCAAAAGCAGAACTATGATAAAACAGCCCGGAGAAGAACCTTTAAGGAAGGACAAAAAGTGTTGCTTCTTTTGCCGACTTCTGAAAGCAGCCTTTTAGCCAAGTGGCAGGGGCCTTTTGTCATAAACAGAAAAGTGGGTCCTGTTACTTATGAGCTCAACATGCCAGATCGCCGTAAAAAACAGCAAGTATTTCATGTTAACATGTTGAAAGAGTGGATTGACCGTCCAGTTCCATCAATGCAGTTGTGGGCCCGTGCTGTAATTGACGAAGAGCTTCAAGAGCAATTCTTTCCATCCAATTGTGGGGAACAGCTTTTGCCAGATGTAAGCCATCTATCTCCAGAGCGACAAGATGAACTGCTGGCTATAATGCCAAGAGAGCTTTTCAGCACAAAACCAGGCTACACTCATCTTATAAAACATGACATACGACTTTGCAGCCCTAATCAACCACCTATCAGGGATACATCCTCCAGGGTTCCAGCAAAGCTCATGCCTGCACTCAAACAGGAGGTGGAGGAGATGCTGGCTAGGGGGATCATAGAGCCTTCCAGAAGTGAGTGGTGCAGCCCTGTGGTGCTTGTTCCCAAGAAAAATGACTCAAGACAAAGATTTTGTGTTGATTTTTCAAAACTTAATACTGTCTCTGTTTTTGATGCTTATCCAATGCCAAGAGTTGATGAACTGATTGAGCGTTTGGGGAATGCTAAGTATCTTTCCACACTTGACCTCTGTAAAGGTTATTGGCGAAGTTCCATTAACAGAGTCCTCAAGGGATTTGACCACTTTTAGGGTTCCGAGTGGACTTTATCATTTCAGAACTATGCCCTTTGGACTTCATGGAGCTCCAGCTAAGTTCCAACGGATGATGGACTTGGTTTTAAAAGGAGCTGACGGCTATGCAGCTGCCTACATTGATGACATTGTGGTGTTCAGTGAGACATGGAAAGACCACATGAAGCATCTGACAGATGTCCTGGAAAGAATTAAAACAGCTGGATTAATTATCAACCCTGGAAAGTGTCACATTGCAAAGACTGAGGTTGAATACTTGGGTTACGTCATCGGGGGTGGGGTTATCCGCCCTCAGGTGAGTAAGGTTGATAACCTTGTTGCTGCTCCTCCACCTACGACTAAGAAAAAGCTAAGATCTTTTCTAGGTTTGGGCTGGCTGGTACCGTCGGTTCATCCCCAACTTCTCCACCAGGTCAGCCATTCTTAGTGACTTAACACGTAAATCTTGCCCCAACAAGATTAAATGGACTCCAGAGTGTGAGGCTGCATTTACAGATCTGAAAAACTGTTTGTATAATGAACCTGTGTTGCAGTGTCCAGATTTTTCACGCCCATTTATTGTGCAGACTGATGCTTCAGGAGTGGGGCTGGGAGCTGTGTTGCTGCAAGGTGATGGAGACGACCAAAGACCAGTGCAGTATATAAGTCGAAAGCTCTTCCCCAGAGAAATGAGGTACTCTACAATAGAGAAAGAAGCTTTGGCAATAAAATGGGCTCTTGACACATTAAAATATTACCTGCTGGGCGATGAATTTGTGCTTGAGACAGACCACCGAGCTTTACAGTGGATGAACAAAATGAGAGACCAATGCAAGAATCACCAGATGGTACCTATCATTACAACCTTACCGTTTCAAGATTCAGTATAAAGCTGGAAAGAAGAATGTTGTGGCAGATTTCCTTTCCCGTTCCTATGAAGGCTGAGTGACTTAAGGGGGGGGAATGTGACAAAGTGGTTTAGTTTGTGTTTACCACTTGTCCCTTATTCCTGCTTCTGATTTGTAAGGCTTAACTTTAAACATTAGTTTGCAACTTTGACTTTCACTTACTATCCCGGGTTTGTTTGTGTTAGCATTATTATGTTTCAAAGTATAATCATGGTTTTTGTTTTCCTTTTTACTTACCATTATTTAAGTATTTCCTGCTAAATTGACTAAATTATGTCATCCATTAATTTGCTGGATTCTACCATTTAGAGGGTTTCCTTTAGAGTTATGCTTTGTTTGTTTTTCTTTAAAGTAACTTTTTGAGTTATCTTGTTTCACACTGTTTATTTTGCAGACTCTTTCTTTATGTAGATGAGTTTGTAAATTAGATTAAGTTTAGACTGTTTTTTTTTTTTACCTGTTTAATTGAGGCTTGGTCCAATCAAGTGCAGGTGTGTTGCCACTTGATTATATAAGCCCTGAGCTCTTGGAAGCTCTTGGAAGCTCGAGGTGAAATGTTTTGTCTGAGAGAAAAGGATTAAAAGACAACAGAGAAACTGGAACCGGTTGGCTGAAGCTGTTTTTTTTTGGTTCACCTTTTTGACCCTCTACCAAACTACTTCACAAGGTCCAAGCTTTCTTGTGAGAGAGGGAACACGGTTGGGTCCAGAGACTGTTGGTTCAGCAGAGTGCTCAGGAGCAGCAGCAGCGTCTAAACTTCTGACTATTGAATGGCAGACCTTGATCAGAGATTCCAGCTCTTCTCTGAGAGCAGTAGGAGGAATCCAGATTGAAATCTTCAGGTTTGGCTCACTAGGGCTGGCAGGCAGGTTAAAGCTCATCCAGAGCTTCAGACTTGAGACAGGTTTCCTGTGAGCAAAAGACAGAGGCAGATTAGAATCAGGTTTCTCTCAAGAGACAACTAAGATTCTTTCAGGTAACAGAGGCTCAGGTTCGCTAACCAAACTAGGTCAACACTGCGGCGTCGAAGGAAGGTCTGGTTGCTGCTTATGTAGGTAGGTCTCCTGATGGGTTGATAAGCCTCAGGTGTGCTGGAGGGCTCCAGCCCAGGAGACCCACAGCGCACTCTGCTGGAGAGAGGTGGTACATCTCCAGGTCCCAACACATTATGGAAATAATCTGTGTTGTTTATTAAATATTATCTCTCACCAAAAAGAAAACAAAGCTATGAGAGCTGTAATATCTTTAGATGCCCAAAAGGCCTTTGATCGCGTATCATGAAGATACCTTATTCAAACATTAAAGAGGTTTAAATTCGGGCCGAAATTCATAGATTGGACAAATACATTATATTCATCCCCACAAGCGGCTGTAAGAGTTAATGGTTTCAGGTCGGCAAGCTTCAAATTGGAGTACAGATACAGGCAGGGGTGTCCTCTGTCACCTCTTTTGTTTGCAATTAGCATTGAACCACTGGCCCAGCTCATTAGGGACAATGATGAAATTAAAGGGATTTTGATTGGCACAGACGAACATAAAATATCTCTTTACGCAGATGATGTACTTCTATATCTGTCTGATCCGACATCCTCAATTCCACGTCTGACGGAAATGATTTCTGTTTATGGCAATTTTTCTGGCTATAAAATAAATGTTGATAAAACAGAGGCAATAGATATCAATAGCAATATTCCACTGGAGGTCAAACAACAGAGCGGCTTTAGGTGGCCAAAGGAGGGCATTAAATACCTAGGCATCAACATTCCTCTCTCATTAAAGGATTTGTATCATATCAATTACAGTAAAATATTAGCTATAATTAAAAATAACCTGGAGCGGTGGTCAGCATTGCCTTTGTCCCTCCTCGGTCGCATTGAAACCATTCACATGAATTTGTTACCCAGATTACTATATTTGTTCCAGATGTTACCGGTTGGCATACCTAGGGCCACTTTCATCGAATTGGATAAAAGTATATCAAAATTCATATGGCAAAGCAAGTGCCCTCGCATAAAATATAAAACACTACAAAGAGGTAAGACAGAAGGGGGTCTCAAGCTTCCTGTTTTAAAATACTATTTCTGGGCAGCTCAGTTAAAACCTTTAATTTCATGGATCCAACAGGATTCTCAAACCAGATGGCTGAGCATTGAGCAAGCAAAGTGTTCAGTACCATTAAAGGTGTTGCCATTTTTAGATATTCCAGTAAAGGAACTACCATTGTGGACTAAAATCACTCTTGAGATTTGGAATAAAGTGCAAATTTCTTTCAAGCTACCAAGAGGCTTATCAATTTTATCAAGCATTGGACATATTAAATCCTTCACACCCAATCTATTGGACAAAACGTTTTCTAAATGGGCTGAACAGGGGCTTACATTTCTTCATCAGTTGATCCACAAGAACAACCTTATGTCATTTGAAGAGTCATGTAGGAATTTTCATCTTCAGAAAAGTGATTTCTTTAGATATTTACAGTTGCGCTCTTTTCTAGTTGCACACAGGGACTGGGAAAGAGTGCTTAATTCCTCACCAATTGAAAATAATTCATTTTCAGATAGGGGGAGGAGATAAAAAATTGATAGCAAAGTTATATAGTGTATTTCTGTCAATGAACCTTAACGATCCCACTAGGACAAAACAAAGATGGGAGGCAGAGACGGCCAGAATAATCTCTAATGAAACATGGGAGGGAGTCTGGACTGAAGCACATCGAGTTACAAACTCCAATACATGGCGGGAATATAAATGGAAAATTATTAGTAGATATTTCAGGACCCCAGATGTTGTTGCCAAGATGGATCCTAGAGTACCAAGCTTGTGTTGGAGAAACTGTGGCTCAGCGGTCCTCAAGCAAACACATATTTTCTGTTCATGTCCCAAACTTCAAAACTTTTGGGATGAGGTGTACAGGACTATGAACCAGATCTTCATGGAGGTTATACCGAGGCATGTTATGCGGTACTTGGTATTATACAGGAGAGTTTGCAAGGACAGGCCAAAACTTATCTGTTGAATGTTCTTTTTACAGCAGCCCTGAAATGCATTACAATCAGGTGGATGCAATTGGAGCCTCCTTCCTATGACTTATGGGTACAAAAAGTAAGAAAGTTGTACAAAATGGAAAAGATAACCTACTCATTAAGACTTCAAAAAACAACTTTTAGCCTGCGCTGGGGGCCAGCAGAGGCTATGCTGGTGTAAATAATCCCAACAAGTTTGTCTCTGGGCATATGATGTTTAGCTATTCCACCCAAAGTGTATCCTTATTTTAGGGTTTCAGGATGATGAGCCTACAAATTTGAGGCTGAGATCATAAGATATCGAGGTAAGATGTTCATTTTATGGAAAACTGTATATTTTTAACTTTTGTGTTATGTACCATTGCTGTGTGGCTGTACAATTGCTATGCAAAAAAATAATAAAAGTATAAGTTCTCAAAAAAAACAAAACAATTCAGGACGTCACAATAAAACAACCCTAGAAGCCATGGAGCAGAGTCTGCTGGAAGTTTGTTCCCATAGCAATGATTGGGTCAGCTCAGGGTGACTGGTAAATACCAGACCTGTCAATCAGCTCCCTAAAACTGTCTGCTTGTAAAGACGGCAGCGTAGAGAGAAGTTGAACAGGTGTTATTCAGTCTGCGTTCCCCATCAGATACAGTTTCTCCTACAGCTCCGCCCACATAGAAAAAACATTGTGTGGCTGTTACAACCTTGTTCCAGGATCATAACTGGTGAGCTCTGAACGCAGCACAGGGTAATACAGCAAACATGAAGGATTATACAGATTTTATAGCAAAGTGGATCCACAACTACTTTCTTCTAGCTAGTTTGCTCTCATCAGACAGACAGATAATATATTTACATATAATATCCATATACAGACATCTAAGCCCTAAAGTTGTGGCTTCTATTTTAAAGGCCGTCCATCAGCCTGCTGACATTCAGTCATCCCAACAGAGGAAGGACACCAGCCACAGAGGAGAGGCTGGAGAGGAGGATCAGATGTTTGCTGCAGTGAGGACACAGGTCTCCTTTACCACACATAACATTGGGTCATATCAGATCATCAGAACCAAGATGGAGGAACTCTGAATCAGCTCTAAGGTTCCCGATGAGTCCCCTGATGAAGCATCATTGGCTCACAGAGACATGGCTCCAACCCTCTCTGACAGCTGTCAGATTAAAGAGGACAGGTTCTCTCTGACCCGGTCCAACAGAACAGCAGCATCAGGACAAAGCTGAGGAGGAGGAACCTGCTGCTGCCATCAGTGTTTTATTGTTTTTAACCTCTTAACATCCCACCTCATTTTGGGTAATCCTCGCCTATTTTGCATACCCAAATGGAAAAGTAAATAACTTAGTGTTGTGATTCTATAGTTAAATTCTATTCCCAGCCCGCTGGGGAATTTATGTTTCTGATACTTTAAGATGTTTATTGCCCTCCCCTGTAGGGGTGGTAAAATATCTTATTTAATCAGATATTATTTCAGCTGTTATATACTGTTTATGACACACAGTCCTACTAACTGTGTATTAGAACAATAAATGAAAGAGTGATTCAGAGAGAGCACTAATCATGGGTCAAACAGTTATTTCTGCACATACATGGAATAAATTCACCACAACTTCTGTTCAAAATATATAAGATTTTATTAACAAAAATCATTCAGCTCCAAGTCAAACATATTATTTCCAGTTTAACACTCTCAACTAAGACTAGTAAAAAACTCAACTAAACTAAACTAACTACTATGTACAAAGAGGAAGGGGAAACACGGTTGAAAATTACATATTACAGTTTAAGATGGATTCTGTGTTTTGAAACCAAAGTTTATCTGGAAGAATTTGGAATATGATCAAATTAGCTTTTCACTAATTTTAAAGAAATTGGAATGTTTTCAGACCAATTCACAATGCAAATCCATGAGGTGAATAAAACATTATTTGGCCAAATAATGTTTTATTAAATGATTTGCTTAATCAAGAACCAAAAACCTTTAGTTAAATGATTCTTTACCCTCTTTGAAATAGCTAGCAGCGAATAGACATCAGGCTTCCACTAAATGACTCTTGGTCATACTTGGTAATGGAAATGTAATGAGCATTTGAGGAACACATGAACACTAATGTTATATCAGTGTTTAAATCCTTAGTGAATAAAGCTTGTCTAAGCTTTAGCAACAGCTCAACATATATTCCCATGTAGCATAGCGTAGCATGCAGTCCATTCTTTAGCATCAATTAGCGTTGTCTTTACTCAGCAGTAAACACACGATATGATTAGCATCATCAAAACACACATTGCTTGTTCTGTCCCTAATCATGCCAGACCTGCAAACCTTTTTCCATGTCCGTTTGGAAAGCTTGAGTTTTATCCAGTTTTGCAGCTCTGCAGTCAGGGGTTCTTTGTCTCAGTCTCACAGCAGGGGTCCCCTCAGTCTCACACCCAGGGCATGGTCTTCATCCAGTTTGGCTCTGTAAGTTCTGAAACTCAAGAGAAATGTGTTGCAAAGGTTCTGTTTGCAGCAGTTAGGTTCTGAAGAGTTCTGACTCATCCTTGATGGTTCTGGGGATCTGGTTTCCCTGGGGCCTGCATCTCCACTGTGGGCCACAGTGGGCCCCAGCTTTGAGAGCAGGAGCAGAAGCAGGCTGGATCAGACGAGGGAGAAAAAAGGTGAAGAGGCCAAAAGAGAGAAGAGTCCTGTGTGCTCTGTTGTTTTGTTCTGCCCTCACAGAGGGTGGTGGTTGGTCACACCTCTGTGACTTCTATGTGGCTGCTTTGGCTGAAAAAGGGGGGGCTGCTGAAGTCCCCCAGCTGTTATTCACCAAAGCTGCGTTTTTCTCTCTGGTCATCCCTATCAGGATGAAATATGGACACTGGTTCCCAATGTCCAAAAAGTATGATCATGGCATATTGGCATAACATTAGGAACTGTAAGCCCAAATTAATGTGCAATGCATTATTTGAAAGCTAACACCCTCTAGTTTCTGAATATATAAATGAAAATATGAATATATAAACTTCAAACTCAAAGTTATTTTTTTTCTTCAGGAAAATAATAGGTCTTTTTTGAACAGCACTAATAAAGACACGCTACGGAGTAGACATGTCTAATTGTAGTTAATTTGTTCTACATCATCTCAACCACAAATGCAGAAAATTTCAGACCTCAAACTACAACAGTTCCAGAGCTGTGGAGCTTTGAAATGTTGGTGTCACCAGCGTCTCCAAACCTCTCAAAATGTGCCAAATTGTGCCAAATGCTTTTACGCAACTATTTGACCCATAGAATAACATTGAATCATTTTAATGGTCACAAAACATTTCTGAAGCAAGTGTTTTTGCACTTTTTTTAAAAGAGGGATGTGGTTGAGTTTTGGTAACTCAGCTAGTTCGATAAAAAGCATCTCCTCGGTCGAATCCTACTCAGAATCAGTACTTTCGTCTGATGAAGCTGAAATAATCTCCAGGTCCTTTTCTACGGTGTATGCTGTCTTTTTTCGGTCCTTAGACATTGTAGCAAATATGCGTCCAAACCTCTGTAAACCTCTGCATTGTTACAAGCAGCTCTTCTTGCACGTCAGAACTCTGGTCTCAGCTGTTTCCCTCTCTGTTACGCACACCGATAAAACAGCTGTCCTTTATGCTACATAGACTTCCGTACCCTCATGGAACGCTTATTTCATTGGCTAAAAAGCCCAACAGTCTCACTGATCATAATCAATAACAGCGGGGCATTATGAGACGTTATATCCATCTTATCTGTGCGTAATTTGCTGACAGACCAGCAGCACTTAGGAGATTTCAGGGAGTGTACCAGACTCAAATCGAGTTATAGAAAGATGCGGACACTTTTGTGTTGGAGCTAAGAAGATGAGGTAAAGAAACATACCAAACACTGCGGGCAAACTAATGAGTAAGGAGGTCATATTAGAAATATGCTAAGCAGTAGTCATGACCAACCAGCTTTACTGATGTCACCAACCTAACGTTATGTGGCAATTTACTCATCATGGAATATTTTTCTTACAAATATGATGCATTACTTTTTATCTGTGGACCAAACATTTTAGAGTTTGAACAACAAGAAAATAAAGTTCAATATTAGATGATGTTGATGATGTTTGAATAAAGAGAAAACTCACGTCAGTTTCTTCACTTTGCAGACTGAACTCTCCAGTATCTCACACAGATGCTTCATTCCAGAGTCTCCAAAGGTTTCCTCTCCACTGATCTGATCTATTATCACTTCGGTCAGATGAAGGTTGGACTTCAGAGCTGAGGCCACAATTTCACAGTCAACCTCATTGAGAGAACAGCCACCAAGTCTGTGATTAGATGAGAAATAAAGTCAGTTTTAATGAAATCAGACCATCTGGATGATAAACACAGACTAAACCATGATGAGCAAACAGTGATGTCATCATCTGATGAACATCTGCTCTCTACATCAAGGCCCAAACCTCTGGGAGGAGACAGAGTGTTTTGGTCAAGCAGCATTTTACAAGTGAAAGCAGTGAAAGTTCTCCCAGTTATTAGAAGAGGCTGGAATGTCTAAAGGGTTAAAGCTCATGTCTCTGCAGGTCTTTATGGAGGACATCAAACAGCTTCAAAAAAGGCTGCAGATGAAGTATTGATGATGAAAATGGTTCAAACTCTGGAAGCAGAGTTCTCAGAGCTTTGGGAGGATCTGACAGAAACTAGGACACCTACAGAAATGACATTTTCTGAAACCAGACAAATCAACACATTTTGGCTCTCATTTACAAACTCAGAGGGAAATCTGTGGCAGGGGGAAAAGTTGGTTCTGGATCCAAACAACTTGTCTCCATGGCAACAGCAGCAATGCAGGTATTGATCTGCATGGTCCATAAAAACAATCAAAGAGACTAAAAAGGTTAATTCTGGGCTAACAGCCCAATGAGTGAAGAGGAGTTTAAAGGTTCTGATGGGTCTCTGGCTGATTGGATCTTTAGAGAAAACACTGATTTTCTACATTCTGAAGGTTATTTATTCATTTCAATGGAAAATGGAAACTGATCCAAAGTAGAATATTTTTAAAATAATCCAAATGTCTAAACACCAAAAGCTCCAGCAGAGCTGTCCGGAAGGAGGTGAATGTTTAGATGTTTGAATGGTTGAAACGGTCCAAAGTATGAAGGAAGAAGTTAAAGAGCAAAAATGTCCAGAAGCAACTAGATCCATGAAGAAGAACCAGGAGGACAATAGAGCTGAATCAGCATCCCACCACGAAGACATCTGGACTCACCGAGCCTTTCTACAGTTCCTCACAGCTGGAACCAGTCTAAGTCGTCCTCCCTCTGATGTGTTGTACTTTTTCAGGTCCAACTGATCCAGAACATCAGACATCTGCAGCATGTAGACCAGAGTTGAGCACTGGATCTCTGAGAGCTTCTTCCCTGATTCCAGGAACTGTTGGATCTCCTGAAATAGTGAGAGGTCTTTCATCTCCATCAGACAGTGGAAGATGTTGATTCTTCTGTCAGCAGAGATTCTATCAGTGTTCATCTCCTTCAGATTGTTGATGACTCTCTGGATGGTTCCTGGTCTGGTCTTCATCTTACCCAGTAGAAAGTCTAAGAGTTTGCGGTTGGACTCCGCAATGAGACCATGAAGGAAGCGAGCAAACAGGTCCAGGTAGCCATTTGGACTCAAGACGGATTTCTCCATGATCCTCTTCATGAAGTCCTCCAGAGATGTTTCATCATATGTTTCTCCAATGAAGTCCTGCATAGATGCCCCATAGTAGTATCCTCCCAGAAAGTTCTCCACCACCTCTCTGTTCCTGATGATGAAACAGTGGAGCATGAAGACTGCAGCCAGAAACTCCTGGATGCTCAGATGAACAAAGCAGTAGACTGGTTTCTGGAAGATCACGCTCTCTCTTTTGAAGATCTCTGTACAAACTCCTGAATACACCGAGGCCTCTGTGACATCCAGACCACACTGCTCCAGGTCTACTTGGTAGAACATGATGTTTCCTTTCTCCAGATGTTCTAACGCTAGCCTCCCAAGCTTCAGGAGAACTTCCCTGTCAGCCTCCATCAGCTCCTGTGATCTCCTCTCATGTCCTTCATGGTACTTGTTCTTCTTCCTCCTGGTCTGGACCAGCAGGAAGTGTGAGTACATGTCAGTCATGGTCTTGGGCAGCTCTCCTCTCTGCTCTGTGGTCAACAGGTTCTCCAGAACCGTAGCAGTGATCCAGCAGAACACTGGGATCCCACACATGATGTGGAGGCTCTTGGAGGTCTGGATGTGGGAGATGATCCTGCTGGACATCTCTTCATCACTGAACCTCCTCCTGAAGTACTCCTCCTTCTGGGCATCAGTGAAGCCTCGTACTTCTGTTACCCTGGAAACACAGGAAGGAGGGATCTGATTGGCTGCTGCAGGTCTGGAAGTTATCCAGACCAGAGCAGAGGGAAGCAGGTTCCCCTTGATGAGGTTCATCAGCAGAACGTTGACTGATGACTTCTGTGTGACGTCAGAAACAAGCAGACTGTTGTTGAAGTCCAGAGAAAGTCTGCTTTCATCCAGGCCGTCAAAGATGAAGAGAAGCTTCCAGACAGCCAGCTTCTCTGCTGGGAGCTTCTGGAGGGTTGGATGGAAAACATGGAGCAGCGTGAGAAGACTGTGCTGCTGATCTCTGATCAGGTTCAGCTCCCTGAAGGAAAGCAGAACCACCACACTGACATCTTGGTTCTCCAAGCCCTCTGCCCAGTCCAGAGTGAACTTCAGCACTGAGAAGGTTTTTCCAACACCAGCGACGCCGTTGGTCAGAACCACTCTGATGGCTCCATGTTGGTCAGGGAAGGCTTTGAAGATGTCCTGGCACCTGATTGGAGAATCATGGAGGTTCTGGATCTTGGAAGCTCTCTCCAGCTGCTTCACCTCATGTTGGGTATTAACCTCTTCACTCTGTCCCTCGGTGATGTAGAGATCAGTGTAGATCCTGTTGAGGAGGGTTCTACTTCCTGTTTCATCACTTCCTTCAGTCACACATTCACATCTCCTCCTCAGGCTGATCTTATGTTCCTCTAGAACCTCCTGCAGACCAACATCTGCTGAAACACAGAAGAAAAGACGACTGAAGGAAAAAAGCTGATACAGCGATGAAGTTGGAACCAAACCATGTGGAACATCAGGAAGTGTTATCATTAGAAGGTCTCTTCCTTCACACTATGTGGTTCTAAAAAATCTGACCTGTCCTCAGAACCAGAACCTTGTTAAATTGTCAGACAGCATATTTCTGCCTCTGTTTTCTGGCCTGTATTTGTTCACTGTCAGGATCGGATTTCCAAAGCAGAGAAAATGAAGAAATGCTGACAGAAACATGCAGCAGCTTTCAGCAACATCAACTCTTAAGCATCATGTCACCATTGTCCTCATTGGACCGGTTCTATTGGACCTTCTCCAACGAACACAGCAACTCCAGAAGAGGCAGAGAAACAAAAAGGTCCCTCAGCATTTTACAGCCTTAATGAATGAAAATAGAGGAAATGATTTAACACTTGCCAGAGAAACAGCTAGCTACTAGCTACTCATTGGAGCAGCTAGTTTCCACATTTAACCCTTTAAGCCCCAGAATACCGCCACCACTATGAGCCTCTGAGGGCGGAGCTTTGTCTGTCCTTTTACAACTTAAACAGAAGGTAAAAACTAAAACTTCTATTCTTTTCTTTTCCCAATCCTTCAAAGAGTCTGCAGGTGACGATTCTCAGTCATCCAGCTCAGAGTCATTCCAGAGAAATTAAAAAAATAATCCACTGGACTTTTGTTTCCAAGTTTGAAGATGTTTTGCTTCCCATCCAGGAAACTTTTCCAATTTCAAAATGTCAGAAATAGCGTTGAGTTCCAGGTTTTATAGAGTGAACCAAACAACGAAGCTTTTGCTTTTGGTTTTAGAAAAACATGCAAATTGAAACACTGATGAACGGGTCCACCCCTAGGAATGGGGGTTGTTTTGGGGTTCTTTGTTAGCCTGCAATGCTCCATACCTGTCTATATCTATGAAAGGGGGGTGGAGAGAGGGGGATTGCTGGCCTGGCTGAACAGGCAATGCTCCTTCGTAGTTCCCTCTTAAGGGGTTGGGGGACTGCGATGATAGCGGGGAGATCAGCCTGTATTTTCGCCAAAAGTACATTGCTGGTTTTTGAAGCCTAATTCACACCTTTTTATAGGTTGTTTTTTATGCTCACCATTTGTTTTCTTTTCTTATATTATTCTGGTTTTGGCACTGCACTATAACTAAATATCTGATCTTTTCTGATGCGTCCTGGTGATGCTCACTTTCTGGCCAAGTATCAGAAAATAACATATCGACTAGAACAAAGCTTTGTATCAATAAGAGCTTTATGCGCATCAGCAGATTCAGGGGGTTTCTCTTGTTGATTTGTTAGAAAGCAGCGAGATTTTTGAAAACAGCCGCAGTCTCCGATGGTGCCGCAAATGGAAAATTTCATCTTAACCTGGTGAGAATTCTCCGGCGTACCTGAGTGTAATAAAAGCGCATTGATGCAAAATAGAGGAATTTCATCGGTGATTATAAAAAAGATGAAGAGCAGTTTCAGACTGAACCCCCGCTATGAGGGAAGTTATCATTACTCAACTTTTTAATTCCAGTATCATCAACCTCATCTTCGTCGACTGCAGTCAGAGGAAGCGCACAAGCATTGATTAAACAATGTACATTTGCTTCGTAGGGATGTGAGATTTCTTTCTTATCGCTATCAGTATAGTCCAGCCAACCTTGGCTGTAGAAGTGTAGAAGCAGCCCTCACCGCAGCGGGCTCCTTGGCGTTCTTGTCCAATACCAAATCCTACCTGTGGAGCTCCAGGTTCAGAGCATTCAGAGCTACATGCAGCTTAGAAACCAGAATCCTCCCCAGCAGTACATTGTTCCATCTCGCAGGTCTAGGGCGTCTCTTTCCTCCTACCATCAAATAAACCTTAGCATCACCCTGCCACTGATCCAGTCCAGGTTCTGTTGGGGGTTCTGGGTGGTTCAGTGGTGCAGAGAAGACGCTCCGCTGGGAGCCCCAGTTCTGGCTCTCGGCCTCCGTCTTCGTGCCAGAATCAAGGCCGGCTAAACGCAGGGGCCAGAGGGGCCAACACCCCCTCAGAGCTGATCTGCTGGAAGACAGAACTTTCTCATCTCTGTGTCTGATCCGCTCTGTGTTGCCTGTGGTACTCCACAGGCAGAGATGGGAAGTACTTGAGAGTACAAATGCTTAAGTAACTGTACACTTCAGTGGATTTTTGATATTTTTACTTTTACTTTTACTACTTATTTTTTACCTTGTTTGACTTTTTACACTTCTACTCCTTACATTTTACACAAATATCTGGCATATACTTACATTTTAAAAACCGTTACTTTGGTTTGAGATTATTTCAGTATTGGGTTACGTTGTGTACTTACGTCATCAATGCAAATTCAGTAATCTAATTGGATGAGAGATCCTACGTTGCATTTGTGCAGCTTCTAAAAGAGATGAATCAAACAGATTAAAGTATTATTCTGACAATCATTTACGAAAACAGTATGGCTGATGGCGTTAGCATAGTATGGGCCAGCCGGCGATACTGATTGAAAATGAACACAACAAGAGATCAGTCCCTATTGGCCCCGAGACATCGAGGAGAATTTAAAATGTAGGCAGCGGCATGAAAAAGTGGTTTCTACTTTTACTTACACATACTTTTAGAAGTAGAAGATTTACAGCCTACAGCTACTTTTGTTACTTTTACTTGAGTAAAGAAGTTTAATCAGTACTTCCACTTTTCCAGAGTGTTTTTAACTTTTAGAGCCCATCGTCAGCACTTTTACTCCACGAAGTCTGAAGAGTAGAGTACTTTGCCGGCATCTCTGGCTGTGACTTCTCATGGTTCAGGACCTGCAGCTTTACAATTTCAGGCCAGCCAAGTTTTATCCGAGGAACTCCAGAATAAATGTTTCTTCAGATCATTTTAGTTCATCTCAGCAGTGATGGTAGAGAAACACTAAAAGCTCATCTGCAGCTCCCAGTTTGAACTGGTTTCTGTGGTCCGAACTGACTCTATGATCCAGACCAGCTCACTCCTCCTAGGGAGGAGGAGTTTAGCATCCTGGCTAGCCTCATGCTAGCAGTTAGATTAACAATTAGCATTAGCATTGTTAGCATGGTTTAAACTTAAAGAAAAGCTCCCTCAAACAATCTAAAATAATACAGAGGGGTTAGAAACAACTAGAAGAACCCACTCTGCATATAGTCACTGGTGGTTCCAATGACTCTGTGCTGTAGCATGTGCTGCTGTATGTCTGCACACTGATCTCTATTTATTCACTGATTGCTGATTGCCCGTTGGTAGTACAGGGTTGAAGTGAAGCCACCAGCCGCCATATTGGTACTCCCTAGTTAGACCGATCGCTAGGGACTGTCGCGGTTGAGGAATTTCCCCTGCGATTATTCAAGGAGGCTAAATATTGCAATATGCGATATGATTGCACCATCTTTTTTTCTTTATTCTAATCTATTTTGCAAATGTGTTTGTATATTGTTAAATTACCAACTACATGGCAACATTTCCTTTGAAACATGGCGCTTAAACATTAAAAAAATGAAATAAAAAAAGACATGGCAATTTTATAAACTTTATTGAATGCAGATCAAAGGGCAGTGATGGCACAGATATGCCTCATTTCTCTGACTGAACTTAAAAAAATTCAGAAGAAAGCTGAACTTTTAAAGGCAAATTTGACTTCAGAATCTTTAATTAAAAAAAAAGTGCCCGTTTTGTTATTTTTTATTTAAGTGCGCCTATACAAAATTAAATGTAACATGCGCCATAATTCTTAATTCACATACAAACAAATGACGGTTATTTAAAGCTCAGCCATAACCTTGTTGTGGGCAAGTAAAACCAGCATGTTAACCTTATGGTTTGAGAGGATCTGAGAGGGGTGACAACATTTCCAGCGACACTGAAAACCCTCTCGGACGGTGCGCTCATTAGAGTCATGTTTCTCCTCAGTGGAAAATGGCACCATCTTTTCAACCCGGTACCGTGTAACAGCGGCTGTGAGACATTTTTGTCTGTCATTGTCTCTGCTTTACTTAGCGACTCGAGCAAAGGCTTTGCCGACTCCAAGCTGTCGGCTGGCACCAACATGAGCCGCCCCACGACTCTGTGTGGCAGGAGGCGGCGGTAGCCGTGCCGTAACAGCTGGGTGGTAGCTAGCTAGATGAGCCCTTAAATTCGTTGTTACAAATTGCCTCGTTTAAATTGTCAGGCTCCCCCTTTTTTTTTGGCAGAAAACCGAAATTCTCCCCAAGCGGCGAAGTAACATTTGGTTTTGATATCAGTGTAGCTGTTAGGTTTCTGTTTCTGTTATGTTTTTTCTTTTTGCTCCTTGATTTCTAGTGTTTAGTTTTTCTTTTCACCATGTTTCTTGTATCCTAGTTATTTGATTATTATTTTATTGTTGTTTTCTTATTAGTTCCTGTCTTCCAGGTTTTCCATTTGTTGTCATTTGCTGTCCGATTGTGTCACTTGTGATACTTTTTCTTTTGCTCTGTTTTCTGTTCAGCCCTCACCTGTTTTCAATTCCCTCATTAGCCCTCTCCCTGTCTCTGTGTCCCTTTAAAAGCCCTCCCTCTTCAGTTCCTGTTTGCTGGATCCTCTCGTCTAACCTCTGCGTCCCTAACCCCTGGTCAATGTCGTCTGTCTGCCTTCGTTGTCTCTTCCTGGTTCCTAGGTTTTTGGTTTTCCCCCTGATGTCTCCTAGGTTCTGGTTCGTGAGTTATTTTTTGTTGTTTTTTTTTTTTTTTTTTATTCCTGCCTCAGTGCCTGTGAACCTCCTGCCTCAGTGCCTGTGAACCTGGATGACACCACTTAAATTCACCTCTGCCAACTACCCCAGCCTCTGCATTTGGGTCCTCCAAACCAACACCGTTTCATGACAGTAGCTGCTATTGTATCCTTCTCAACTGTTGTCCCAAGATGCTGTTATGGCGGTGGCTGGTTTTGTAGCGCGGTGAGCTTCTTGATATCATGATATTTCATTCGTGCGGTTATCGTGACAGCCCTACCAGTCGCAATTTTAACAATATGTGCTCTACAGCATCGAACAATGATGATGCTCTCATTTTCAGGGGGACTTAAGACTTAAATTCATCCATATGTCACACATTGGCTGTTTCATAGCTTAAGTAGATTATTTTAACCCATAAAGAGCCTTATAAAAAATAAACACATCACATTGCATAGTCATCATGAAGTCATGGAAAGTCTCTAAATCATAATATGACATATTACATAAAGAGACGCCGGAGACAATCCAGCACATAACTGCAGGTTGAAGATGCTGGCAGGGAAAGCTTACATGGACTATGACCAAGTAGCTGGTATGCACAGTGAAAATGCCTGGTCATTAAAACTAAATTAACAGACAACCACCACAAGGGGGCAACAAATACAAACTGACAGTAGTCAGAACACTACATTATGATGACAATGAGGGTAAATATGATGAAAAACACTTTTTCATATGCAGAAGTAGCCATACCCTGGAAATCAGCTCCTTCATTTGACCAGTTTCCTATTTATGAGGTAAAAACACATTTAGAACATTTTGGACACTTTTGGCGCAGCTGTGGTGAAATCCCAGGTCTGCTGCCACACTGTTCACTAAAACCTTTGGGGAACAAATATGCTTCAACCAATTCAGTCCACATTTGCTGCAGTTATAGTCAAGATGTGGGTCTATTACAGGCTGAGGCTTTAACAACATTTTTAAGGAGGATTTAATGATGTTTTGCAGGGTTTATTTTTTAAAGGAATGATTCGAAAACACTTAAAAGTCTACGTTCTGCCTGTGCTTAAAAATGTTGGTTATGATAAAAATTACTTGAAAAATATTCTGTAATAACTTTGTGTCATAAAATAATATGTAAATGTCAGTTCTTTGTTTTAAGCTGAATCAATGCTGTTACTCCTTCTGTACAGTAGGGGGTGCTGTAGCTCAGTTGGCAGTAAGCTGCGTGTGAGTAAGAAAGTTTGTTACCTTCCTGTCAGTCAGTGCTCAGGGCTTAATATCCCACAGACGAGAGGATGAAAGAAGGCACCTTTTTTTGTTTGAGATGAGGACTTGGTGCATGTTTGTCTGAATGCAGCTTGATGAGGCTCGTTAGCAGCAGATTTTTGGACCTACAGCTAAAACTTTGCAGCCCTTGGACAGCGGAGCGAGGTACAGGTTTAAGACTTTATTTGTTTACAAATTTTGCACTTTATGTGATGTTTATTTTGTTCTGTGTCAAAGAAAGGTATCTAAGCAGATGTATTTTGTGTTTGTTTGTTTAGTTTTCACGGTGTGAACTGATTATGAATCCATTAAATGGAAAACAACTCCACCCGTCGAGGCTCTCCGTTTCTTCTTTGGTCTGAGGGACTGCTACATAATATTTTTCTACATTTCTATAACTATGGAGTTAAACTAATTTTAATCAGATCTGTAATTTCAGGCAGAAATTGCTCCTAAAACCTTCTGGGCTTAAAGGGTTAAACAGCATTTCTCACTCAGAGACAGGATTAGATGTTTATGAAGAATAATTAGAGACTGGAAATGACATGGGACTGATTTGGTCCTTTAGAAGATCTTTCCAATGATTCCATGTTTTAAATATAAATATCTATCCTGTAATCAGTGATCTATTGTCAGAGGAAATCCAGGTTTCTGTCTCTCAGACTTTCATTCCCTCTTCTTAGAAAAGCAGAGCAGCAAGTTGCTTACTCCACCTTTTGGTTTTCATGCATCAAAATGACCTTCAGCTTTAAGGAGATGTTTAGTTTTAATGCATTTAGCCCAAAGGGCTGAAAACAGAAGCAGTTCAAAGCAAACCCAATAGGTTGTTGGGTTGAACACAGACTTTGGTAGATTTACAGTAGATGGAAATACAGAGATTTAGTTGGATAATTGATCCCAGAAAGACTTTGAAAAGTTTGAATCTCCAAATCCAACTAAAGACAGAACTGATTCAACAGAGACGATAGAAGGAAGCTCTGATTGGAGATGTTCAGTCTTACCTGCTGCAGAGCTGCTCTGATTGGCTGTCAGCGGTCCAGCTCCAGGTCTGGGTCTTTCTCCATGCTGAGGTTCACTCCTCTTCCTCCATCTGTAAAGACATTTCTTCATCACTGAAAGGTTAACTACCAACAGGGTGGGGCTCTCCTACTGAAGATGAAGATGTTCATGAAGGTCCAACACAAACAGAGACCAGAAGCTGGGTCAGAACAGAACCTTAGAACATTGATGATGGTTTGAAGGATTTCATTCTATCCTATGGTTTTTGGTCAATGGTTAGTTCACACGCAGCTCTCCCTTCAGTCAGATGGGACACTGTGCGGCCGCAGCTCACTTTGAGTTCTGCTAACGTTTCACACCAGTCAGTTTGATTATTTCTCAAATGAAAACAAATGACCTGATAATAACTGAACATTATCACATGAATTCTGTAGATGGATATCTGGAAATTCCTCTGGAAAGCAGAGACAGGGAAGCAGTAAGAAGAGATGAGAGAGAGGGAGGGTCTGCTGAGGAATTAGCTGCTTAAAATAGCCAGTTAAGTTACTAGCAAGCCTGTTAATGTAATAGAGGAGGAGAAGGAGAGACCAACAAGCTAAAAAAAGGTGAAGGACAGGAGAAACAGGACCATGAAGATGAAGAGGGAGCAATTACAAAAAAAACAGATGAAAGTCAAGATGAAAGAGCAACAACCAGCGTCCACAAACAAGAAGGAGACATTAGTGACTTAAGTCGGGCGTACGCTGTGTGATTTTCGAGGCGATTTTCCAGTTGTTTGAGAATCTTTCGATCAGCACGACTTTCAGCCTGATCGTGCGTCATGTGCTTGTAATGTACAGGGGGTTACGAGGGGTGATCAGCCTCTCACGACCACCTCCCGATCAGGAATCGTGAGGCCTGGAAAATATCAAACATCTTTGATATTCTCCCGACTGTCATGGGCAAATTGCTTAGTGCAAATTCGCAAAGAAGGATTTTTCTTTTTAGTCTTCCTCTCAGAAGTAAACACAGCAGCGGGGCAGGGATGCAATGAGTGAAATGCAGTTCTGTCTATAAAGTTGACAGACCGTAGTAGCCGCGTTTGCTCAGCCATTACTTTGTCCAAATATGTTGCCGCCTTTTCTTTTCAGGGCTTTCAGCACAAAATTGCACAAATTGCCAAGGCAGTGAGTTTAATATTCCCCTTCTATTTATTTGGCTTCCGGATTGACAAGTCAGAGCAGCTCCATCTCATTGCGGAGCTGAGTCTGATGTGGTTTTTAGTCGTGCAGTGTGAGCAGGTAGATCGCATAAGAGTGTCGGGCCAAACATAAATTGTGAGCTGTGAACTCAAAATGTACAACTAAACCTTGCGTTTAGTTGTACAGTGTGAGCAGTAGCTGCATTGAACGATTGAAAAAAAAGCACTGATAATGGACCTAAATATGTGAAGTTGTCCCACTATCCCCAGTGCAGCTTTGGGGTAAATAAGCTTTTTTTTATTTTCTGTTTTGCCTGCATCTTTTCTAGATAGTGAACATATCTGCCACACTGTTATGAACTGCTGCTGCTTTTAGGAAGTACATAATACTATGATACAAGAAATGAAAGCATTTATTTGCTGCTTAATGGGATCACTCTGCTCTGATCACATCAGCATATTTACATCTTTTCCTCCTTCAGTTGGAATTTGAGCAGAAACCTGAAATGTTGGAGACAAACATTAGTTGAACAGCAGCAGCTGTTATTTTACAGCTCAGTCCTGCACACATCGATGCATCTGGTCATTATTCATTCCTGGATGTCACCTCACTAATGAGAAATCAGAATCTCTTTATATTTTATGCTACGGCTAAAATAAAACTCCATCAGACTATCGTGTCTATCATGCTGGTTTGGTCCTCTAACTGTTACAGAAGCTGAGCTGTAGCAGGATTATGTTTTAGTATTTTGTGAGCAGCATATATTAATATATCGTGAGAACAAGTTTGTGCACCTTATATATATTTGCCATGTCAGTTCCTGAGCTCCATAGATATTAAAGGAGAAATAAGGAAGAATTTATTATTTTAGATAGAAAAACTAAAAACTAGAAATGTGAAGAACTAAAGGTATCACCATCTCTCTGTGCTGTTCTCCAGTCTCATGTCTCCCAATCTAACCGGCCATGCATGCATGTAAATCTATGTGAAGAGCTTAGACCCTCCCTGCCTAGTGAGAGTAGCATAGCATAGATAATGGCAGCGAGCGCATCCAGTGGATTGAAACATTCATTTGGAGACGATCATTTGCCAAAATAAAGTTCTCCTGCTGACAGCATCACAGAGATATGAGTTACTAACTTCTACAATAGACATGTTCCTCTGAAAGGTGATGCTGTTCTGTGTGTGTTTATCCTTTGCTAATATGAGCAGCAGGAGACGGATGATGGGGGTGTTGGTCAGGGTGGGGCTGCAGCTGGAGTGGAGGTAGAGACAGGTGTCTCTAATCACACATCTAGTAACAGATGACTCACCTTCACTGTTAAAAAAGTATATGGCAATTGTTGTTCTAACACACAATTGTATTGTAATCCAACTCAGAAATATAAATTTGACATCTAACAAATAAATACACGTTTGCCCAACTCAAATTCTCAGAAGTTGGTTTAACAAGGAGTTTTAAATCGTCTATACAAGATTTTTTGAGTTCCCTCAACTGTAAACTCATGGGCATGCGCACTGCTTATGTTCATGGACACGCCCACTACGGTACGGGGTTTCCTATCGGTTTCTTCAAGGGCACAGCCTTTTTCCCTCGTGTTTGAGAAGATTGGCGGACATTGTGATTTTATGCATCTGGAGAACCACGGAGGAACGACCCTGGGACCTTACCAGTTTTCCCGGTGAGTGCTGCAAAGTACAGACAGTTAGCGGTTAGCTCCGTGAGTTAGCATTCCCTTGTGGTGTATTGCCACCGAGTTGAAGCATGAGTTCACATGTTTTTCACGTTCTGATGAAAGGAAAGCAAAAGCGCTGCACGTGCGCTGTTTATATAATGCGTGTGCAGCGCTGCGTCTTTTATGCTTGCGCATGTGCGGGGTGAGTGTTTATGCGTGGAGAAAAGAGTGTGCCTGTTATTTTCATTGTACAAATGAAAAGAGACATTAAGTTGAGTGTAATAACTTATTAAATTTCTAAATTGTTTTATGTAGTGCAGTGTTGTTGCACTCAGGCACAGAATATTACAAGACTACATTATTTTACTTTCTTAATCCGATGTGGGTATTTACTGTTCAGCTGTAAGTGGTTTTATAATCATTTACATGTGGATTTTTTGCTTTCATGATTTTATTTGCTTTACAAGAAAAACAGTGACATTAACATTTTATATGTTAACCCTGTAATGGCAGCAGTTAATTCGTAATGAGTTAAAAAAGTTACATTACACACTGAAATTTATCATACTTGGAGAGATATAAACTGTACAGTTAAGAACAAGAAGTGAATGGATTTAACTAAGCCCTGTTGTGCTATGCAGGCAGGGTTTTTTGGATACCCTGGATTCTGGATTCTCTCCTTAAATGGAGATGGCGAGCCAACCGTGTGAACATCTGGATTTGGGTGAAGAGAAGGATTTGGACTGAAGAGGACTTTCTTTTTCTTGCATTCATCGTCCTGTCGGAGTGGTAGGACTAAAAAGAAAAACTTAGAGATAAAAAGGGAAAACCTTTTTCTTTTTCCGTTGGGAAACAAGACATTTTATTTCATTTTATTTTTTTTAAAAGGGTGCACCCAATTTAAAGAGACTACAATTGAAAAAAACAAACTGAAGGCCGTCCAAATTTGTAAAACTGTTATTTTTTTCATATATGTTAATACACTTACTTCACAAAAAATTACCTGTGTGTTTTCCTCTTACTAAAATGGTGTCTTACTGTTTTTTCCCTCATCATCCCTCTTACGAATCTAGAACATTCTGGTCCAGTGTCAGGTTACTTTGATCTGTGCAGTTAAGATTATGTTGTTGAACATGGTTTTATACTGTATCTATTGATGCAATGTTTGGCTTGAAGCAATAAAAATGTTGTATTAACATAATTTTTTGTGTGTTGAATGATTGGTAGTGAAGACGATTGGTAGGACTAAAAAAACTGAGTTGATAGAACTCAACTTGCAGATAACACTACAAAATCTGAGTTTGTAGAACTCAAAATGTATATGTCAAACTCATAAAACAAAGTTGATAGAACTCAGAACTTAAAGGTGAAACTCAAAAACCTAAGTTGGTAGAACTCAAAATTTCTATGTAACACTCCAAAAACCTAAGTTGGCAGAACTCAAAAATCTTTGTAAACTCAACCACAGTGAATTTAAGTAAAGAAAACTCAAAAAACCAAATGCATCACGTTGCCTAGAAAATGTAAGTTCTGTCAACCTCTATTTTTTTTTCAGTGTTGGATCTGCTGCTCCAGGATCATTACTGAAGTCTACAGGAAGACCTTTGGACTCGTCACTCTTCATAGAAACACAGCTGGGTGATGGAGACTCTGCTCTGTTCTCCTCTGTGTTCCTCCAGATGTTCCTCTTTGTGTCGGAGCCTGAAGCCCATCTAAGAAGGAAACAAAGAAGCAGGAGAAAATAAGCAGTAAAGTGGAGCAGGAGCCACCAAATAACAGAGCTGCACACAGACTCAGTGTGCAGGACTGGGTTGGTAATCAGTCTCTGCAGTGATTTCTAAAACATCTGGAGATCCAGGGAATGTAGTCCTACCCTAGACTTTCTGACATCTTCAGACTGATTGAACAATGATTGATTTCAGGTCTAAACCAAGATCCCAGGCCGAAGTACAGCCCCAGCCCACCCATGGTTGTAATGTCAGAGCATGGTGATGGTAGACAGCTGGATGCTGAGCTTCTCTCACTGATCAGCTGATCTGATGACCTTTAGGAACATACTTGGAATGAAAACAACCATCTCAGAAATCATTGATGATCAGCTTCATAGTTAAGTTTCAAACCGATTAATCCGCTTCAGATTTCTTGTCTGTAAAGTTTCTGTCAGGAATAAATCAGGAAACCAAGAGTCTCCACTGCAGGCCTTAGACACCCTGTCTGCAGACATCCTCCCCTCCTCTCACTGCCTCAGTTATTCTGACTCTGAGGATCTTTCTTTTGGATCAATTAGTCACATCATTCTGTCATGATTTGGTTTGATAAGGACTCAAATTCAGAAATAAAGACATTGGGGGTGGTTGGTGGGGTGTGATGGAGGAGAGGAAAACTTTCTTCAGGTCTTCTGTCTGGACTTGATGGACAGAAATGGCTTCTTGGTTGATCTTCTTGTCTCAAAGTCTCCAACCAGCTGTGTGGCAGAAGCACTAACAGCTGCCTGCTGGTGTTGTTGACAGAGGTGTGAATTAACTAAGTAGAAATACTTTGTTGTTGTACTAAAGTAGCTTTTTTCCAGTATCTGTACTTCACTTGAATATTTGATTTTCTGAGAATTTTTTTCCTTTTACTCACTGGATTTGAACACATATATCTGAACATTTTCCTCCCTATTTTCTTGAGAGTGTCATTAATACTATAATATTAATAAAGACATGATTTAACAGCTGCAACAAAGCAGGAAAACAGAGAATAGAATGTGTCCATCTGGAGCCCAGTTAGGTTATAGAAAAACCCTGATAGAGACATGGATGAAGACAGGAGGCTGGAAAACACTGCAGATGATGGATCAGATTCTGGGAAGCAGTACATTCTCCATCTATTCCCCCTTTAGGAGGTTTTTCATTTATATGTTGATTATGTTTCTAGTTGTATTTTCATTTTAATGCTGTTTGCAACTTTAATGCTGAAAATATCAGAGCTCTAAAATCTTCAGCTGCTCATCAAGGACTGAGGTTCAGTTCAGGTTATATCATCCTGTCTGAAATTAGAATTTAGAACAAAACTAGACTGAGTAACTTTATTTCATTGCTTCTCTACCAACACAGTGAGAAAAGGAGGAAAATTAACTCATTATCTGTTTCTAGAAATGATATGATGCGCTATTTCTTTAAAGTCATTCAATCAGTAGTTTTAACAGCTCTGATTGGTGATCAAGCTCTGCACTGGAGGCAGCATGATGCTGCAGCTTCCCTCTCATCAGAGAACGTTCCTGGAGCTGGTTGGACGTCCTGAAGCTTCTTTTCTGCAGCTGAACTTCTCAGCTTAAAGTTCAGTCTGACTTAGTTTCCATCTATCAGAGGTTGGTGATGTTTAAACATGATTATAGCAGCTAGTAACAGATGACTCACCCTGAATCTGCTGCTCCAGGATCATTGCTGAACTCTACAGGAAGATCTTTGGAATCGTCACTCTTCATAGAAACACAGCTGGGTGATGGAGACTCTGCTCTGTTCTCCTCTGTGTTCATAACTGTAACTGATGGTCTCTGCAGACATGAAGTCAATCTGAGAGGAAAACAGAGACACTCAGTTAACATGTGGTTCAGTCCCAGTGTTCCCAGTTAGCTGCTCTCTGATCTGTCCTGTAGAGCAGGAAGCTGATTCTTTTCTCAGTAAATCTGTTTATATTCAGTCTTGTGTAGAGATGAGATAATCTGATTTAATGGAGTTAGGATCTGACTGAGAACACAGAGAACGATCTAAGCTGGAGAACCTGGAAACTGAAATGACAGGTGAGTTATTGAGGAAATGAGAGACAGCTGGGTAGAGCAGGGAGCTGAGACACTGAGGGAAGGTACTGGATAAATCCTGGAACACAGAAAATAATCACTACCAACACATAGAAAACAGCAGCAGATCTAATGCAGCCCAGGAACACAGAGACTCCTGATAGTACAGATGGTGACATTACCATGATGAAGAGGAAACAGGAAGGCGAGAACCAAGAAAAGGGAACAAAGCAGGAACAATCTAGAAATATTATCTAGACAGGGGGGTCTTCCTGTTATCCTGCCACTGTCAGCCAGGTGATCATCACATCCTGACCTTTACTGCAGTCTGGTCCTGGTTTTAGAGAAACATTCAGTGACGACATGAGGAGGAACCGGTTCTGCAGGTTCTGGTCAGACGAGGCAGAACAAGTTTATCTATACGTCACATTTCAGTAGAACGATGATTCAAAGAGCTGTTTATAGTAAGAAAACACACAGGGAAAAACACATTGTGGGAAAATTACAAGAGATTAATAAAAGGATTAATGAAATATGAAAGGAGACTAAAACTAATAATGTTTAGATGGTTCAGTCAAAGGCCGCTCTAAATCTAAAGATTTAAAGCAACTGAGGGTTTCAGCTCTTTCCAGTTTTCTGGGAGTTTATTCCAAATTAGTGGATAATAAGAACTAAAAGCTGATTCTCCATGTTTTGTTTGTGGTTCTGCAGAGAAGATCAGATCTAGTAGACCTGAGAGGTTTGACTGTTGATCCCCTGCCAAATAGACTGTAATGCATTTAGGAGCTCAGCCATTCAGTGATTTCTAGACTAACAGAAAGATTTTTAAGTCTATTCTCTGAGATACGAGGAGCCGGAGGAAGGACTTTAGAACTGGGCTGATGTTCTCTGCTTTCTCAGTTCTAGTAAGGACGCAGGCAGCAGCATTCTAGATCAGCTGGATAGAACAACCTGAGATGAAGGTTTGAAACTGTCTATAAAAACTTTAGCACTTTCTGAAAATTTAAAAGGGAGCTTAGCCCATCCTGTAGGGAGCAGCTTGAAACACCCAGGGATCAATCTGAGGCTGAGGGTCATTGTTCAGGGACCCACAGTGGAAGTCTGGGATTTGAACCAAGTGCAAAAGCTCTGCTCTGATCACTAGGACGGCGATTCCCCCAATGTTGCCCCCCCACATGTTCATTTTTACATACATTTATTCTATTTAGTACACAATTTGAAGGTATTTTTATCATTTAATGGGAAATTGTATTATTTATTGCGCATTTCATAATTGTATGGTATATTTGCTGTAATATTTAAATCAATATAAATAAAACATTTCATACAACATATACATTTGTTTTTTAGCATAATCTCTTTAGTTGTTCAATCATGATCTCTGAACTTAATGGAGGCAGTGAGGCCTGCAGAGCTTTAGATGTTCTGGGTTCTTCTAGGACTTCCTGGATTAGCTCTCTGAACATTGAACACTAGGGGTGTAAACAATATTCGTTTTGTATCGATGCATCGATCCAACAGCCGACGGTTCGATGCATCGACACGTCCACAAGAGTATCAATTTATGTTTTATTTTTATCCATTTGCTCCTGGGCCTAATTCTCCCTCCCATGCTGCAGTGGCGCTAAACCTATTTTGCCCTCCTTCTTTGTTTCCTGTTTATACTCCTGCAGCAGTGTGTCGCAGTGAGCTTGACACACCCATTTTTTATTTATGCTCAATATTGAAGCGTGGTCTGTGCTATACGCTGTAGGTCTAGATACGGCCGAAGCGGAGAGGAAGTGGGGACGAGTTTAGTCCGACAACAGAGGGACATGAGGACCAAAAAGAGTGGAGATCCAGGTGGAAAAAGGGTCCCAGCGTTCTCTCGCAGCTTGCTCATCTAGCGGGTCAAACTTCATGAATTGTTTTCCACAATTTCGGTCATGAAAACAAAACAAGCCGGCCTCCTGTCTGTGGCACAGTTTGCGGTCAGCTACAATTTGGGAGAGGTGCAGCAGAGCGTCTGCAGAGGAAAAGTACTAACTTCTACTTGCATCGATGCATCTGCGTGCTAGCTGGAAGTTTCTTCTTCTTTTTTGTGTTAGTACATCAAGTTTAAACATTAACCACCACCTAAAGTGCTGGTGTGCAAGAAGTTAGCCTCTTAGTCTTGTTAAAATGTAATTTGATCAGGGGGAGAACTTCCAGGTCATGACCAAGACGGCAGCTTAACTTTGGTGCTAATCAACGGTTTTACAAAAACAACCCAAAAACAAATTTATATTTAACCTTAAGTGAGTTTCTACGGAAGATGGAGGCTAGGGTTGTCTCAAGACGGAGGAAAACGACTGGTGCAGCGATAATTAATGAGGAAGAACAAAGAATCAACCATAGCCGCTCGCCGGTCCACGAGGCCGAGGAGGGGGAAATGGAGGAGGCTAGCTTGAATAGCATACTCGCAGAACTTAGAGATTTCAGACGAGACAACAAGCAGCAGCTTCTGGAGATCCAACAAGAACAGAGTTGAACGAATGTTAGATTAGATGAAGCAGAGGGTGGAATCGAAGACATGGAAACAGCCATGCAGGCGGCGTCATCCCTAATTAAATGACTTCTTCAGCGCCAGGACGACATGGAAGCTCATTGATCAGGAGGGCCGCGCACGTCGAGATAACATAAGGATTTATGGTATTCCCGAAAGGGCTGAAGGTAAAAACATTGAGGGCTTCGTAGAAAAACTGCTTCGAGACTGTTTGGATCTCCCACAAGATGCTGAGCTCAAGATTGAAAGAGTTCACAGAGCGTTGGCTCCCATAACCACCAATGCGCAATCAAAGCCTCGCTCGATCATCGTAAAGTTTGCCAGTTACAAAACAAAGGGGGAAGTTATTCGCAAAGCCTGGCAGGAAAAACAATTAAAGTACAACAACGAGCGCTTCTACGCTGATCATGACAATCCACCAGCTATTCTCAAGAAATGTGCAGAGTACAGTCAAGTTAAGAAGATACTGAAGAAGAAAAAAATCAAGTTTCAAACCCCCTACCCAGCAAGGCTATGTGTGTTCTACAGTGAGGAGCCCCGCATGTACCGGTCATGGTCATCCACCCCCTGGTCAATCCGATTCAGCGGGAGCTACAACTTTCCTCTTGGCAGGCGGCTGAATACCGGGAGGCGGAAACATCAAGCGACGCACAAACACAGGAGCGAGAGGACTCCCGACGGCGGATTAAAGAAAAGCTACAGAAATAAAAGCGTCAACATCTGGCAGATAAGTGACTAGTCGAAGAAAATAGATGTCATTTGAGGGTTTAACTGTACCCTTGTTTACTCCGGACTAATCACAGATTTAATAGCTGAAGCACACAATACTCTTGGTCAATGGCTGAAATGACAACACAGCCACCTCAGTGGGCCCCACCATACACAATGAGTTCCATTTGAACTAATTGCCCCGAAACCAATGGAGCAAAGAAGGGAGACATTCATTAATAACAGCTCCTTTAGATGGAATCAGTATATCACTATGCAATGTATATGTTCCTCCTGGCAGTGACTTTGTATTTTAGCCAAAACTATCTGATTAAATGGGACTTTCAACGGGTATACTTATTTGTGGAGGAGATTGGAATATAAGACTTAATCCATGGCTGGACTCCTCAAAACAAATTCCACAAACAGCTGTACAAAAAAAGATGACAATTCTAATGTCAGAATACGGTGTTATAGATATCTGGAAAAGTTTATATCCAACGTACCGTGATTATACTCATTTCTCTCATGCACATACGGTATACTCTAGAATAGACTATTTCTTTACTTTTAAAAGAAATTGTGATAAGATTAGCCATGACGGATAGGAAACCTTAAAACTAGCATCATTTAACGTAAATGGGGTTCTTAACCCCACAAAGAGAAATAAGATACTATCTAAAATGAAGAAAGAAAAAGTGCAGATAGCTATGTTACAAGAGACACATCTTACATCTGGGGAACATGAAAAATTGAAAAGGATGGGCTTCACCAAAATAAATTACTCATCCTATAAATCTGGGCATAGACGGGGCGTAGCTACCTTAATATCACAGAGAGTTCCATTTGAACTAATTTCAGAAACCAATGACAAAGAAGGGAGATATTCATTAATAACAGGTAGAATAGATGGAATCAATATATCACTATGCAATGTATATGTTCCACCTGGCAGTGACTTTGCATTTTATAAAAAACTATTTGATTTAATTTCTTGAACAACTTAACCTACCTGTTCTGTCAGATGGTCAAAATCAAAGGTTAATGGCTGACATCACAGAGCTTGAACTCTCTCGCGCCATTACAAAGCTTAAAACAAACAAATCTCCCGGTCCAGACGGGTTTCCATCCCAATGGTACAAGCAATTTAAATTGGAGTTATCACCGTTCCTCCTTCAAATTTTTAACATCGCTTTTAAAGAGGGTAAAATGCCACCAACATGGAAACAAGCTACAATATCTTTTATTCCAAAAGAAGGAAAGGACCATCTTAGCTGCAGTTCTTACAGACCCATCTCTGTTCTTAATATTGATTATAAGCTATTTACATCAATTCTCTCAAGGAGAATACAAGACATACTCCCAGAACCTATTCATACCGATCAGACCGGTTTTATCCCACAGAGACAAAGCCATGATAATATACATTGCATATCCTGAACCATATTCAAAAATGCCAAACACCAGCTGCAGTGATCAGCCTTGACGCTGAAAAAGCTTTCGATACAGTAAGCTGGGATTTTCTATATAAAGTACTTGAGAAGTTTGGTTTCCACTCCAATTTTATCAACATAATCAGGTCACTATACACAAAACCACTTGCACGGATAAAAACCAATGGATATCTCAAATACCTTTGAATTAGAGTGAGGAACAAGGCAAGGATGTGGACTCTCTCCTTTACTGTTTGCCCTTTATATAGAACCGCTAGCCCAACTAATACGACAAACTGAAAATATCAAAGGTATAAACATTTCTGGTGATTCACACAAGGTGGCGCTATATGCAGATGATGTGTTGGTATACATAAGCGAACCAAACATTTCACTGCCTACTTTATTTCAGAGCTTGAGCAGCTTTGGTGAAGTTGCAGGATATAAACTGAATGTGAAAAAAACACAAAACTGACATTTACTTTATAATCCACCAAATTCTTTGCGAGCTGAATTAAAACTTAAATGGGACCAAACTGTATTGAAGTACCTTGGGGTTCTTATCCCCAAAGATATAACCATTATAGCCAAGTGTAATTATGAGGATCTTCTGACCAAAATTAAATCAGATATACAACGATGGACTGTCACCCCTTTCATGAGTTTAACCTAGGGCTGGGCGATATAGAAAAAAAGCTTATCGATGAAAAAAAAATAACTTAAGAGACCTGAGTTATGTTATTAAATACTGACAAAGAATAAACTAAAGTGACCAGAAAAATGACCAAAATAAAATATGGCACAAATAAATAAAGCACAGCGTTTTACTGCTTTTAACCTGAGTTATTACTTTGAAGTTTCTGGCCCCTCAGCATTTTTATCTCAATTGTTAGAACTACGTGGGAAACTGCCCAGAACTGAAAATATATATATATTTTCCGAAGATTCCTCGGAGGAGAGCCGCGTCGGGGCCTACACAGCTCGTACTCCTGTGGGTGTGAGCGGCTGAGATGATAAAAAAAAAAAGGTTGGTTGTGTTATCAGACTTCGTTTTCACTGGTTCCCCATTTTCGAATGACTGGCGGTTTTTGTTTTGAATTGACTTTGCCATGACGATACTGCCAGACTGCAGAGCTACGCTGCACAGAAACAGTTTCCTCACTCTCCCTTTGCTGGAACATCTTCATGTGCTGCAATGTTGTGTGGTTTGAGGGAAAACTAATGACGGCGTGCCCGCAGGTCGCGATTGCGGTGGTTGGGGAGGCCCGTGACATGCCTCCAACCTACGTACTTCAGAGCTACAATGAGGAGGAAACTAACGTTTCTTTTTTATAGAACTTTTATTCCGACCTACTTTCTATTAGCCTACGTCTATCGTCGATATATATCGTTATTGAATTATAAATACAGCCTGGTTTGGCAAAGTGAATCTATCAAAATGCACCTACTACCAAGATTTCTTTTCTTGTTCAAGCCTACCAGTAGAAATGGCTAAAAGCAATTTGTAGGTGGGACACAATGCTTTCAGATTCATATGGCATGGAAAAAGCCGAGAATTACATTTAAAACCTACAGCGAAAAAGGGGGCATGAATGGCGCACGTTTAAAAAGAACTACTTCTATCCTGCCAAATTAAGCCACTGATAAACCTATGTAATAAAACTACAAGGCCTGATGGAAGGATATTGAATTGGCCTATCCCCAGACATCCCCTACAGGCGTCTTGGGGAATAAAGATGTAGAACAGATAAAAACCAAAATGAAAATCCTTGGATAAGATCCCAATTAAAATCTGGACTGATGTTTAACAGGAATATAAGCTACATGATACACTAAATTATAAGATGAATTAAACTACGACCTTGATTTTAAACCAAATCAAACAGACACAGGATTCCCTAGTTGGACAATTAAAGGCTTAACAGCACATTTCTCAATAATTGATAAAGGACAAGTAAAAAATTTTTCCAAACAAAAGACGAGCGGTTATAACCTGGGAAATGGGATTTTTTATAAATATTTACAAATACGCCATTATCTTAATCAAGACATTGAACATGTAGATGAACAGGAACCAGTGCTTAACAAAATACTAACAGCATATCAGGCCAAATTCAAAAAAGGTATTATATCCGCGATTATATAAGGGGCTTTTGGGTAAAACACATTCCCTCTTTATATGTGCCAAGAAACAAAATGGGAAAAGGAAAGGTAAAATGGAAATACAGAAGAAAGTGGCATAGTTACTTACTGTATGACAGTTTTGGAGATGTACAAATTCATACTCATGGAAGGGTAACTGGAAATGCTTACTTAGATTTTTTTATAACACCGAAACAGAAACTCTCTCTCACACCAGGGGAGGCCCAAGTGCTGGAGGAAATGTGGGAACTACACAGAACCTGTCCACTGGCATATATTTTTGGGACTGTACAATTATAAGACTTTGTTGGTAGAAATACACAAAAATATTGTAAATATCTTAAATATAAAAATACCTTTTAAATTTAATATTCTTGTTCTAGGTGACACAGAATGCCTACTTAATGATGCAAAATATCTGTTTCAAATATTAATCATGGCATGTAAAAAAAACTGTCACAGGCGCTGGCTCCCTCCCTGAGCCTCCTACTGTAGATGAGTGGATAGAGTGTGTTATTGAAATCTATCAGATGGAAAGATTAACATTTCTAATTCGTTTTCAAATGAATAAGTTTATCATCCTGCGGTCCAAATGGATGTCATATGTCAACCAAACACAATATGCAGTAAATTGTTGAGAATTTAAAAAGAAAGGCTTCATCCTTCAGGAGATGTCTATTCACAATATAATATACTAAGTTATATGTAAATGCATGTCTCTCCAAAATAATACCCCCTTGTTCACCTTTTTTTGTTTTACTTTGTTTTTGTTGCTTTTTGTAAGTTCTGTATTGTTCTCATAATTGAAAATGTAAGGAGAAGGAATGTATCTGATCACAGACTGAAACTGTGCTTTTGTAATCTTCTCAATACCTCAAAAATAAAGAATTAAAAAAAAGGTAATTTGATCAAATTTGAGTGCTTCTGTGATTTCATAATTGTGTTTTCTTTATTTGCGATTGTATTCTGAATGAAATTAATTGCCCATCCCTTTTGGTCACTTTGCTTTATTTAGGTAAATGATTACAAGCAGTTTATGAAAATGTTATAAATATCCTGAAATCTTGATGACAGTATGTTAAAGTAAAATCCACAGCCACTAAGTATCCAAAAAAAGAAATTGTCCACATTAAGCATAAAGTGATCCGTTATCAATAAACAGCTTATTGCGAAACACTGCTGCATATATATTTATAAAACAAACAACTAGTAAATGATAATAAAGTGTCCTATAAACAAAACTTGGTCATTGCAGAGGTAACTACTTTACAGTAGATATACGTCTACATTATAACCTACCACATGGCATTTAAAGTTGGTCGATTTGTATTTATTAACTATTTTATTCTATAAATATATAATATATATTAAGTATTGTCTGCAATAAATGATATGTGAGAGCAACTAAACAAGCAGCAACTCATCTGCATCGTCCATCAAGTTTCATTAATAACTCCACATTCTTTGATCTCTAAATACTGAGTCCTTAAGGAATAAAAATAAACACAGAAGATGTAAAAAAAAAAAAATATGAATTAAAACCTGGAAATGATCAAAAATGCCTAATTTTAGTATTTTATTTTATTCTTGTCTTGCTATTAGGTTGATCTTTAAATAGCTATTTATATTGACTAATATACAGAATATTAAATAAATGATCATTAACTCCAGTAAAAAAAAACAATTAAGCCATGATAATCATAATATTGTGAACCATATGGGTCTGATGTTCAGGGTACAAAGTACAAAAGCTTCATTATTATACTTAAGAAGAAATGTTGGCTATCTATATGCTACTGGAGTAATTATTCTTTAGACAACTTCTTACTTTTACCTCTTAAATTATAAAAATAGAGTCTTTAGTTTGGTTTATTTCAAGCTAATTTTCATAATGTCCTGTTGTTATTTAAAAATAAATAAATAAATAAAATCCATAAAAAATAATTAGTTTTCTCCCAAAAATTTTTTTCTTTGAAGTTGGACTCAGTGCTGCCCCAACTATCTGTCCTGTTATAAACCTGAATTTCTAAAACTGAAGCTCCTCTGAGTGTCACCCTTATAATCACATCTAAACCTGATGAATTTGGAACAAAATGCAGAACAAAAATTATAGTTGGGCTGACTTAATTAGTTTTACTTTGTTTTGATGAGCTCTGATAGCTCAGTGCTAAAACCAGCTGTTCTCTACATCCAGTCTGTTCCTCTGCTTGGTTTGGATGTGTGTCACAGCTGAAGGTAAACTCAAACATTTAAGAAAAACTTACTTTTTGGTTGATAAAAGCTTGTTTAATTTTTCAGTTGGGTCCTCAGAAAGCAAAAGAGATCCAAGCAATATTTTATTTTACTACCTAAGAAATCGGTCAGCCAGTCAGTCAATCAGTCAATCTTGTAACCAGCATGGCCTGGTTACAAGACTGACTGACTGACTCCTGGCTTAAAAGCTTAAAACTCTCCCTGCCTACCCCTACCTCCTAGAGGAGTAATAAACATGAATACTTTTGACTCCTCTGTGAAGGACTGATGTTTATGGAGGACCAACCAACTCTATCATATCTAAAAATAAATACAGAAATAAATAAATGTTCAATAAATAAATAAGCATACAATTAATTGCTCCTAAAAATACATTAAACAAATAAATGTAGGTCGAAATGAAATTATAGAGTAAGACATAAAGGTATACATCTCTTTTAATTAGCTTCTTTATTTATTCACCTTTGAAATAATTACCTTATTTATCTATTGTCCTTTATAATCTTCAACTTTATTTATCAATGCAGTAAAATGCTCACCAACCAATGGGCAGAAGTTGACCCTCTAAGACACAGCCCTTCCCTATTTTTATAATGAGGCAGAAATGCAGACAGAAATGTAAAAATAACAGAAATAAATTAGGTAAAGAAATACAAGGGAAGAATAAAGGAAAGAAAAATATTTTTAACATGTGCAAAAATAAATACTTAAAAATAATAATAAAGTTGAAGATTGTAACGGACAATAAATAAGGTAATTATTACAAAGGCAAATAAAACAAAGAAGCTAATTAAAAGATATATATATATACACATTTATGTCTCACTACATAATTTCTACCGTCATTTATTTGTTTCTTTTATTTTTAGGAGCAATTAATTGTATGCTTATTTATTTGAGAATTTATTTATTTATGTATTTATTTTTAATTATGGCAGAGTTGGTCTTCCATACATGGTGGCCTTCTATGCAGCAATATTAGTGCCGAACGCTCAGCTGTGCAGCGCGGATAGAGCAGGTGGAGCGCGCGCAGAGACGGAAGTGAGCGCGAGGAAAGATAGGAGTATCAGACATTTATCAAAATCCAGATTCAATCAGAATTCAATCAAAATATTGATTCAACTTGAGACAAAACGTTTCACTGCTAAATAAAGGATGATTCAGTGTTTAAAGGGACGGAGAGCAACACCCGGCTGGATGGCCTGGATCACTGCCTCACCTGAAAAGGTGGAAACACCCCCCACCTGTCTGCGGTGGAGGAACATATTTCACTTTAAACCAAAGTAAAACATATAGAAACGATCCTAATGTTTTTAGTAGAAAGTGTCAGTACTCACCCTGGTTACTGTCTGGATGTCTGCGACTTAAAATGGAGTCTGAAGGAAAATAAACTAAAATAGTTTCAATTTTACCTGATCACATGATTGGCTATTGTGCAGCATCGTTGTGCGCATGCGCAGCTTTCTACAGGCGAGTCAACCTTTTCAGGTGTGGCTCTGATACGAAAGAAAATAAAATTTTGCAACTAAAAGTTGTTTTTAAAATCTCCAATACATCACTCAGGTCTGAAGCAGCAGCTGCAAACGGTTCATTAATCATTAAAGATATAAAACACAGAAATAGTTCCTGTTTCAATTATTAATTTAATTCATTTTATTCTTCATTTTTCTCCCCAAAATAATGTTATATGTTTCACAATCCTTCAACACGACAACAATAAAACATTTGATGCAATAAAAGGAGCAGGAAGAAAGATTCTCACTGACTTCAGCCTCATTCATGTTTTAAAATCTATAAATCCAATCAGACATTTTTCTGTATTTGAAAATACACATATAGATTAACAAACACAATGTTAATATTTTCCTACATCATCCTCAATTTTTCTTTCTTTTATGTTCCCTTTTCCTTTCTTTGTTTTCTTTTTCTCTCTATTTACTTTTTTATTTTTTCGCCTCCTTTGTCATAAATGTAAAAGATTTTCTGTTTGTGTTTATAATTAGGCTGAAGATTAATATTGTAGAAATGTTTCCAGATAACCAGCTGTGGTCAAGATAAAGTCTTCCTCTGTGATGAAGAGCAATGGTTATAGTTCAGGACATAGAGGTGTTCTTATTTTAATGCAGGTGTTAAATTATAGATTTTTTATGTTCAATTTTTTTATCAGAAACTTCTCTAAAGAAGTTCTCAGTCCTCCTTGTTTCCGATGAACTTCTCCCCCTGACATCCTAACTCCCCATCAGGTCCGTGTCCACGGTCCACACCACCATCTCTCTCCACATCCTGCCATCCCCTCAGCCTCGCTGCTATAAAGTCTGCACCCACAGCTGGCGGTGGCGCAGGAGCCTGGTGGCGTCTATGCTTCCTGAGCTGCTGGAGAAGGTGAACATGGAGGTTCCTCTGTGATGTTCCACCTTTAAACGCTCCGCTTTACTGGCTTCTTCTCTTCCATGTTGGCGTGTCCCAGGCAGCGAGGGTCTTCATGCTGTCTTGCTGTAACCTCCTGACTCTGGTCCTGGAGGAGGACGGCACTGTGGTGGACTCGGAGGAGTTCTTCCAGTCGCTGCCCTGTAGCACTACGCTGATGGTTCTGGATAAAGGGGAGATGTGGAGCCAAAGTAAGGTGAGACTCTTCAGCTAGAAACAGCAGACAGACCAATGAAGGCTGATTTAACTGGAACTAGACTGTGAGCAGGGGGAGGATTTGGGAAATTTGGGGCCCTAGGCAAGACAGGCGGGGGGCCCTCTGAACTGAGACAACACATCAAGCAGCCCCATTCTACAGATGAAATCTTAATAGAATAGACATCCATTATCTGTTCTAGGTGTTGTCCCTCTCTCTTCTCGTCCCTTTTCTTCTTGTTTTCCCTCTCTATATGTTTTGTACTCAGCTGACTTTTCATGCTGTCGTCTAAAAGGAATGAAAGATTTTTTTCAAGCACTAAAAGCTCACTTAGCTGATTGCTCCCTTCCTGTGTTTCCAAAAAGGCCAAAGTAAATAACCCAGTCCTTCTTTTAACTGTAGACAGAGCCATGATCTGCTTATCTGTTCTCCATTTTCATTTGATGATATAATAGCTGCAATGAATCATGACAGCAGACAAGATAGAGGAGAGCCGGAGGCAACACTGCATGAAAAGGGATTTTCTGAGCGTCAATATGCGGCACTGTAGATTGTGGTGGAACTTCTAGGTTGAGTGGCAGGTGTTTGACGGTAATTTGCGAACTTCAAATAAAAACTCCCCGTGAAATTGTCAGTGAAATGTGATGAGACTTTCTTAGGCAGGTGTTCCCCCCATGCCTCCCCCCATGGAATTCTAGGGGAGGCTTTAACATGTACATGAACATGCTGTGAGCTATACAAAATGCAAACCAGGGTTGCAGGGGGTTTTACTCCAAGTGACATTTTTCTAAAAGGTAAGAAAATCTCTGATACAAAGAGATCCAGGCTCAGTATCGGTCTGTGACAGTGTATGCGAAGTCACTTTCCGCATAAGCATGAAAATGCATTTAGGGTAGTTAGCGGCGCCATTTCTGTGGTGAAGAGACAGCAGCAACTAACAACAAAGAAAACTAACAGAGAGTAGAGGTGTTCTAGTTGCTTCCGTTGGAAATAATGGGACACTGGTGCTCTGCGTCAAAGGATGCAATGAGTAATTCTAAACAGAAGAAGCAGCAGATGGGGCCTTACGGTTTTTCGTATTCCCACTTGAAAAAAATACGGACTCCGCCAGACAGAGGACTTAACAAAAGAGGCGTTGGGCTGCATGGGTGCGTACTGTAGAAAGAAGGAAAGACATCATCGTTTCATAAAATAACTCACTCCTCATGCTACCGTGTTTGCTCTCGGCATTTTCACAAAAGGTAAGAGATCCTTATAAATTTACACTAATAATTCAAATAATCAACACGCTGAAATGGTTTGCTTATAAAGGTTGCAGGAGTTCATGTAAACGTGATGTGTTTTTTTATTTCTTTTTTAGACCGCTAAAATTTAATAAATAATGCATTCACTGTATATAATCATTTACACAGTCTGCAATGCAAATATTTATTTTTAATGAATAAATATATATAAATACAGTGTACATATAAAAAACACTGTACATAACCACTACGTCAGCCAACTCACTGTATTTATTCATCCTGTGCAATCTACTTAAGTTTATGTATTATAATCCTTTGTTCGTCATGTAAGCTTGTAAGCTTTTCAGTTTATTTATTTACCTCTGGCCTTACACTAGTCCGATGTACTTGTGCTGTTTCGGTATAGCAATATTTCCCCACTGTGGGACACATAAGGTTATCTTATTTTATTAACTCATCTAATCTAATGGGCTCTGTTATTAAGGTGCTTTATATAGTGTTTTGAATAGATGTGTAAAACACTCAACCTTTCATCTACTTTGCAGGTCAACCCGCATATGAGATGATGGAGACTGACCCAGACTGGGCTCCATCCCTGCATCTGGGCCACACTTGACATCAGACCAACAGACACAGAGCGCTCTTTAAGACGTGGTTATCGGGAACAGCTGAAAAAGAATGCCCTGCAAGCAACTGAAACAGGGCTCCATCAGGCTGATGAAATCCTTGAGCAACAGGATGAAGTTACACATGAGGCGACAGAGAACCCTAACCAGCAACAGACTGACACGCAGAAGGCTGCTGAAAACGTTGGCCGGCCAAACACCAAGGATGACACAGAAGGTGGTCGTCAGGAAGGACAGACAGAATGTAACCTGTGTGTGCTCAGGTGTGCAGAGATGAACCGTCTTTTGGAAGAAAACAGAGAGCTGCGGCGTGAACTTGATGAGCTGCGGATCTCTGATGGCTTCTTTGGAGACAGTAATGAAAAAGTCAAGTACTATACGGGTCTACCAAACTTGGCAACCTTTATGGCTTTGTTTAATTTTCTGCTGCCTCTCATGTCTGCTCAAAACAAAATTCTCAGTCCATTTCAAATGCTTCTGTTAACCTTCATGCGTCTGAGATTGGATCTGCCCTCACAACACCTTGCTTATCTCTTCCGTGTTTCACCAAAGACAGTGTACAGAACATTCAATGAAATGGTGTCATTTTTATATTCAAATCTGAAGCGTGCAATTGTGTGGCCAGATAGAGACACCTTGCACAAAATGATGCCTTATCAGTTTGTGGAGGCCTTTGGACATAGAGTCACAGTGATTATTGACTGTTTTGAAATTTTCACAGAGAAACCAGCTAATTTGAAGGCACGTGCCCAGATGTTTTCCTCCTACAAGCACAATCATACCATGAAGTATTTAATAGGCATAACACCCAATGGAGCTATATGTTTCTTATCAAAAGGGTGGGGTGGATGTACAAGTGACAAACATATCACCTTGAACAGTGGCTTTCTTAACATGTTGTTGCCTGGGGATATTGTGTTAGCTGACAGAGGTTTTGATATACAGGAAAATGTTGGCATGCTGTGTGCGGAGGTCAAGCTTCCAGCCTTCACAAAGGGGCGCTGTCAGCTGGATGCTAAGGATGTAGAGGAAACAAGGAAGATTGCACATCTAAGAATTCATGTCGAAAGGGTGATTGGAAATGTTTGTCAGAAATACAAAATATTAACTGGAACCATACCCATAAACATGCTATTAACATGTGAAGGCGAAGAAGTCACTTTTTTGGACAAGATTGTCACTGTCTGTTGTGCCCTTACAAATCATTGCCCTACTGTAGTGTAAAAATGAAAGCCAGATCAAGTACTGTTTCAACTTTATTCTTCTTTTCACACCAATAGAATTTTGCTTTTTTTAAAGTTAACTTTTTTTTTTTACTTTTGAGAAATAACAGCAAAAAAAATGTGGGTTTCACCATCACTTCAAATATTAACAATGTTTCTGAAGTTGTAAAAATGTGTGTACAATAAAGAGTGGAGTTTGAAATTTGAAACAAGCGTTTTTATTTTCTTCTCAATGAAGCAGAGAATTTATGAAAATGCAACACAAAATCTCAAATACATAGATAATGTCAGTGAAAACAGGCCTGGGTAAAGTGAACAGCAAATACAGTGTGCAACTTATCAATGTGCAAAAATTATGACCAGTGTTTTCGTTCGGCCTGATGAGCAGCACAAAATACTTTAATAACTGCAGCTATCTGTGCAACTGATAGCTGCATCAGCCTTGTCCCTGACTTATGACGATCTTAGACTTTTTTCCTTTTTTCTACTGTTTGTTGTTTTATCTGTGGTTTGACATGTTTTCACCTGAGTTCCTCCAGGTGCAGCAATCTCTTGAAGAACCTCCTGTCTTCTAACCAGAGTGAAATAGTTACTCACAAGTTCTGGAAGGCACACACAGTTAAAAAATTGATGCGCCTTTTTAAGGAGAGCACTCCAGAGCTGTGCGTCTGGCAAAATACGCACCACAGCACATTCCTTTTGTGTCCACAAAACAAAATCACAGTACTTTGAGTGTGTAACAAATATTTGGGTCTGAACTTGTGTGTAATATGGATGGTGCTTTTTAAGCTGCAGCTTTTCATCCAGTTTTTCCAAACAAAAGCACTTGTCGCCACTGTTGCATGCCTCCTCGATGGTGCTGTTTCGGTATTTGTATGGACATTTTATTTCAATGCAACCGCTTCCACAGCAGGTGCACTGCACTATTCCATCGGGTGATGCTCCAACCTCTGGAAAATGAGGATTAACAATGAAGCCACACCGTCTCAGTTCAAAATCACTGTGGTGTTTTTCTCTCTGCAGTCTGTACTGTCTTCTTCCGTTCTCCTCATTTTGAAGTCCCCATGTTGTGGCAGCACAGCGGCCTGCTCTGTTGCTGTTGTTCAGATGGCAAACTGCTTTTATGGTTGTGAGTGCAGGCTTTTATTATTCATACATCATGTGCACTGTTAATTTGTTAGTCAGATTAGACAGAGCAGAAGGCCTTCCTTCACATTGTGGATGTCACGGTGTGTACGGAGGTCATCTAATCAAGACAGCCTTCGTGTCTCTAAGAGTACACAGGATATGGGCACATCTTGGAGCCGGTCTGATAGGAGAGCTGCTGTATCTGTAACCCTGAGACAGAGAGGCAACCTGCATGGAGTTCAAGACATGGATGGCGTGTCAGTTTCTGATACGGACAGCTAAGCATCCACATGATGCGACACAGACTCAGAAGGTATAAGAAGCAGGTGATGACGTTGTTCGGGGCTCAAACTTTGCCGGACGCTTGCGGACGTGATTTTTGAGACCACAGCTGTATTACATAAGCTCTAAGCATTTTTCTCTGTCCTGTAACGACCTGATTTGGAATAAACTCTGTTACTTTTTTACTCCTGTTTTTTATAGTCCTTTTTATATGGTTTTACCCAGTTTGAGTTAAGAGTAGTAAATAACTTGCTCCCAGGAAAAGAACCGTGTGAGAGAGGCCCCCGGGGCGCTACAGCCTTTACTTCCAAGGGGACAAATCCTCCTCACTTTAACAAATTGGTGTTTCCGCCCGTGACCTGGAAGCAAAACAACAGAGCCACCGATGGAAAAAGCTCCACAGCCTGCGGCCGAAACAACTGATAAGGTGAGGAGATTCCTTATTACAAAATATCTCCAGTGTTTTTACTGTTAAAACACTTTGGCTGTGTTGTGATTTTCTGAAGTGAGCTGAAGCTTTTTATGCAAAAGAGGACAGAGAAATTGCTCAGAGTGATTTTAGTTTTTGTTTTTGCGGTTTTTGTTTTGTTGTATTTGTTGGTTTTTTTTTTTTTTTACATTGCGAACGTGTACACATAAAAAAAAAAAAAAGAAAAAAAAGAAAAGAGAGAGAGAGAGAGAAAAAGTCGTGCGTTCTGCTGTGGGTAGCGGTTGAAAGTCCGACTGAAGGCGACTGCGCAAACGTCTTCAAGAACTATACTGCTCACTAGGATAAGTTGGTTGGAGAGCCCAACGGTTTCTGCATGCAGAAAGGGACGGTGATTTTATTCCCGGTCTGCCTGCAGACACGAAAGATGCACTTCTGAAAACAGACGCACAGACAGAAACCAGTCACATAGCCGGCTAGAGTTTGCCAGTATACCTCCCATAAGGACATTTACGAAAAACCGAGACTGGTGGCGGGGGTCAGGGTGAAACGGACCGTTGGGGGCATTTTTTCTCTTTCCTTCTCTTCTCTTATAAAAGGAAAGAGAGAAACGATAAAATAATCCCCATAAAACATATTAGGCCGAAGCCCGAATTAGGCAACTTGTTTGTCTAATTCCATAATTGGTGGAGTGAACTAGGCGGAACTATATCTAAATCTTTTTTCTTTTCTCTAAATTTCCTTTCTTTTTTTCCTTTTCACTGACGGACGTATTTCTTTGACGGACGCACTTCCTTAGCAGAAAAGCGGCTCACTGTAGCTTATAGGTAAAAAGTTTAAAGCACCGAGGGATCTCACGTAAGACGTCGAGGTCCAATTTTATACACTGTGTGAACAAAAGGTGTGAAAGATGGATGCATGTGGACTAGAAAATTGAATCCAGAAATACCTCGTTAGCACCAGAAGGAAGAAACAAAACTTTTGGATCTGATTAGACAAACCAAGTTCAATTTTAGTAACTATTTTTCTGACAAGGATTCTGAACAGGAACAGGTGGAGCAAAACGGGGCTCAGGGAGGTGAGCAGGCACTCGACACTTCAGAGGGTAAGAAAAACCTTTCATGAGTACATCTAATATTGCAGAAACAGAGCCTATTATGGACCCCAGTCCACACCAAGGTGTCAGAGAAATGTTTCGTAAGGCTGGTGATGCAATGTTTCCATCAAACCCATGTGTGCAGATGCCTGTTATGGAGTTGCGTGAAGGTCAGATAAATTGTGAAATAAGGCCTACAGAGGAAGAATTGGGACAAGAGGTACGAAAAGAGTTTCAGATGCAAGATTTAATAAAGGAGGCGGTAAATAAAGCATTTCAGCGACTGTCAACAATTGATAGCATGGGCACAGAACATGAAGGGCACAGTCTAGGGGCAGCTGACAGTCTGAGAGGGAGAGATGAGCAGAGGAAGCCACATACGGATAGCAATGAGGAAGATATGATACAAATGGAAAGGAGAAGATTAGAATTGCAACTACAACTGCAGGAGATGGATCAACAGCTGGCGGAAAAACAGATGCAGTTAAATAAAGTAACGGACAGACAAGGGGTGTTTAAACATGAGGAACAGTTTTGCTATGGGGGACAGGAGGGAGCTACGAACATGGGACAACCGCACACAGAGGATCAGTGCCTTTTGATGATAAATGACAGGATTGATAGAGCTGTGGAACTAGTCAAGGATGCCATAAGAATAACACAGAACAAGCTTGCCTACTCACAGCCGCTTGACCCCGCTGGAAGCAAATATAACCTGAGTAAGGAGAATAATAGGAGTGGCAGGGAGATGGTAGTCCAGATGCCATTAGTTCTGACATATAACGATGCAGGTAGAGTACAGACGGTCAGCTACAACCCCCTAACATCTACTGATAGTGCCTCATTTAGATACAAACTTCCAGATCCTACAAAAGCAGCCCCAGTGTCAGACCAATTTTGGGCAGCCCTAAGAGCTACCTACCCAAATGAAACAGACTGTATTCTTATAAAGGAACGGGAAAAAGAAAATAAAGCAAAAAAATCACAGAATAAAAATACCCAGACAAATATGACTAACCCTGAATGTATGACTCTTGCCAGCATGCACGCGGAGGAGGACTACCAGATGTACCAATACGCACAGGCAGCAGCGTTTGCTGGGGGACGTGGCAGAGAGAGGGGCAGAGGATACGATCAAAACGACAGGTATATCACTTGCTGGGTCTGCGGACGAATGGGACATAGAGCAAAGTGGTGTCAAAACGGTTATCCTACACACCGTTCGCAGTCCCAGAGGAGTGAACTGAGAGAGGGACAGAGAGGCCAGTGCCGCAAGCCGCCCCACCCCCAGCAATACTAGGGAGGCCGGGATCCCACTATTTGTTTAGTTATGGAGGTAGTTTTTGAGAAATTTCCAGCAGCAGTGATAGATATTTTGATTGAGGGCAGCAACTGTCCTTTTATGGTTGATACGGGGGCCAGATACAGCCCCATGAATCTTTATGTGCCCACCTGCCAAAAAACTACACAGGTAATGGGATTTTCAGGAGAAAAACAAAACATACCACTTTTTCAGAACCCCTTAGAGGTGTTCTCATATTTGAAAATTCAAACATGTCATTTTTGGGGGACGCTTAGAATTAAAAATCATTGGGTGTGAAAACTTATTTTGGTGTCTAACGTGAGCAAATAAATCTTAGGTTTCCATAAATGTGCACATAGAGTTTAACAAGGATCCTAAAATGAGGCTGAAAAGCACTGGTGCAGAGGTCTTAAGACCGGACTGGTGAAAAGATTATGATTTTTGTTTAAATTGGGAAAAATCCTCTAAGAAGATAAATCTAAATTGATACTGATGGATTAAACAAACTTTATGTGGCCAATGTCTGTCTGTCTGTCCTAAATGTGGAATGCATGTGAGGTAGAATGTGTGTGGTGAAGTTGGGAATGATTAAGAATATTTTTTGATGTGACATTAACATGATTTGCATTTTTACAGGATTGAGAAGGAGCACTGGGGGCATAACAGAAGGGTAATCGTATCAAACATGTTGCTCAGGGGCCCCACCTATGAGAGGCCCTGACAAGACCAGAGCAGGTTGCTGTTGTAAGGTGTGAGGTAATTTTTGGGTGTGGAGTGCAGCTGAGATACTGTAGATTAATAGATTATAGATTAGAAAAATAATTAAATATATAAGTAATTATCCAGAAAGAAGCAGAATGGGTGTTTTTACTTTTTGGGAAACTAAAATCTCAGACGAGGGCATTACATGATTTTAATTTAAAGGTAGTTTCATTTTCAATCATTAGAATTGCATTAGAGATTGATTAGTTTCATTTTTCTCTCATTAGGATTTTATTAGAGATTGATTAGGGACAGGATAAATCACACTTCGAGCTGGAACTGGACACAGCATATGGCCAAGATACCCGCAGGAGCTCAGCAGATTAGCGGGGTCAACTTTTATAAACAAGGCTGGAGAGTTAAGAACAATTTCGGTGTGACCTGACCCTGGGTTTTTCAGCCTTCAGTTTTTATCCATAATTATTTTTATCTGTGTATAATGCCGTTTGGAAACTGCCTAAGCACGAACTGATTAATTTGCATCTCTAATCATTACTAACACTTTTTCACTGTTCATCTGGGCCTTACCTTCTTTGCATGACTTGTTAAATTCTGCTAACTTTACAAAATTTCTGTGAATGAAGTGATTAACTATTGACTAATTGATGAACTTTTTGATTGCTTTTTCCTGGTAACAAACCAGAGGGGTCATTTACTTTTCCCCTGCTTGTAGAGAGTGACAGTGCGCTGTCAGGGAGCAGGCATGATTATTCAGAGGCCCATTTAAGGAGGATCAGGAGATCGTTTTGCTTAAACATGTTCCTTTTTTCTTTTTCAGGCTGTGTTTGTAACAATCCTTAAATGTTAACATTTTTTCTTCCAGGACAGGCTGACAAAAGTCTCATCCTTCATTGTGTTTTGTTTAAGATGTGCATTAACCCTTATTTTCCCAACAGCTGCAGAAGTTCTGGCATGTGAAATGGACAACTTGGCTGAGAGTGACTAGAGCAAGAGAGAGAGGGGGGTTCAGATAGTTGAAAACTTTTTGATAGGAGGATTTGAATAGGTTCGAACTGACTGGACTGACTTGGTTAGTAACTGGACTGGATCGGAACCATGGATTAGGACATGAGAGAGATGGTGTAAGAACGCAGCATGCCAGAGACAGGGTGTAGAGATTGTGAGCTGCATGTTTTGTTCCCGGCTGAAGGCCATTCTGGTGAGCTCTGAGTTTGTTTTAATTCCTCTCTGGTTCTGATATGACCTATGAGGTAGAGATTGATGTGGTGGTTTGAAGCTCACAGACTTTTGTTGGGGTGGAACATTAAGAGCAGTCATGCTGAAAGAGGCATTTAACGAATGACAAGATGAACCAAACAACTATTTGGAGAAGTCGGAGGCACCACTGGGGTTTTTGTTGTCTTACATGTTTGTCGTTGTTTGTGTCTGTATGTTTGTTTGTTTTCTGTTTTTGTTTGTTTACTAACATCTTAGCCTTTATGAAAAAAAAAAAAAGACGTGGCACGCATGTTAAATTTGTTTGAATAGTTTTGACTACACTACGGATGGAAATGTTTCAAAATGAACAATGGATCTTTTTTGTTTGGAGAGACATTGGACACTTTCTTTCTTGAGTCGCAGGATGGATTAACCTACAAGGGGCACAGAGACTAACTTTGCTCCTAAACTACAGAAGGAGGGATGGTTTGCAGCTGCTGAGATGCAAACATTAAGGAAATGACTGGATGCCCACTGCTTCAGATGAGAAAAGAACACTGGCAGTGATGGGTTGATGGAAGGTCATGGGATCAAAAAAGAACGGACAAGACGGATGAAAAAAAAACTTATTTTAAAGCAGTTTATACATTTTCTGTTATTTAGATAAGTGAACTGACACACCAGATTTCTTATTCACAATGAAATAACTATGCTAAATTTTCTTTATATCATCAGGGGGTGGGGTATTCTTAAATAGAGGAATAAAAAAGAGGATTTAGAGATGTTTTACTATGTGATAAATTAGACTGGGTTTTTTTAGATAAATAGTTTGGTCAGTTGTTAATTAGCATAATATTATTAAAGGGACAACAAAGTTGAAACTTTAACTTTTGGGAATGGTAAAGTTGCATCAACAAAATGCAATTTAGGGGAAATTATAACATTTTAGGAGCAAATGTTTAAAGTAAATGATGGTTTCTTTTCAATATAAGCAATAACGATGAAGACTTATAGTGTTAATGAGCTTATGGCGATTCAATATCAGGCCCAGGGACTAAAACTTCACCATTTATTTTTTACTTTTTATTTTATTTTATTTGTTTTGATTAATTTTATTTGTTTTTTTTTGTTTTTTACACTGCGAGCAGAGTTATAAATAGCATTTGAGGGGCTATATACAATTTGGGGGATGGGTAACCATACTTTTAATGCATGAAGCAATAAGAACACCTGACTTTACTTCACTAGAGCTGCAATTAATACTTTAGAGGGGATGCACACTTTAGTGTTTAGTTTATTTGAGATAACACATATGAGAAGAGATTATGTTTCCTGCACATTTTTGGATCTGGTCAGGGGTCCAGATATGACAACTATTGACTGGTTCTGGGGATGTTGGAACAGATTTTCTTTTTTCTTGTTTTTATTTTGTTCTTTGTTCTTTGTTTTTGTTTTGTTTGTTTTTTCTCATCGGAGCACTGCTTTTTGGAGAATATTTTAAATGGACTATAGCTGGACACTTTGCATAGAGGGGGTGCAGTCGAATTCAACACCTTCAGGAACTGTGTACTGCTGAGTTTTGGGAACGCAGCAGCAAGTCAGAGTACAATCCTGTGCTCTGAGCAGATGAACATTTCAATATGACATTTCCTCTTGAAGGGAGGAACACCTTTGACGCACTGTTTCCTTCTACCTCTATGTGATACTGCTGATGACACAGGTAAAGACTTATCCTTCAGGGGGTGTGGGGACACATGGCCCCAAGACTCTTATGGTTCAAAGCTGCTGTGGTAACAGAGGGAAACCTGATGGACTTGTCCGAACATCGAACTTTTTGCATGTTGGAGAGGATCACTGCTCCAAGAAACACTTTTTCTTCCAAACCAGTAGCGGGATGGCTCCTGACCAGTTTCCCACATATAGATCCACTCACATAGACACACACACATACTGTCACGTAACAACACGCCCACACACGGTTAACGACTGGAAGAACACACAAGGGTCCACATGGGAATGAGGTTTTCTTTCATGCACTAACATTCACGGATACAAGGTCTGGTGGGGGAGTTTTAATAGGGGGAATCTGCGCCAAGCTGGGTTTTTTCCTTAGAGATTAAAGAACTTCTAATAATTTTCTGGGGAGGGTGTAGCAGTAAACTAAAATGCAGTTACAAGTTTAGACGAAACTAAAACTTAATATGCTATGATGTAGAAATGGTTTTAAAATTCATTTATTTAATCCATGAATTGAGTGTTACAATGTGTAAAAAAGGGTTAAATGTTTTCTAAATATTTACAGGTTCCTTGAATTAGATTATATTAGTTGCAGTGATTTTGAGCTTATATGAACAAAAATGATGAGCTGAAACATCCATAGGATGTTCAGGCTGAATACATACTGGTATAAATAACTTTCAACTGCCAGGCATTGAAAGGTAGGTTATGTTAAATGTTTAATGTTTTTGGGGATTTCTTTTTTATTTATTTTTATTTTTTGTTTTTTGAATAGACACTGAAATAATCTGCTGAAAAAACACAGAGTCCATGGATAATTAATTTAAATGTTGTCAGTTTTATGGTGATTTAAGGGATAAGGGAAAGTAATTGTGGATAAGAATATCTGGTTGTGACTGCACTTAGATTTTGAGTGAATAAAGAATTGCTCATTGAAGACATTGTTTATCGTGATAAGAACACTGACTGCACTCTCTGTGTGTCGAAGGATCCCGGAGGAAAGGGTTGATGAACTGTGATGAGAACAGTCCATGAGAACCACCACATGGATTCAGCATCTATCTGCCATTGGACTGCATGGAGACCAAAGTGGCTGTGGAGGAGGCCATACGAGACTCTGATTGATTAATTAGATTGATGAGTGATAGAGACACTGAAAGAATCCATCATCATCAGTGATATTCATCATTTGTTTTTAACTCGGACCAGGATAATTCTTTATTTTACCTAATTGTGATGTATATGTTTTGATTTATTTTGATTTGGTTTTGATGAAAATCATGGAAACATTTTGCTCCAGACCCACCAAGATCACGTTTTATGCCACTTTTTCTTTGATGTAGAAAGACTCTGAACCTTACAGGTTCTTTAAGTAGTTGGTAATGGTAATTATCAGATTCAAAACGGGGTTTTCTTGCTCAGATTGGCCGAGAGTGGGATTTCCCCGGGGTCACCCCGGTTTTTACTACCTTTTAGAGAGGGTAGCGTTTTCCGGTGGAGAACGGCCCAACCTGTCCTGTGACGTCCCCTACCAGACTGAATGATTGGTAAAGTTGGATAGATGGTTTATCCATGAGGAGCGGTCACATTTAGGAGGCCTCCAGGTGGGAGTGAGAGTAGATGAATTTGGCCTTATTAGATTTATAGGCTTAGGTTATCTAGTCTAAGGTAACTTAAAATAATGTGCGCATAGGAAACTAAAACAGCTTTCCTTTAATTAGATGACACCCAAATTGTAGTTAAATGCTGAAACTGTGGTCTTGAGTGAGAACATTTGGTCTGTGAAGCTTTGATTGTGATTACTTTTGATCCCTAATTAATGATACATGACTAATTATAGATGCTCTCTGGGTCACCCGGTCCTTCAAAGATGTGTCGCTTCTTGTGTTTTTAAGTTACCTGTAAAAACGGTAACTTATCAGGGGGAGTTGTTAGGTTTTATTATTTATACATCATGTGCACTGTTAATTTGTTAGTCAGATTAGACAGAGCAGAAGGCCTTCCTTCACATTGTGGATGTCGTGGTGTGTACGGAGGTCATCTAATCAAGACAGCCTTCGTGTCTCTAAGAGTACACAGGATATGGGCACATCTTGGAGCCGGTCTGATAGGAGAGCTACTGTATCTGTAACCCTGAGACAGAGAGGCAACCTGCATGGAGTTCAAGACATGGATGGCGTGTCAGTTTCTGATACGGACAGCTAAGCATCCACATGATGCAACACAGACTCAGAAGGTATAAGAAGCAGGTGATGACGTTGTTCGGGCTCAAACTTTGCCGGACGCTTGCGGACGTGATTTTTGAGACCACAGCTGTGCATAGCTCGAAGCATTTTTCTCTGTCTTGTAACGACCTGATCTGGAATAAACTCTGTTACTTTTTACTCCTGTTTTATAGTCCTTTTTATATGGTTTTACCGAGTTTGAGTTAAGAGTAGTAAATAACTTGCTCCCAGGAAAAGAACCGGTGAGAGGGCCCCTTGGGGCGCTACAGCCTTCCTTACAAGGGGACAAATCCTTCTCACTTTAACAAAAGGGCAGGAGGCATGGCTGAGGTTCTGGAGGCCGGCTTAGGATCCGGCAATGGAGTAGAGTCTTAGGTGGTCGACTGCGGGATCGGAGGCGAAGCCGACGCTCTGGGGGGTCTGCGGCGGGGCCGGAGGCTGAGCCAACGCTCCGGGGGTCTGCTGCGGGGCCGAAGGCGAAGTCGACGCTCTGGGGGCGGCGGGGGCGGAGACGAAGCAGTTTCTCTGGAGGATGACGCCAAACCTTCAGTAGGTACCCCCACGGGGTACCCCGTCCCCTTCTCGGCGGCTCAGGAACAGACTCCTGAGGTGACCGTCGATCTGTGGGCTCTGAGAAGACCGCCGACAGCAGCACACGGACTGGAACAGGGGAGCCCGCCGACAAGGCTCCGGTCTGAACTGGGGAGTCCGCCGACAAGTGCTCCGGCTCTGGAGCAGGGGAGCCCGCTGATTGCGTGCTCTGGAACAGGGAGCCCGCCGATTGCGGCTCCCGGTCAGGAACAGGGGAGACCACCCACAGTGGCTCCACTCAGGAACATGCGAAAACCACCGACTGTGGATCCTACTCAGGAACTGGGGGAGGCCATCGACTGTGGTTCCGCCTCATGAGCAGGTGACACCACTCGACTGTGGTTCCACCTCTGGAACTGGGGACCCCCGACTGTGGTTCCACCTCTGGAACTGGAGGGACCACCGACTGTGGCTCCGTCTCAGGAACAGGAGAAAACACCCATGGAGGCTCAAGTTATGTCTCTGAGGTGGCTTGAGGCGTCTGTAGAGGGCTCTTGGCAGTTAGTGGCCTCTGCTGAGGGGCTCTTGGAGGCATGTCATCACCAACTCTAATTTCTGAAGCCCTCTTAATTTTAAGCTCAGGGGTTTCTGGACGGCACAGGGCAGGCTCAGGGATCTCTGGGCGGCACAGAGCTGACTTAGGCGACGCCTCAGGGGTTCTTACGCCGAGGGAGGGTCTTTGGAGCTAGGCTAAGCGGGTTTACTGAAAGAATCTGGCGACAAATTAACCGGTTGAAAAATAAGAGTTCCAGAATGGATAATAGGATCAGGGGCTAAAGAATCAGGCACGGGGTTAGGTTTAAAACTATCTGGGTTATTAACTGGTTCAGGATCAGGATCTGGCTGGTGTGGAGCTGAGGGTGGTGGCTCGAAAGGGAGGATATCCTCTCTATCCCCATAAAAATAATGCCAAAGATCAGCCTCATGGATGTAGGGAGCAAAATTATCTGGCGAGGAAACAGGTCTAGTAACAATGGTGACGGGTGCAGGTGTCTGATCAGGCTGGCGGGGAACTCTAACTGTTTGATGTGAAATTGGTGGGCCAATCTTGAGTCCTTTAACGGATGGAGCTAAATGAAGGTCTAGAACATGTGAACTGAGGCTAACCTGGCGCGGAGAGGAACTGGAACTGGTTTGTGATGCTGTGTCTAACCCAATGGCTAATTCTATGAGGTCCTCAAGGTTAGCTGGCTTGACGTAAAATAAAAGCTCGTTTCTGATAGATTCATTTAGACCTAAGAGATAAGCGGACTTGAGCGCAGACTCGTTCCACCCGGAAACGGCTGCTCTACCCTGGAACTCGGAAGAAAACTCGGCAACGGACCTATTACCCTGTTTAATATTCAGAAGGTTGCAAGAAACGGAGAACTTAGAGACCTGACTAAAGGTTTTTTCAAACTCCTGGATGAATTTCTCAAAAGAACAGTTTTCTCTAGTTTCAGGCGGAAATCTGGTCTCCGCCCATTCAAGGGCTTCACCAGACAGAAAAGAAACAACAAAAGCTATCCTATCCTTATTATTAAGAAAACAAGAAGCATGAAAACTAAAAAATAACCGGCACTGAAATAGAAATCCCTTGAGCTTACTTGGATTGCCGGAAAATCTCTCAGGCAGAGAAGGACCGGGTGATGAAAACGACGGGCTGGGTTCTGACCAGAAAGGAGGATTATTATCTTGACTTGGAAGTGACGTCACTGCCGGTGACCTAGGAAACGGAAGTGGATTCGGGGCAGGACGAGCCGCTGACGTGGCGTTAGCATTATTGAAGTGGTTAGCGAATGTTTGATTTAGCAGTAACTCACGGAGGGTTTGTGAATGTTCATGAATCTGAGCGTCCCGTTTCTCAGTCCAACGACGGAGGTGATCTGCTGGGCTTTGTGTCTGGCCGCAGTGTTCTGTCATGATGGGTTCTAGAGTTAAGCCCAAAATGCAGAACACACACGGGAAACTGGGTAAAAGTCCAAAAGAGTTTATTGAAGCACAAACACGAATAAGGTACGATAATGGGAACTGGTTCAGGCAGGGGAGCAGGTTCACTGGAGACTGTACAGGGACGGGAGATGTAGGTTAGCAGAGTTCATGAAAAGCTAAGCATCTAGCTTCATGCTTAGCATGGCTGGCCTTGATCTGAGCTTCCAGCTCACTGCAGAGAACAACAGGGGATAAACACGAAGGATTCTTCAGGCTGAGCTCCCAGCTCTTAGCAGGGAACAACAGGGGAGCATCCACATAGGATTCTTCAGGCCGATTCCACATGGGAACCTCTAGGGAAACTCCACATAGAAGTCATCAGGTTACATCCACGTAGGGATCTTCGGATTGGCTCACCAGGGCAGATTAGCAGGTTTAGCTCACCAAGAGCTTCAGGCTAGAGACAGGTGTCCTGTGATGCAGCTCTTCCTGAGCTTCAGACCAGAGACAGGGTTCCTGTGAGGCACAGACAAAGGAGAGATTAGAATCTGATCTCACACTAGAGACAACTAAGATTCAATCTATAACAGAGGCTCTGGAAGCTAACCAATCTAAGATCAACACTGCGGGGCGTGGAAGCAAGGTCTGGCAGGAGCTTTTATAAAGGAGAGGTCTCCTGATGAGAGGATTAGCAACAGGTGTGCAGGAAGATTCCAGCCCTAGGAGACCCACGGCGCACTCTGCTGGAGACAGAGGGTAATCTCCAGATCCCAGCAGTAACTCCAGCCCTAAGGAAAATAAACACAGAACAGAAGAGGATCCTCGGCGCCCTCTGGTGGGCAAGCCTGAGGATCCCAACAATATTCATGATTTTAGCTTTTAGATTTTTACATTTATTCACAATTAGTTTTTAGTTTTGTTTACTTTGTTGTTGTTTTTTCTCCCTACATATATTTACTAAATTTTCCTTTCTGAAATTATCGATTACACAAGGATGAGATCCTTTTCCAATCAAAAGGGCGAAACTGTGGTGGGAAAATTTTATTATTGTTCTTTCCTCCTCAGTATATTGATGTATGCTAGTTACTCTCTAAAAATGTTTTTTTCTCAGCTAGTTTGTCTCACTTGCAAGGCCACAAAATGTCTGAGTGGAAGATGGTTATAGACAAGACATACCTTTTTCTCATAACAAAACCACATACTTTTCCAAGGTAACTGTTTAACCAAAGTGTCTGTTATTGTTTTGACTCTGCCTTAAAAGCAAGGGAACAACTTGTCTAAGGTTAGAACTTGGCAGACCATCATGCTGTGAATGTGAATGTCTTGTTCTCCTTTACTTTGCAAAGTAAATAAAGTGCCGACTGAGTAAATCCATCGATCTCCTTTATTTAACTGGACCAAACAGTTGAAAACTTTTTTTCACACAACACTAGAGTTAAATTATCTGCAGATAAATAGACTGAAAAGCGGCCATTTTACTGTTGACCCACTTACAGGAGGTTTGGTAAACATGGGCAGGCTAAGGGTTCCAGGAATCTGCCTAAACCTTCTGTTGAACCTTTTGTTGAAGATTCAAATCTAAAGTTAGCCCCCACCCTTTTTAAATCTCATGTCAAAAATCTCGGGGTAACATTTGATAATGGGCTCAAATTTGACAAACAGATTAGCTCCGTTGTCAGCTCAAGCTTTTTCCAGCTCCGTCTTTTGGCCAAAGTCAAGTCCTTTCTCAGTCGGCAGGATCTTGAGAAGGCAATCCATGCTTTCATTAGTTCAAGACTGGACTACTGCAATGCCCTTTACGTTGGCCTCAGTCAGTCATCAATTTCTCGTCTCCAACTTGTGCAGAACGCTGCCGCCCGATTTTTAACAAACACTTCCAGACGTGAACACATTACTCCTGTGCTGTCGTCACTCCACTGGCTTCCAGTCCGTTTTAGAATTGATTTTAAACTTCTGCTGTTTGTTTTTAACGCCATCAATGGCGTGGCGCCCTCTTACTTGTCTGAGATTTTAACTTTTTGCAATTGTGGCAGAGCTTTATGCTCCTCGGGTCAGCTTCTGTTAGAGGTCCCTAGGTCAAGACTCAAACAGTGGGGCGATGGTTCTTTTGCCGTCGCTGCTCCCAGACTGTGGAACAAACCACCCCTGACATCCGCACCACTACTGACCTCAGCCTTTCTAAAAAAAAAAAAGCTTAAAACCCACTTTTTTAAATTAGCATTTAATTCTGACTAGGATAATACTGTCTCTTAGATGTCCTCTTTCTGTGTGCTCCTTTCTATGCACCTCTGGAAGGCTTTTAATGTCCTGCAGCGCTGCACCAATACAGCACTTTGAATTGTATCTGTATGTTTTCTATGTGTTATGTATTGTTTTATGGCTTTGTTGTGAAGCACTTTGGGTACCATTTGGCTATTTTAAAGGGCTATACAAATAAATTTGATTGATTGATTGATTTAACAAAACAAATGAGAATAAAAAAATTATTTTGAA
>JAGKQL010000056.1:247069-265418 GCA_018398635.1 Cyprinodon brontotheroides | reverse complement strand
CACGTCTAGCTTGAACAGACCTTAGCTTTGGTTTCCCAGCTCTAGTCTAGAGCTGCTTCTGGAGGTTCTCAGAGAATCTTCAGGGTTTGGCTCAGAGGGTCGTCTCGGCAGGTTAGCTCCTCCTGAGCTTTCACGCGAAGGAGACACGGGTTTCCTGGAAACACAGAGATAGTGGTTAGAATCCAACCTTGATTCAAAGTCATGGAGATACTCAAAGATCTAGGCTTTAGCGCCGCTGACCAACTGGAACAACACTGGGGCGTGGAGGCAAGGTCTGAAGACAGCTTATATAGTGGATCCACCGGTGGACTCTGCTGGAGAAAGATGGGATTTTCTCCAGCTCCCAACACACATATTTAACTCCTCCAACCCAGTAAGTTGTTTATATATTTTGGATCCATTAAAATGTTTAGACTTTAATTACTAAATCGACTGATCAATCAAGGCTTTAGTATCTTGATATCTTCTTGCTTATTTTCCTCTTTATTTTAATCTTAATATGCAGAACTATCAGACTAGACCCAGAGCATCGTTGCTCAAATCCACCTGCAGCCGTGGTAAAACTGCCTCTCAACCGAGCATGCAATAGCTGTAGTTTTATTGACCATCAGCCAGTTCAGATTGATTGAGCAGCTGTTTGCTTTTGTGTCCAGATGTGGACATTCCATGCCTGCCTTTAAAAGTTGCTCTCTGTGTAAAAAAGCTCATGTGTTCAATTGGGGTGTAAATCACACCCATCATGGTGATTCGATTCAGTATCAACTTCCTTAACCCAAACGACCAATTATTTTCGATACTCAAGAATACACCACAATTATCTGCGATTAATTGGTTCATTTTTATTTTTTTTTACCTCTTTCAGGCAACTACATAGTGTTTCAAATTTGAAATAAATCAATGAAATCTCGTCATATTTATTTCATTGCTGTTCTCTAAACAACAGCAAATCACAGAAGTAGAAAAGTTGTACTCCACCTATTCCTATTAAAACCTCATTCAATGGAAAAATAACAATACCCCTGTGTTATAGATTCTGAAAGGCCTTGCACCAAAAAAAATACTGCACAAAATCAGTGCAGCTATGAGTGCAATAAAATACCTCAGGTCCAGAGTGTCGACATCCCCGCCCCATATCCATCCACAGACGCTCCACTGCACCTCTCCCAAATTGTAGCTGATCGCAGACAGTGCCACAGACAGGGAGGTTCGCATTGTTTTGTTTTCATGACCGAAATTGTGGAAAACAACTTGTGAGGTTTGACCCGCTAGAAGAGAGAGGTGCGCGAGAACACTGGGACCCCTTTTTCCCCATGATCTCCACTCTTTAAATCCCTCAAGTCCCTCCGTTGTTGGACAAACTCTCCCCCCACTTCCTCTCGCCTTCGGCCGTATCTAGACCCACAGTGTGTAGCACAGATCACGCCTCAATTTTGAGCATAAATAAAAAAATGTCTGTGTCAAGCTCACTGCGACACACTGCTGTAGGAGTATAACCAGGAAGTGAGGTAGGAGGGCAAAATAGGCTTTGAAGGCCAATCAAGCAAGCACCTTAGGGATGTATTACGCCAGGAGCAAATGGATAAAAAATAGACCGGAGAAAAAACAAAACATGAATCAATATCTCTTGTAGGACGTTTCAGTTCATCGAATCGTCGGCCTGTTGCATCGATGCATCACTAAAAAACTATTATTATTTCTATACCCTCTAGTGTTCCCAAATGTTCGTAGGAGAGTTTAATAACAGGAGTGTCCCAGGTGGAAGAACTGGTAGAACATCCATAAAAGCACTGCAGGCCTACCTCCTCCATTATTTTCGCGTCAGAGGTGTCATGTAGATTGGGCTAAAAAACATAAATGTATATGTAGTATGAAATGTTTTATTTATATTGATTTAAATATTACAGCAAATATACCATAGAATCTAAAATGCGCAATAAACAATACAATGTCCCATTAAATGATAAAAATACCTTCAAATTGTGTACTAAATAGAATAATTTTTTTTAAATGAACATGTGGGGGGGAAACACTGGGGAATCACTGTCCTAGTGGTCAGAGCGGAGCTTTTACACTGCGTTCAAATCCCACAGACTTCCACTGTGGGTCCCTGAACAAAGACCCTCATCCTCAGACTGATCCCTGGGTGTTTCAAGCTGCTCCCTACGGAATGGGCTAAGCTCCATTTTAAATTTTCAGAAAGTGCTAAAGTTTTTACAGACATCTCAGGTTGTTCTATCCAGCTCATCCAGAATGCTGCTGCCTGCGTCCTCACTAGAACTGAGAAAGTGGAGAACATCAGCCCAGTTCTAAAGTCCTGCCTCTGACTCCCTGTATCTCAGAGAATAGACTTTAAAATCCTTCTGTTAGTCTAGAAATCACTGAATGGATGAGCTCCTAAATACATTACAGTCTGGTTGGCAGGGGATCAACAGCGAGACCTCTCAGGTCTACTGGATCTAATTTACTCTGCAGAACCAGAACCAAACATGGAGAATCAGCTTTTACTTCTTATTCTCCACTAATCTGGAATAAACTCCCAGAAAACTGGAAAAGTGCTGAAACCATCAATATCTTTAAATCTTTAGATTTACAGTGGCCTTTGAATTAACCATCTAAAAACTATTATTTTTAGTCTCCTTTCATATTTCAACAAGCCTTTTATTATTCTCTTTTAATGTGTTTTTTCCTGTGTGTTTTCTTACTATAAACAGCTCTTTGAATCATCGTTCTACTGAAATGAGAGGTATAGATAAACTTGTTCTGCCTCGTCTGACCAGAACCTGCAGAACAGGTTCCTCCTCATGTCGTCACTGAATGTTTCTCTAAAAACAGGATCAGACTGCAGTAAAGGTCATGATGTGATGATCACCTGGCTGACAGTGGCAGGATAACAGGAAGACCCCCCTGTCTAGATAATATTTCTAGATTGTTCCCTTTTCTTGGTTCCCTCCTTCCTGTTTCCTCTTCATCATGGTAATGTCACCATCTGTACTATCAGGAGTCTCTGTGTTCCTGGGCTGCATTAGATCTGCTGGTGTTTTCTATGTGTTGGTAGTGATTCTTTTCTGTGTTCCAGGATTTATCCAGTACCTTCCCTGAGTGTCTCAGCTCCCTGCTCTACCCAGCTGTCTCTCATTTCCTCAATAACTCACCTGTCATTTCAGTTTCCAGCTTCTCCAGCTTAGATCGTTCTCTGTGTTCTCAGTCAGATCCTAACTCCATTAAATCCTGTTTCCATGTTTTTCTATTTTCCATCTTCTTCCCAGCTTCTGTAATTTCTATTGTCCTCTTTCCTTGCCTTAACTCCTTGCCACCTTCTGCATTTGGGTTCTTCACTACAGCATTTTATAACCTAACATGTATTTTCAGCACCAAATGCTCACTTCAAATGGTAAATACAAAACCAGCATAAGTGATAAACATGATAGCATTTACAATGTCAGAGCACAAATACAGTATAACAAATAAGATTAGCAAATCGCAAAAGCACAAACAAAAGAGTTGTTTTTTGACATTGTTTTTTTTTTTTCCTTAAGATGATAATAAACCTATTTTATTATTGCAGAAACAGTACCTGCCTTTGGCCACCCAGCCCCTGATTACAGCTGAAACCAACAATCAAATTGTCCCAAAACGGTAAAACCTTCTTGTTGCTCTGATTTACTGATGTTCAGACACTGTTTGCTATCAGCGGAGGAACAAACAAAAACATGTTTCCTAGAGTTTTACACAGAACAGAATCGGCTTCAAGCTTTACAGGACAGATCAGAGAGCAGCTAACAGGGAACACTGGAACTGACTCATGTTAACAAAGTGTCTTTGTTTCCTTCTTAGATGGGCAACATCTGGACGAACACAGAGGAGAACAGAGCAGAGTCTGCATCACCCAGCTGTGTTTCAATAAAGAGTGACGGGTCCAAAGATCATCCTATAGAGTTCAGTAATGATCCTGGAGCAGCAGATCCAGGGTGAGTCATCTGTTTCTAGATGTGTGATTAGAGACACCTGTCTCTACCTTCACTCCAGCTGCAGCCCCACCCTGACCAACACCCCCATCATCCGTCTCCTCCTGCTCATATTAGCAAAGGATAAACACACACAGAACAGCATCACCTTTCAGAGGAACGTGTCTATTGTAGAAGTTAGTAACTCATATATCTGTGATGCTGGTAGCAGGAGAACTTTATTCTGGCAAATGATCATCTCCAGATGAACGTTTAAATCCACTGGATGCGCTCGCTGCCATTTTCTATGCTATGCTGCTCTCACTGGGCAGGGAGGGGCTAAGGCCTGAGTGGCAGCTCTTCACATAGACGTACGTGCATGCATGGCCAGTCAGACTGGGAGACATGAGACTGGAGAACAGCGCAGAGAGATGGAGATACCTTTAGTTCTTCACATTTCTAGCTTTTAGTTCTTTTTATCTAAAATAATAGATTATTGCTTATCGCTATTTTAAGATCTATGGAGCCCACACTGCAAAAACGATCTAAAAATAAGTCAAAATGTCTTAAATTAACTGTAATTACCCTTAATTTGGGTAGGTAAATAAGATTTATTGCCAATGGATAGAGGATTTTTACTCTTAAAATAAGGTAATAAGATAATATAAACTTTAAATGAATACTTTGAAATATTTTTTTTTCTTATTTTAAATGTAAATTGTCTCGTTCCATTGGCAAAGTGTTTTACTTACCACCCAATTCAAGAAAAAAATTAATGTATTTTACGAAAAAATTACTCTAGATTTTTTTTCCAGTGCAGGAGCTGAGTTGGAAACTATATATAAGGTGCACAAACTTGTTCATATGATATATTATTTGTGGCCACAGTATATGGTGCTCACAAAATACTAAAACATAATCCTGCTACAGCGCAGCTTCTGTAACAGTAGAGGAACAAACCAGCATGATAGACACGATAGTCTGATGGAGTTTTATTTTAGGGGTAGGATAAACTATAAAGAGATTCTGATTTCTCATTAGTGAGGTATTTAAATCAAATATTGACATCCAGGAATGAATAATGACCAGATGCATCGATGTGTTCAGGACTGAGCTGTAAAATAACACTTGCTGCTGTTCAACTGATGTTTGTCTCCAACATTTCAGGTTTCTGCTCAAATTCCAACTGAAAGAGGAAAAGATGTAAATATGTTGATGTGATCAGAGCAGAGTGATCCAGTTAAGCAGCAAATAAATGCTTTCATTACTCGTCTCATAGTATTATGTGCATCCTAAAAGCAGCAGCAGCTTATAACAGTGTGGCAGATATGGTCACTATCTAGAGAAGATGCAGGCAGAGGAGAAAATAAAAAAGCATTTTTACCCCAAAGCTGTTCTGGGGATAGTGGGACAACTTCACTTGTTTAGGTCCATCATGCTTTCCCCTTAAATCACTAATTCTCCTTCTTGCTTGTGGACGCTGGTTGTTGCTTTCTCCTCTTGACTTTCATCTGTTTCTCTTCTAACTGCTCCCTCTTCATCTTCATGGTCCTGTTTCTCCCAACCTTCACCTTTCTCTAGCTTGTTAGTCCCTCCTCCTCCACCTCCTCCTCCTTCTCCTCCACCTACAGAACTGGTTAGTTTAAGCAGTTAATTCCTCAGCAGACCCTCCCTCTCTCTCAGCTCTTCTTACTGTCTCTGCTTTCCAGATATCCATCTACAGAAGTCATGTGATAATGTTCAGTTATTATCAGATCATTTGTTTCCATTTGAGAAATAATCAAACCGACTGGTTTGAAACGTTAGCAGAACTCAAACTGAGCTGCGGCCGCACAGTGTCCCATCTGACTGAAGGGAGAGCTGCGTGTGAACTAACCATTGACCAACAACCATAGGATAGAATGAAATCCTTCAAACCATCATCAATGTTCTGAGGTTCTGTTCTGACCCTCCTTCTGGTCCTCTGTTTGTGTTGGACCTTCATGAACATCTTCAGTAGGAGAGCCCCACCCTATTGGTAGTTAACCTTTCAGTGATGAAGAAATGTCTGTACAGATGGAGGAAGAGGAGCGAATCTCAGCATGGAGAAATACCCAGACCTGGAGCTGGACCGCTGTCAGCCAATCAGAGCAGCTGTGCAGCAGGTAAGACTGAACATCTCCAATCAGAGCTTCCTTCTATCGTCTCTGTTGAACCAATTCTGTCTTTAGTTGGATTTGGAGATTCAAGCTTTTCAAAGTCTTTCTGGGATCAATTATCCAACTAAATCTCTGTATTTCCATCTTCTGTAAATCTACCAAAGTCTGTGTTCAACCCACAGACCTATTGGGTTTGCTGTGAACTGCTTCTGTTTTCAGCACTTTGGGCTAAATGCATTAAAACTAAACATCTCCTTAAAGCTGAAGGTTATTTTGATGCATGAAAACCAAAAGGTGGAGAAAACAACTTGCTGCTCTGCTTTTCTAAGAAGAGGGAAGGAAAGTCTGAGGGAGAGAAACCTGGATTTCCTCTGACAATAGATCACTGATTACAGGATAGATGTTTATATTTAAAACATGGAAAGATTGTAAAGATCTTCTAAAGGACCAAATCAGTCCCATGTCATTTCCAGTCTCTAATTATTCTTCATAAACATCTAATCCTGTCTCTGAGTGTGAAACGCTGTTTAACCCTTTAAGCCCAGAAGGATTTAGGAGCAATTTCTGCCTGAAATTACATATCTGATTAAATCACGTTTAATGCCCCAGTTATAGAGTGGAAATGTGGAAAAAATTATTATTTTATGACACAAAGTCATTACAGAAGAATTTTTATCCCAACTTACATTTTTAAGCAAAGTCAGAAAGTGTTTTCGAATGATTCCTTTCAAAAATAAACCCTGCAAAACATTAAAACCTCCTTTAAATGTTGTTAAAGCCTCAGACTGTATAGACCCACATCTTGACTGTAACTGCAGCAAATTTGGACTGAATTGGTTGAAGCATATTTGTTCCCCAAAGGTTTCAGTGAACAGTGTGGCAGGCAGATCTGGGTTTTCACCACAGCTGTGCCAAAAGTGTCTAAATGTGTTTTTACCTCATAAATAGGAAACTGGTCAAATGAAGGAGCTGATTTCCAGAGTATGGCTCCTTCTGCATATGAAAAAGTGTTTTTCATAATATTTACCCTCATTGTCATCATAATGTAGTGTTCTGACTCCTGTCAGTTTGTATTTGTTGCCCCCTTGTGGTGGTTGTCTGTTAATTCAGTTTTAATGACAAGGCATTTTCACTGTGCATTCCAGCCACTTTGGTCATAGTCCATGTTAGCTTTCCCTGCCAGCATCTTCACCCTGCAGTTATGTGCTGGATTGTCTAAGGCGTCTCTTTGCACAGTCTGCACCTGGGGTCTTGTCCGGTTTGGTAGATCGGGGCCCCTATTGCTCTGGTGTTTAGGGCCTGCTCCTGTGCAGCCATGATAGAACAATGTAATAAATACATGTATATTACATGTACATCATCAATTTAGCACTTTTAGCACATCTGTATTATTTTGCTCTGTTAATATATTTTTCTCTATATAAATCCATTACTTGTCTTGCCATAGATTTATGTGATATGTCATATTACATGTTTTAGAGACTTTCCATGACTTCATAAATACTATGCAATGTGACATGTTTATTTTTTATAAGGCTCTTTTTGAGTTAAAATAATCTACTTAAGCTATCAAACTGCCAGTGTGTGACATATTGATGAATTTAAGTCTTAAGTCCCCCTGAAAATGAGAGCATCATCATTGTTCGATGCTGTAGAGCACATGTTGTTTACATTGCTACTGGTCTAACTAGGGAGTACCAATATGGCGGCCTGTGGCTTCACTTCAGCCCCCTACTACCAACGGTCAATCAGCAATCAGTGAATAAATAGAGATCAGTGTGCAGACATACAGCAGCACATGCTACAGCACAGAGTCAGTGGAACCAACAGTGACTATATGCAGAGTGGGTTCTTCTAGTTATTTCTAACCCCTGTTTTATTTTAGATTGTTTGAGGGAGCTTTTCTTTAAGTTTGAACCATGCTAACAATGCTAATGCTAATCGCTAAGCTAACCGCTAGCGAGGATGCTAAACTCCTCCTCCCTAGGAGGAGTGAGCTGAGCTGGAGAACAGTCAGTCTGGACCACAGAAGCCAGTTCAAACTGGGAGCTGCAGATGAGCTTTTAGTGTTTCTCTACCATCACTGCTGAGATCAACTAAAATGATCTATGAAACATTTATTCTTCAGATAAACTACAGCATGAATGAAAGCTGAGGGTCCTGCTGAGCTCACAGCACAGAGCGGATCAGACAGAGAGATGAGAAAGTTCTGTCTTCCAGCAGATCAGCTCTGAGGGGGTGTTGGCCCCTCTGGCCCCTGCGTTTAGCCGGCCTTGATTCTAACAGGTATGGAAGGACATGCAGCTAATGGAGCCAGAACAGGAACCACATGGAGCATCTACTCCACCACTGAACCACCCAGAACCCCAATAGAACCTGAACTGGATCAGAGGCAGGGTGACGCTAAGGTTTGTTTGATGCTGGGAGGAAAGAGACGCCACAGAGCTGCAGATGAACAGCTGCTGGGAGAGTTCTGGTTTCTGAGCAACATGATGAAGCTCTGAACGACCCAACCTGCAGCTGCACAGGTAGGACTGTGTGGACAAAGACACCAAGGAGCCCGCTGCAGTGAGGGCTGCTTCTACAGCCAGGTTAGCTGAACTCTCTGATAACAATAAGAAAGAAAAGAAACATACCATAAAACAATCTTGTTATTTAATCAATCTTGTTATACTCTGACTGCAATCGACACATAAGGTTGATGATGCTGGAATTAAGAAGTTAGTGAATTACTTCCTCATAAATGGTGTTCAGTCTGAGCTGCGTTTCATCCTTTAAAATCTGATAAATTCCTCTATTTTGTATCACTGCCCCTCAGAATTTCCTCCAATTTCTACTGGATGGATCATTTTCCATTCTGTGTCATCAGGAAAGCAGCTGATTTCAAATATCTCCTAAGCGCCACACAAATCAACAAACCTGAATCTGCTGATGCATAAAGTGCTCTGTGTGTAAAGCTGTTCTGCTCTGATATGTTATTTTCTCTGCTATAGACAGAGAGTAAATCACCAGGACACGTCAGAGAAAGATGTGTCATTTGTTTATTGTGCTGTAAACCCAGAATAATATGAGAAAAAACAAATGGTGACGTGAAAAACCAACCGTAAACAGAGGGTGTGTATTTCAGCTTTCAAAAACCAACCATTCTGCGATACAGTTGATTCCCTCCCACTATCATCGCAACCCCCAACCCCTTAAAGCGGAGCTGAAGACCTTGCCTGTTCAGCCAGGCCAGCAATTCCCTCTAACAACCCCCCTTTCATAGATATAGACAGGTATGGGGCATTGTAGGCTAACAAAGAACCCAAACGACCCCCATTCCTAAAGGGGTGGACCCGTTCATCAGGTTCAATTTGCATGTTTTCTAAAGCAAAGCAAAGCTTTGTTTTTTGGTTCCCTCTATAAAACCTGGAACTCAACGCTATTTCTGACATTTTGAATTGAAAAAGTTTCCTGGATGGAAGAGAAACGTCTTCAAACTTGGAAAATGAAAGTCCAGTAGATTGTTTTTTCATATTTCTGGAATGACTCTGACCTAGATGACTGAGAATCGTAACCTGCAGACGTTTGAAGGATTTAGAGAAAATAATAGAAGTTTTAGTTTTTACCTTCTGTTAAAGTTATAAAAGGATAGACAAAGCTCTGCCCTCAGAGTGGTGGCGTTATTCTCGGGCTTAAAGGGTTAAATGTGAAAACTAGCTGCTCCAATGAGATGTTTCTCTGGCAGGTTAAATCATTTCCTCTCTTTTCCTTCATTAACGCTGTAAAATGCTGAGGAACCTTTTTGTTTCTTTGCCTCTTCTGGAGCTGCTGTGTTCGTTGGAGAAGGTCCAATAGAACCGGTCCGATGAGGTCAATGGTGACATGATGCTAAAGAGTTGATGTTGCTGAAAACTGCTGCATGTTTCTGTCAGAATTTCTTCATTATCTCTGCTTTGGAAATCAGAACCTGACAGTGAACAAATACAGGCCAGAAAACAGAGGCAGAAATATGCTGTCTGACAAATTAACAAGGTTCTGGTTCTGAGGACAGATCAGATTGTTTAGAACCACATAGTGTGAAGGAAGAGACCTTCTAATGATAACACCTCCTGATGTTCCAGATGGTTTGGTTCCATCTTCATAACTGTGTCAGTTTTTATTTTCACTTGTCTTTTCTTCTGTGTTTCAGCAGATGTTGGTCTGCAGAAGGTACTAGAGGAACATAAGATCAACCTAAGGAGGAGATGTGAATGTGTGACGGAAGGAAGTGATGAAACAGGAAGTAGAACCCTCCTCAACAGGATCTACACTGATCTCTACATCACCGAGGGACAGAGTGAAGAGGTTAATACCCAACATGAGGTGAAGCAGCTGGAGAGAGCTTCTACCATCCAGAATCTCCATGATTCTCCAATCAGGGGCCAGGATATCTTCAAAGCCTTCCCTGACCAACATGCAGCCATCAGAGTGGTTCTGACCAACGGCGTCGCTGGTGTTGGAAAAACCTTCTCAGTGCAGAAGTTCACTCTGGACTGGGCAGAGGGCTTGGAGAACCAAGATGTCAATGTGGTGGTTCTGCTTTCCTTCAGGGAGCTGAACCTGATCAGAGATCAGCAGCACAGTCTTCTCACGCTGCTCCATGTTTTCCATCCAACCCTCCAGAAGCTCCCAGCAGAGAAGCTGTCTGTCTGGAAGCTTCTCTTCATCTTTGACGGCCTGGATGAAAGCAGACTTTCTCTGGAATTCAACAACAGTCTGCTTGTTTCTGACATCACACAGAAGTCATCAGTCAATGTTCTGCTGATGAACCTCATCAAGGGGAACCTGCTTCCCTCGGCTCTGGTCTGGATAACTTCCAGACCTGCAGCAGCCAATCAGATCCCTCCTTCCTGTGTTTCCAGGGTAACAGAAGTACGAGGCTTCACTGACGCCCAGAAGGAGGAGTACTTCAGGAGGAGGTTCAGTGATGAAGAGATGTCCAGCAGGATCATCTCCCACATCAGGACCTCCAAGAGCCTCCACATCATGTGTGGGATCCCAGTGTTCTGCTGGATCACTGCTACGGTTCTGGAGAACCTGTTGACCACAGAGCAGAGAGGAGAGCTGCCCAAGACCATGACTGACATGTATTCACACTTCCTGCTGGTCCAGACCAGGAGGAAGAAGAACAAGTACCATGAAGGACACCAGACGAGTCCACAGGAGCTGATGGAGGCTGACAGGGAAGTTCTCCTGAAGCTGGGGAGGCTGGCCTTGGAACATCTGGAGAAAGGAAACATCATGTTCTACCAAGAAGACCTGGAGCAGTGTGGTCTGGATGTCACAGAGGCCTCGGTGTACTCAGGAGTTTGTACAGAGATCTTCAAAAGAGAGAGCGTGATCTTCCAGAAACCAGTCTACTGCTTTGTTCATCTGAGCATCCAGGAGTTTCTGGCTGCAGTCTACATGCTCCACTGTTTCACCAGCAGGAACACAGAGGTGGTGAAGAACTTCCTGGGAGAAACGTACAGATAATGGAGAGACTAATGGAAAAAATCTTCATCTCTGGAGGACTTCATGAAGAGAATCATGGAGAAATCCCTCAGGAGTCCAAATGGCCACCTGGACCTGTTTGCTCGCTTCCTTCATGGCCTCATTGTGGAGTCCAACCAGAAACTCTTAGACTTTCTACTGGGTCAGATGGAGACCAGTCCAGGAACCATCCAGAGAGTCATCAACAATCTGAAGCAGATGAACACTGATAATAGAATCTCTCCTGATAGAAGCATCAACATCTTCCAGTGTCTGATGGAGATGAAGGACCTCTCAGTTTATCAGGAGATCCAACAGTTCCTGAAATCAGGGAAGGAGCTCTCAGAGATCCAGTGCTCAGCTCTGGCCTACATGCTGCAGATGTCAGAGGTTCTGGATCAGTTGGACCTGGAGAAGTACAACACATCAGAGGGAGGACGACGTAGACTGGTTCCAGCTGTGAGGAACTGCAGAAAGGCTCGGTGAGTCCAGATGTCTTCATGGGGTGATGCTGATTCAGCTCTATTGTCCTCCTGGTTCTTCTTCATGGTTCTAGTTGCTTCTGGACATTTTTGCTCTTTAACTTCTTCCTTCATCCTTTGGACCATTTCAACCATTCAAACATCTAAACGTTCATCTCCTTCAGGACAGCTCTGCTGGAGCTTTTGGTGTTTAGAGATTTGGATCATTTTGAAAATATTCTACTTTGGATCAGTTTCCATCTTCCATTGAAATGAATAGAAAACCTTCAGAATGTAGAAAATCTGTGTTTTCTCTAAAGATCCAATCAGCCAGAGACCCATCAGAACCTTTAAACTCCTCTTCACTCATTGGGCTGTTAGCCCAGAATTCACCTTTTTAGTCTCTTTGATTGTTTTTATAAAATCACTGTTTAGCTTTGATGGAAACTTGGACCATTCAGATCAATCCCTGCATTGCTGCTGTTGCCATGGAGACGAGTTGTTTGGATCCAGAAGCAACTTTTCTTCCTGCCACAGATTTCCCTCTGAGTTTGTAAATTAGAGCCAAAATGTGTTGATTTGTCTGGTTTCAGAAAATGTCATTTCTGTAGGAGTCCTAGTTTCTGTCAGATCCTCCCAAAGCTCTGAGAACTCTGCTTCCAGAGTTTGGAACCATTTTCCTCATCAACACTTCATCTGCAGCCTTTGTTGAAGCTGTTAGATGTCCTCCATAAAGACCTGCAGAGACATGAGCTTTAACCCTTTAGACATTCCAGCCTCTTCTAATTACTGGGAGAACTTTCACTGCTTTCACATGAAAAATGCTGCTTGACCCAAACGCTCTGTCTCCTCCCAGAGGTTTGGGCCTTGATGTGGAGAGCAGATGTTCATCAGATGATGACATCACTGTTTGCTCATCATGGTTTTAGTCTGTGTTTATCATCCAGATTGTCTGATTTCATTAGAACTTACTTTATTTCTCCTCTAATCACAGACTTGGAGGCTGTTCTCTCAATGAGGATGACTGTGAAATTGTGGCCTCAGCTCTGAAGTCCAACCTTCATCTGACTGAAGTGATAATAGATGAGATCTATGTATTTGAAACCTTAGGAGATTCTGGAATGAAGCATCTGTGTGAGATACTGGAGAGTTCAATCTGCAAGGTGAAGAAACTTAGGTGAGTTTTCTCTGTTGTCTAACATCAACATCATCAAATATTGAACTTTATTTTCTTGTTGTTCAAACTCTGAAATATTTTGTTGTGATGGAAAAAGTTGAGCAGAATTAGTGAAATGATGTTGAGTAATGCAGATGTTTCTCTTTGATTTGGGAAAGATTCAGATGACAAGATGAGATAAGATGGCTTTATTTCTCATTTCTTATCTATATCTTTACATCTAGAACGGTGTTTGGTTCCTCTGGAGTAGAACCAGAACCACAAACATGTTGGAACAATTATAATGAAAAATAATGTTTAAGAAGACGACAATAAAAGCTTAAAAACACTAAAACACTGATGGCAGCAGCAGGTTCCTCCTCCTCCCAGCTTTGTTATAGAAAGCTGCTGTTCTGATGGACGGTCAGAGAACCTGTCCTCTTTAATCTGACAGCTGTCAGAGAGGGTTGGAGTCATGTCTCTGTGAGCCAATGATGCTTCATCAGGGGACTCATCGGGAACCTTAGAGCTGATTCAGAGTTCCTCCATCTTGGTTCTGATGATCTGATATGACCCAATGTTATGTGTGGTAAAGGAGACCTGTGTCCTCACTGCAGCAAACATCTGATCCTCCTCTCCAGCCTCTCCTCTGTGGCTGGTGTCCTTCCTCTGTTGGGATGACTGAATGTCAGCAGGCAGATGGACGGCCTTTAAAATAGAAGCCACAACTTTAGAGCTTAGATGTCTGTATATGGATATTATATGTAAATATATTATCTGTCTGTCTGATGAGAGCAAACTAGCTAGAAGAAAGTAGTTGTGGATCCACTTTGCTATAAAATCTGTATAATCCTTCATGTTTGCTGTATTACCCTGTGCTGCGTTCAGAGCTCACCAGTTATGATCCTGGAACAAGGTTGTAACAGCCACACACTGTTTTTTCTGTGTGGGCGGAGCTGTAGGAGAAACTGTATCTGATGGGGAACGCAGACTGAATAACACCTGTTCAACTTCTCACTACGCTGCCGTCTTTACAAGCAGAGAGTTTTAGGGAGCTGATTGACAGGTCTGGTATTTACCAGTCACCCTGAGCTGACCCAATCATAATAGCTGCTATGGGTACAAACTTCCAGCAGACTCTGTGCTCCATGGCTTCTAGGGTTGTTTTATTGTGACATCCTGAATTGTTTTTAACATTAATTGTAGATCACATTGTGTGTGTGGTGATGGCGTTCCTGATAGAAATATGGGCTCATATTGACGTCATCATAATAAATTGTTGCACATTACAATGATCAGCATTAAGGTATAATGAAGCTGAAAGTAGCAGTTAGACAGCAACACTTCATCCAAACTATGTCAAACTAAACAGCCTTTTTATTTTCAGACGGTTTCTTTTTGAGTCTTTGATATCAGTCAATCAGTTGTTGGTTGGCTGTATCTGTCATGTTGGGTTATTGAAGCTAAACCCAAACACAGAACACCACGGAGACAGGATGAAAAGTTCAACAGTTTATTTAAATAAAACACAATCCAGGTTAGAGTTCTGATACTGAAAGAGTCCAGGTTGGTCACACAGGATACTCTGGTCTGTGGTTCTAGGGCGACGGGCCGAGCCACGGCGCATTCGGCATTTCGGCCAAAAGAACTCATGCTCTTCCTCAGCACCAGAAGTCCCTGGAGCTCTTTTTGCCGTTGTTTTCTTTCTTTTGCACAGGTAAACAGCACATTTCGCTGCTTCTACGCTTGCATTACTTCAGGCGGGCCATGACTGGCTGAATCGCGCTTCCTTCGGTTTTGGTCGCGCGGAAAGCCGGTATTAGAGATACGTGGCGCAATAATATAGAAATCCCTACTGTTATGCTCTAAAACATTCTAAATGACTGGTTTCGGTAGAAGTCTATACAGAACACTGGAACACATTAACAATACCAATGAGGACTGTCTCTCGATGACAAAATCAATATCCACTTGTTCGAGGAAGGCTATCATGTTAACTAAACGATGAAAACATAGAATACATTTGTACATTGTGTGGTGGCGGGGTGCATTGATGGAAATATGGGCTTATATTAAAAGTCTCTCTATGATTGTAATGTTGCCATGCACATTACAAGTAGTCAGCATTAAAAGATAGCGGTGAAGCAAGTAGCGATTTGCGCTCCATATTCCATTGCCATGCAAAATGTCCATGGCTGGATGTGCGGTAATTTATTCTCCAGGTGCACAGTCTGATATTGTTAAAAAACACTTTACAGGATTTTATTGTTTTATATTTTTAACTCTCTTTACCTATTATGACATTCTTATACATTTTTCAAAGGTCCTCATTTTTGTGACCATTTTCATTCATCTTTCTGCTGCTGTAAATTTGCCCATTGTGGGACAAAAAAGACATTTTCTATTCTATTCTATAAAAAAGGCAGAAAGATATAAGTAAATCTGAACACTGTATGTATAAAAATATATTTGCAAAATCTAATATTCAACAACAAAAAATACTTGGTTAAGCAAATTGTGCAAAACAGCAAAAAAAATTGAACTCCTATCAGATTTATAGTCCCCATATTAGAATCTGTCCTTAAATTACAGCCAAACCCATTTCCACAGTAAATATCAGATCAATGAATTTCACATGGATTTTTATTGTTTAAAACCTAATTAAAACACATTTCCATATATCCAGTGTCTGATGCTGCAGGTACTGATGTTGTTTAAGACAATTTTAGTATTTTATTTTCCTGATTCTGACTGCGGTGCAGTTCTAAGCTGAGTGTCTGAGCTGGAGCAGAAAGCAGAGCAGCAGGAAGGCATCCTGACAGAGTTTCTATCCTCAGCGTCTTTTACTGCACCTCAGCTCCACTCAACTAGACATGGAAGTAGTGATGTTTTACTTTAATGTACAGAAGATCGATCAGATTTCATTCCCTATCGTTCAGTTAGTGGGTTTTATCGGATGAAACTGATACCAAATGGATTAAAATAAACAATCAGTAAAGTTATTCTTTTAATTATTTATAATTCTGGGAGATTAAGGTTAAAGTGCTTTTTATTCTATTCAGAACGGTCAGAACTGTTGTTTCTACGTTTCTGCCTCTTTATGTAAATGAGAAGGGGGCGTGTCTTAGAGGGTCACCTTCTGCCCATTGGTCGGCGGCTCATTTTCTAAACTCAGAGTTTAGTGTATTCATTTAAAAGTTCTCTTTTCTGTTGCTGTTGTTCAATAAAAGTATATTTTAGGATCATTTGAGGCGAGAATATCATACTTTTAAGTGTTACTATATGGCCCATTTACAGATTTTATGGGTAATTAAAAAAAATATTTTTCCCAAGTTGAGAGGACCCCGGCAACCGGCGGAGCTCCAAGGCTAACCGCACCCCGTCTGTAGCAGCCCTCTCTCGGCATAGCTGTGTGTGAAGGACCGCTGGTTATGATGGCGATTTTTTGTTTGTTTTATTTGGCAAAATGTTCATTTGATTTCTGTTTATATGACTGTGTCCATTATTATTCCCCCTCTAAATGAAAAAAGTCTGAATTTATTATTATCTAGAGACTATTAATAACATGATAAAAGCTGCTTAAGACAAGCCCAGCATGTGGTGACATCAGCAAGCTTCTGTTCCAATTGACCCAGATTTTTCTACGTGCTCCCGTTCTCCCAGAGTCCAGACTTTCCTGGGTTCTTCTCAAAGTTGAAAGTTGAGTTGAAGAAATAAATAGGGTAAAAAAATACAAAGGAAGAATAAAACAGGCAAAAATACCATAACATGCACATAAAAAAATACTTAAAAAAATAAGGAATACATAAATAAAGTTGAAGATTATAATGGACAATAAATAAGGTAATTATTACAAAGGGAATAAATAAAGAACTTAATTAAAAGAGATATATATACATTTATGTCTCACTGTATAATTTAATTTCTACCTATTTATTTGTTTATCTTAGTTTGGGGGTAATTAATTGCATGCTTATTTATTTATTGTGCTTTTATTTATTTTTAAATATGGCAGAGTTGGTCCTCCAGGAATGTGACATAGTGGAAAAAATTGCAAATCTTATTTGGGAAAGTAAGATTGCATGAGCGATGCAAACAGCAACTTTTAAACAGAGCGTGCATGAGAAGAAATTAGCTCATTCAAACTCAGGGTTGTTCAAATGCATTTTTTTTAAAATTAAAGTTCAGAGGGTGAGTCTTCAAAAAGTCATGAAAATTCTCCACAATACCTTTAATATAAGACAGGAAAACAAAGCCTACAGAATATTGTTGGTCTATTTTGTCATAAGTCAGTGTAATATAGGTGTGACCAGCAGAGGGCGATCTGTACCTGACTCATCAGTGTAGTCAGAGTAATGAGGCAGACAGTGAACTGAGGATGCTCCTGTTAACCTGGATTCCTCTGTTTCTGTTAGTTAGCAGAGTCTTAAATACCATAGAAATAATGGATCAAAGCAGTAATAGATCATTGGTGACTTCAGTGGAACAGATGTGGAGCTAAAGGAGGAATCCAGAAGATTAGAAGTTTGTAAAGGCAATCTGCTCTGTGGGCTGTCTAACATGGCGGCATGGTGGTCCGTGGCGATGGCAGTAATGAACCAGAGAACTGTTTGATGCCTGCTGAGTTCAGATGATAGAAGCTAACTGCTGAGAGATGCTCATGGATGCTGAAGGCAGGAGTTCTGGACAGAACCTCTGTAGAACAGAGCAGATGGGTCATGTTAGGACATGGTTGTAGAAACTGTGATGCCAGAACCTCTGATCCCAAACCGAGCTGATCCAGTTCATAAAGATGATTCATCAGAGGATCAGATAAAATGAAGACTTGTCCGAAGTTCTATAAAACTGGATCTAGAGACAGTGATGTCATGGGTTCTAATAGGGATGACTACAGTACTATTAATGGGTTTTACAGTCCAAGTGTTGAGTGTTCTGGTTGTGGTAACATTGAGCAGAGAAGTGTAGTCAGTATATGATGAGGCAGTGTACAGACAGCGCTCTGAGTCCACTCCTGTTAACCTGGATCCTCTGGCTGCTGAAAGTTCTGTTCATTTCTGTGCTCTCAGTAGTGGGTCTGGGCTCCTTTGCTTGAATGACTGCATCAATGCGACGTGGCATGGAGGAGATCAGCCTGTGGTTCTGATGAGGTCCAATGGA
>JAGKQL010000056.1:234920-246569 GCA_018398635.1 Cyprinodon brontotheroides | reverse complement strand
CAGAGAGACTTTGTAAACAAACCTCAGGGACATTTGTTACAGGCAACCAACAACTGATTGACTGATATCAGAGGCTCCGTTCGAAGTCATGGGATGCGTACTCAAAAGGCCAGATTCGAAGGACGATTACGTCATAGCGCAGCGCCGAGGTCTGGTCGGATTCCAAGACTCCTCATTATGCGACCTTAAAATGTGTCCTTCTTTTTGCCCGATTTTAAGGACAGTATCGATGTATCCTCGCTATCCTTGGTTTACCCAGGATTCATTGGGAGACCAAGCAAGTCGGCTGCTCCGTGATCAGAGGACAAAGGTACAGTGGTGAAATTTGGAAGTTCAGTTTAATATAATACAAGTCAGTGAATAGTTCCGTATAAAATTAATGAAAATAGTTGTTTTAATGGCGGTAATGTTTGATTTATCTAAAGGTTTTTATCTGTTATTGTGTAAATGGGTTTGGCTGTAATTTAAGGACATATTCTAATAAATCTGCAGTGTGGGGACTATAAATCTGAGAGGATTCTTCTATTTTTTATTGCTGTTTGGCACAATTTGCTTAACCAAGTATTTTTTGTTGTTGAATATTAGATTTTGCAGATATATTTTTATACATACAGTGTTCAGATTTACTTATATCTTTCTACCTTTTTTATAGAATAGAATAGAAAATGTCTTTATTGTCCCACAATGGGCAAATCTACAGCAGCAGAAGAAATGTATTTACTATAACAATATAAAACTGTGCACCTGGAGAATAAATAACCAATATGCAGCTATGAACATTTTTAAAGTAATGGATATTTGAAAATAGCAGCAACATCAGAGATGTGCAGAATGACAGCAGCAGGTTATTTAACTGACTAAGGTTTCTATCATTACATTTGATTTTATTTGTTCCTGCTCCTGGTGGTTGGAACCTTTATTCCACTCTAGATTATCATGAGTGTAGTCTTTGTTCACTTTACAATAAAAAATATATAAATAAACAAACTGTTTTGAAAACTTCAGTATTCATTCTTTTCCTGCTATGTGTGCCAACTGTCATGGTTGCTAAGCAACATAGGCTTTGGCGTTAAAACCCGTTGAAGGGTAGACCTGTTTGAATTCACAGCCAAAACTCTTCCGGTCTCCTTATTTTCAAGGACTTTGAAGCATCCAGTCTAGGTAGACCGCGTCCTTGGAGGATGCAGCCCAGGATTTCGAACAGAGACTCACCAAATAAACCGTCTGAAAATAAAGCCTGTTGAGTTTAGTTTGACATAGTTTGGATGAAGTGTTGTTGTCTAACTGTTACTTTCTTTCTAGCTCTTCATTATACCTTAATGCTGATCATTGTAATGTGCAACAATTCATTATAATGACGTCAATATGAGCCCATATTTCCATTAGGGAACGCCGTCACCACACACACAATGTGATCGCCAATTAATGTTTAAAACAATTTGGGGACGTCCACACCAATAAAAAACAAGGCAGCTAGAAGCCATGGAGCACAGAGTCTGCTGGAAGTTTGTTCATAGGGGCAACTATTATGATTGGGGTAAAACAGGGTGACTGGCCGCCTTCAGAGCTGTCAATCAAACTCAAAACTCTCTGCTTGTAAAGGCGGCAGCGTAGTGAGAATTGAACAGGTGTTATTCAGTCTGCGTTCATCAGATACAGTTTCTCCTACAGCTCCGCCCACACAGAAAAACGGTTTTACGTGGCTGTTCAAATCTTGTTCCAGGATCATAACGGTGACTCTAGGAACGCAGCACAGGGGTAATACAGCAAAAACATGAAGGATTACACAGATTTTATAGCAAAGTTGATCCACAAACTACTTTCTTCTAGCTAGTTTGCTCTCATCAGACAGACAGATAATATATTTCTACAGAGGTCATCCATATGTACAGACATCTAAAGTTGTGGCTTTATTTTAAAGCAAGTCGCCCATCTGCCTGCTGACATTCAGTCATCCCAACAGAGAGGACACCTCGTTTCGCCAGAGGAGAGGCTGAGAGGAGGATCAGATGTTTGCTGCAAGTGAGTATCACAGGTCTCCTTACCACCCATAATATTAAATAAGCATCAGATCATCAGAACCAAGATGGAGGAACTCTGAATCAGCTCTAAGGTTCCTGATGAGTCCCCTGATGAAGCATCATTGGCTCACAGAGACATGGCTCCAACCCTCTCTGACAGCTGTCAGATTAAAGAGGACAGGTTCTCTCTGACCCGGTCCAACAGAACAGCAGCTTCAGGACAAAGCTGAGGAGGAGGAACCTGCTGCTGCCATCAGTGTTTTATTGTTTTAACCTCTTAACATCCACCTCATTTTGGGTAATCCTCGCCTATTTTGCATACCCAACGAATTTTCCATACTACTTACCCACCTGACTACTCTCTCTCCTAATGTCATTCTCCTCGGTGATTTCAATATCCATATGGACAATGTAAACCTTTCACTCACCAGAGACTTTTCCTCCTGCCTGGACAGTTCTGGATTCCATCAGTATGTTGATTTTCCCACCCATATAAAAGGACATTCACTGGACTTGATTTGCTGCTCTGGTTTAATCCCATCTAACTGTTCTGCTGATGATGTCCATATTTCAGATCACTTTCAGCTTTATCCTTCAGCGTTTCCCTGTCTTTCTCCACAATCAAGCCTGTCCGCCCAGATTTCCTTCGCAATATTAAGAACATAAACTACAACATTTTATCCTCCCACATTGGCAATATCCCAATCCTGCTCTTTCCTCTCCGGACCACCTTACTCAAAACCGGTCTGTATCCTTTTCGCTCTGCCTTGGTTTTACTCCTGAGCTCGCCTCATGAAAGCCAAAGATGCGACAACTGGAGCGCCTCCACAAAAACTGGATGCTCTCCATACATACAAAGAAATGCATAAAACTCATCTACTTCAATATTCAAATACAATAGCCATTACTAAATCAAAATTACTATTCTGACCTTATCTGTTCCAATGATGGAAATTCAAGTCTCTCTTTTCCATAATGCATAGGATCTTTGACCCCCTGACACCCTGCCAGCTTCTTACATGTATTCTACTCAGACCTGTAATTCTTTGTCAACCTTCTTTAATGAAAAATCTGCTCCATTCTGTAATTACATATGACATGCCTCCACTTCCCTCCGCCCCTCCCGTGGCCCAGTCATTTTCCTCCTTCCCTGCCCACTTCTTCTGAAATTTCACATTTCATTTAAAATCCCAAGTCCTCTACTACTCTTGGCCCCTCCACGGCTCTGGTCAAAACCTGTCTTACCTCCCTCCCCTCCCCTTCATTACTTCCATTATCATTCTTCACTCTCTTCTGGTATTGTTCCTTCACTTTTTCAAAACTGCATCTGTCTCCCGATTCTGAAAAAACCTGGTTCTGATCCCACTGCTTTAATAATCTTAGGTCCCATTTCTAATCTTCCCTTTATCTCTAAAATACTTGAAAAACTGTGTCTGCTCAACTCCCACCCCTTTCTTACCCTCAACAGTCTTTATGAACCTTTTCCAGTCTGGTTTTAGCCCCTCTCATAGTACTGAAACTGCCTAATAAAAATCACAAACGATCTCCTTATAGCTGCTGACTCTGGACTCCTCTCCATCCTCATCCTTCCGTCTCAGTGCGGCCTTTTGATACCATTTCTCATCCCATTTCCTCAATAGATTATCCTCTCTTGGCATCTCTCACATCCCTCTTGAATGGTTCGCTCATATCTCTCGACCGACCGCGCACTCTTCAGTTTATTCAGCTCAAATCTTTCACCGCTGCCTTCCCTGTCGCTTCTGGGTGTTCCTCAAGGCTCAGTTCTTGGCCCCTCCCCTCTTCATCACTACTACCTTCTTCCCTTGGCCGGTATTTTCCGAATTCAACATTCACTTTCACTGTTATGCGGATGACACCCAGCTTTGTTGTAAAGTAAACCCACGCTTCCTCTCTCCCCCCCTTGTCCCTTACTAACTGCTACTTGAAATTAGGGCTTTGGTTCACCTCAAACTTTTCCTTAAACTAAGCGGTGATAAAACAAGAACTCCTCTCACGTTGCCACTAAATCCCACCCTATCAAAAATCCAAAGTTTCTCACTACTGCATTGACAGCTCCTTGGTCTCCCCCTCCCCCTCAGGTCAAGGTCTGGGTGTCATCCTCGACTCCCCTCCCTCTCCTTTCAGTCTCACATAAATAAAATGACCAGATCTCTTGCATACTTCCACCCCATGGCATTAACCCGTCTCCGTTTCTCCCTGCCACTCATGCTGCCTCTGTCATATCCACAGCCTCATCACCTCATTATTGACATTGCAATTCTCTTCTTTTTGGCCTCCCTCTTAAATCTCTCCATAAACTTCAACTTCTTCAGAACTCAACCTTTAGTGTCATCACCGGAACCCCCTCCTTCCATCATATTTCCCTGATGTTCTTCACCAACTCATTGGCTCACCCAGTTCAATTCAAATTCAATTCAAAATCCCTTCTCTATACTTTCAAAGCCATCCATAAGCTTGCTCCTTCATGTCTGTCAGACCTCCTTGCATTGCACCACCTCCTCCCGGCTCCCTTAGATCCTCCTCCTCCATCCACCTCTGTACCCCAGCTCGACTTTGTCACCATGGGGAGCAGAGCCTTCAGCCACTCTGCTCCCCAGCTCTAGAACTCACTTCCCTCCCGACCTCCGCAGTATTGACTCTCTCCCTTATTCAAAGCCAGACTCCAAAACCATCTGTTTGGCTTTAAACATATGTGAATATACTGCTCTTTTCCCTATCCATATAATTGTTTTTGTTCTCTGTTTTATGTTCCTGTATCTGTATTTTTGTATTTTCATCGTCTTTTTATTTATTTTTGTATTATTTGTAGAGTGACCTTGAGTGTGTCTAGAAAGGCGCTGTTAAATAAAATGTATTATTATTATTATTATTAAATGGAAAAGTAAATAATTTAGGAACTGTAAGCCCAAATCAATGTGCAATGCATTATTTGAAAGCTAACACCCTCTAGTTTCTGAATATATAAATGAAAATATGAATATATAAACTTTAAACATGACTGAAAGTCATATTGTTCTTCAAGAAAATAATAGGTATTTCTTAAACAGCACTAATAAAGACATGCTTGAGAATAGGCATGTCTAATTGTAATACATTTGTTCTACATCATCTCAACCACAAATGCAGAGAATTTCAGACCTCAAACTACAACAGTTCCAGAGCTGTGGGGCTTTGAAATGTTGGTGTCACCAGCGTCTCCAAACCTTTCTGAATGTGCCAAATTGTGCCAAATGCTTTTACGCAACTATTTGACCCATAGAATAACACTGAAACATTTTGATGGTCACAAAACATTTCTGAAGCAAGTATTTTTGCACTTTTTTCATTTTCATCTGGGTGAGTGGTGAGGTCACTCATTTCAACTGACCGTATGGTTTCCTGATTCATCTTTTCAGATATAATTCAGAACATATTGGAAAAAAATTACAAACCTTTGAACTAAAGTAAAAGATCAATTTTGTATTCTATTGTCCAATTTGGACAGATCACAAACAAAGAAATAAAACTTTGAAAGCCAAAGTAGTAAACAAATGTAAATATCAATTATAAAAATATAAATAATCTAAAAATAAAATATTTTAGATAAAAATATAAAATGTTTCATTTGTTAAATAAATTTTATTCACCGATCCAACACCTCATCCATTCCTTCGATAAAAAGCATCTCCTTGGTCGAATCATACTCAGAATCAGTACTTTTGTCCGATGAAGCTGAAATAATCTCCAGGGCCTTTTCTACGGTGTATGCCATCTTTTTTCGAGCCTCAGACATTGAAGCAAATATGCGTCCAAACCTCTGTAAACCTCTGCGTTGCTACAAGCAGCTCTTGTTGCGCGTCAGAACTCTGGTCTCAGCTGTTTCTCTCTCTGTTACGCACACCGATAAAACAGCTGTCCTTTATGCTACATAGACTTCCGTACCCTCATTGGAAAGCTTATTTCATTGGCTACAAAGTCCAACAGTCTCATTGATCATAATCAATAACAGCGGGGCATTGTGTGACGTTATAGCCATCTTATTGGTGCGTAATTTGCTGACAGACAAGCAGCACTTAGGAGATTTCAGGGAGTGTACCGGACTCAAATCGAGTTATAGAAAGATGCGGACACTTTTGTGTTGTAGCTAAGAAGATGAGGTAAAGAAACATACCAAACACTGCGGGTAAACTAATGAGTAAGGAGGTCATATTAGAACTATGCTAAGCAGTAGTCATGACCAGCCAGCTTTTCTGATGTCACCAACCTGACGTTATGTGGCGATTTACTCATCATGGAATATTTTTCTTACAAATATGATGCATTACTTTTAATCTGTGGACCCTTATGGAAAAATGGAGTATAAACAATTGAAGATTGGATTTATAAAACAGCTTCTGGACGCCTTCATAGGTATGTTGTTGTGGCTGCTTTGTCATGTTTATATTTTCCCGTGCTGCTATATCTATGTTATTTTTGCTTTGGTGCTTGCTGTGTTCATAAAGTGAACCTGGTGGTTGAATTGTGGAGAATCTAAGCTTTCCAATGATGTTTAACATGTCCATATTGGTAAACATTTTACTGGTGGAATTTCCATGCGCTCTGAGTTATTACCTCTCTTAAAACGCATTGGATTTTAAGAGGTTAAAGCTTTTATTGTCGTCTTCTTAAACATTGTTTTTCATTATAATTGTTCCAACATGTTTATGGTTCTTGTTCTACTCCGGAGGAACCAAACACCATTCTAGATGTAAAGATATAGATAAGAAATGAGAAATAAAGCCATCTTATCTCGTCTTAGCGTTGGACTTCAGAGCTGAGGCCACGATTTCACAGTCAGCCTCATTGAGAGAAAAGCCACCAAGTCTGTGATTAGAGGAGAAATAAGGTCAGTTCTAATGAAATCAGACAATCTGGATGATAAACACAGACTAAAACATGATGAGCAAACAGTGATGTCATCATCTGATGAACATCTGCTCTCCATATCAAGGCCCAAACCTCTGGGAGGAGACAGAGCGTTTGGGTCAAGCAGCATTTTTCATGTGAAAGCAGTGAAAGTTCTCCCAGTAATTAGAAGAGGCTGGAATGTCTAAAGGGTTAAAGCTCATGTCTCTGCAGGTCTTTATGGAGGACATCTAACAGCTTCAACAAAGGCTGCAGATGAAGTGTTGATGAGGAAAATGGTTCCAAACTCTGGAAGCAGAGTTCTCAGAGCTTTGGGAGGATCTGACAGAAACTAGGACTCCTACAGAAATTACATTTTCTGAAACCAGACAAATCAACACATTTTGGCTCTAATTTACAAACTCAGAGGGAAATCTGTGGCAGGAAGAAAAGTTGGTTCTGGATCCAAACAACTCATCTCCATGGCAACAGCAGCAATGCAGGGATTGATCTGAATGGTCCAAGTTTCCATCAAAGCTAAACAGTGATTTTATAAAAACAGTCAAAGAGACTAAAAAGGTGAATTCTGGGCTAACAGCCCAATGAGTGAAGAGGAGTTTAAAGGTTCTGATGGGTCTCTGGCTGATTGGATCTTTAGAGAAAACACTGATTTTCTACATTCTGAAGGTTTTCTATTCATTTCAATGGAAGATGGAAACTGATCCAAAGTGGAATATTTTGAAAATGATCCAAATCTCTAAACACCAAAAGCTCCAGCAGAGCTTTCCTGAAGGAGATGAACGTTTAGATGTTTGAATGGTTGAAATGGTCCAAAGGATGAAGGAAGAAGTTAAAGAGCAAAAATGTCCAGAAGCATCTAGAACCATGAAGAAGAACCAGGAGGACAATAGAGCTGAATCAGCATCACCCCATGAAAACATCTGGACTCACCGAGCCTTTCTGCAGTTCCTCACAGCTGGAACCAGTCTACGTCGTCCTCCCTCTGATGTGTTGCACTTCGTCAGGTCCAAATGATCCAGAACATCAGACATCTGCAGCATGTAGGCCAGAGCTGAGCACTGGATCTCTGAGAGCTTCTTCCCTGATTCCAGGAGCTGTTGAATCTCCGGAAATAGTGAGAGGTCCTTCATCTTCAGACGACATTGGAAGATGTTGATGCTTCTGTCAGTAGAGATTCTATCAGTGTTCATCTTCTTCAGATTGTTGATGACTCTCTGGATGGTTTCTGGACTGGTCTCCATCTGACCCAGTAGAAAGTCTAAGAGTTTGTAGTTGGACTCCACAATGAGGCCATGAAGGAAGCGAGCAAGCAGGTCCAGGTGGCCATTTGGACTCCTGAGGGATTTCTCCATGGTTCTCTTCATGAAGTCCTCCAGAGATGTTTCACTGTATGTTTCTCCCAGGAACTTCCTCACCACCTCTGTGTTCCTGCTGGTGAAGCAGTGGAGCATGTAGCCTGCAGCCAGAAACTCCTGGAAGCTCAGATGAACAAAGGAGTAGACTGAGGTGTCATCCATTCCTCTCTCCTCTTTAAAGATCTCAGTGAACACTCCTGAGAAACACGAACCCTCTTTGATGTTGATGCCACACTTTTTCAGGTCTGGTTTATAGAAGATCAGGTTTCCTTTCAGCAGCTGATCAAAGGCCAGTTTTCCCAGAGACTGAACCATCTTGATGTTCTTTGCAGTCCATGGGGAGTCTGTCTTTGGGCTTCCATCATACTTGATCATTTTCCGTTTGATCTGAAGCTTCAGGAAGCGGATGTACATCCCAGTCAGAGTCTCTGGCAGCTCTCCTCCATCTCTGGTCTCCAATAAACCCTCCATAACATCAGCAGTGATCCAGCAGAAGACAGGAATGTGACACATAATGAAAATACTTTTTAATCTTTTTATGTGGGAGATGATCATGCTGGCCACCTCTTCATTTCTCAATCTCTTCCTAAAGTACTCCTCCTTCTGTGGGTCGGTGAACCCTCTGACCTCTGTCACCATGCCAACAAACTCAGGAGGGATCTGATTGGCTGCAGCAGGTCGTGTGGTTATCCAGAGGAGAGCCTTTGGAAGCAGTTTCCTTCTGATGAGGTTAGTCAGCAGAACATCTATTGATGTGGACTCTGTCACATCAGTCAGAAACGGACCATGGCAGAGGGAAAGTCGACTCTCATCCAGACCATCTAAGATGAACAGAACCTGGAAGTTTTCAAAGTCATTGATCCCTGTGTCTCTGATTGGCTTAAAGTGTTTATTAATCAGTCCCACCAAGCTGAACTTTTCCTTTTTCAGCACATTCAGCTGTCTGAAGGTGAATGGAAATATGAACTGGATGTTCTGGTTGGTTCTGCCTTCAGCCCAGTCCAGAGTGAACTTCTGTGTTAAGACTGTTTTCCCAATGCCAGCCATCACGTCATCACGGTTCTGATCCGACTCCTTCCTCCTCTTGATTTGAAGATGTCCTCTGATCTGATTGTGTCTCCTGGTCTGTTTTGTTTCCAGGATGCTGCTTCAATCCTTCTGACCTCATGTTCATCGTTGACCTCTGTAGTCTTTCCCTTTGTGATGTAGAGCTCTGTGTAGATCTCATCCAGAAAGGTTTCCTTTCCTGCTTTAGCAATGCCTTCAGAGACACGTTCAAACTCATCCTTCAGAGACGCTTTAAGGTCACGTTGACATCGATCTACAACATCTGCATAAAGAGACAAAGACGAAAGAATAATTTTAGAAAAACAAAGAAAAGGAACGATTTCTGACATTCTCTGTGGGGTCTTAGTATTTCTATGACAGAAACATTTCTTATTAACACGTGTTAACGGTGAGAGGGTTTCCTGTATCCAACAAGCTTCTTATGCACAAAGAGATTGTTCAGCTGTCAAAATCAAAGAATACATAAGGAAGAAATTTTAAAGCTTGCAGCAAACAAGTAAACCCCTGATATCTAAAACCATGTGTGAACCTGTGACTTAAACAGGGCCAGCCTATCCTCTATGGGGCCCTAAGCAAAATTAGATGTTTGGGCTCTTTGCTGATACTATGAATTACAGCCAGTTGATCAGGTCATTCACACCTGATATAAACTCATTAAAGATCTGCTAATGCTGTTTTATTTATCCATAGACATCATCTCGTATGAATAAAAGTAGTACAATAAATAAACTATTATGCAGTGTATTTACAGGAACGTTGTTTAACAACAATAGGAATACGCAAAAATACATTGTAGTAAAAAAACAGCAAAGTCGTCAAATAGCTGATAAATAAAATGATAATTTGAAATTTTCAAAGCACATGAGAGAATCAAGTAAGCCACCTTGTGTCAAAAATTATGTATGACCTATGATTTATGACCCCCCGTTTATGATTTATGACCCCCCCCCCCCCTTCCAGTCCCATCCACTAATTATTCTACTTTAAACTTCATGTCATTTTCTCCCTGGTTTCAGGAATCTTTTTATTTCCTTTATTTAATGTTTGATTTAACTATGTCAGAGAGTCAAGTAAGCCACCTTATTCAAAAGGCAATAACGTCAACTGATCTAATGACCGATACCGCAAACACAGTTTGAGGAAAGTCCCTTAAAGTGTGGGAGCACTTTACGCTTTGTAAAGCGAAAAAAGTTGTAACATCAAACTTTTGCAAAAACGAATTAACATGGCACGGAAGCACCACTTTTATGTTGCAGCACCTGAAAAGAAAACACGTTGGAGCCTTCGATGGCAGTGAAGAGAGCTCATCAGCAGGGTGAGTAACCATGTTTGTTTTGTTTTAAAATGGGGAAACGTACCGTCAGTTTCTCAGGTAGGTCGTCTGATGCTTTCCTTACCTTGTTAGTAGGTTACAGACAGTCATAAGGTTGGCTACTTGTTTTAATTTAATTTGCATTAGCTTAAGCAGCATTTAGATTTACTTTATAAATAAATTAACTTGCAAATTATGAGGGCAAGGCTTTTAAAGTTTAAATCTTCTGGCAAAGATAAAGTAAAGAGCAGTGGCGGCCAGCCCATAGGGGGCGCTGGGGCACCGCCCTCCCTGATAAGAAGAGAGAAACTTAAAATATATTTTTACAAATTAACTCATAAATGTCAGTTTTACTCTTTAGAGTGTGTACCTATAAGCAAAACAAATAATATAAACTAAATTTCCCTACCTACTGTCATTCATTCGTGGATTTCCACAGACAGACTCCTACTGTCTCTGTCTTGGGGCGCTGATCAGACTGCCCCACATGTGCAGAGAATCTGCCAATCATGTACTATTGCTAAGTCAATTTAATAATTTAATGGCCAATCAGCGTCTCAGAATTTTATGGTCTTGGGGCTCTGAAAATACTGCCCTTTAACAGGCTTCTGCACCCAATGCGCAGGTGCAGACAATTAGAGGGACGATGGCGAACGTAACGAGCGAGATGCAGCTTCCACCAAATTCGGTGAGATTCTTATTTATCTACCCGTTTGCCAGAAGAACATCCCTGTTGTAGGGTATGAAAATTTCATGTCATGGTTATTGTGACTGTGAAGAATCCACCTCTTCACTTAAAACAACCTCTCTAACTTTGCGTGCCACACACACATTCCTGTTACACTGTGCTTGTGAGGACCAATACACTCGCGCTGAGCCCTACAGTAGCGGTCCATTAACTTAAAACACACAAGCTGTTCCTGGTTACCTGCTGGCATATTGAGCGTGCACACTTAATATTTCAGTGGGGTTAACCGTGTGTGTGTGT
>JAGKQL010000056.1:223849-234820 GCA_018398635.1 Cyprinodon brontotheroides | reverse complement strand
GGGGGGGGGGGGGGGGGTGTGGAGGTGTGTGTGTACGTGTTTATGCTACGGGGACTTGTCATATTCAGAGTTGTTGGCATGCGGAAGTGACGTCACCAACACGTGACTCGCTACATGTTTATTTATTTTTGTTTTATGTTTAAAAGTTTGGTGTAATTGAATAAGTCAATGAATCTGTGTAAAGGAATCATGTTGTAAAAATAATTTGTTTTTGTATATCAATTGTTTGTGGAGGTAATATATGGGCAAAACTGATTTATGAGAAGAAATCAGATATAAGAGAGGCTGAGGGGAGGGGCTTAAACTAATGAGGGCTGTGGGAAGAAGAGCGGCCATTTCTGTTTTCTGTTTCTTTGTTACATTGCTGGTAACTGGAGGGAGGCTGAGGCCCAGAGTATCTTGTATATGTTTAGTTTCTTTTGCACCCTGTTTTGAGTTTTTGAGCACAATAAATCACCAACACCGGTAACCGACTGAGCCTGGATTCTTGGAGGCCAAAGAACGTCGTCACAGAGACCAAAATCATCACTGTTACTGTTATTATATAGTAAATTAAATCATTACTGTTAAATTGTATTTATTGTCCAATTGTTTATTTGAACTCTTATTTTGGATTAGTTGGAGACATACACTAGGCTATATCAGCCCCACCAAAAATATTTTTCACCAGCCGCCACTGGTAAAGAGAATCCTGTATTTTATGGAAGCGAAGCAGAATAAAATCCAGCAAGATTCATTATATGCTACATTCCCATGTAAACATTTGTCCTTGTATGATGTGTGTTTTTTAGCACCCCTAGTTCTCTCATTTTCATTCCAAATAGAATTTATTATTTGAATCACAGGGTAATTTTTATCTCTATGGTTCAGTATTTTCTCAAGTATCAACTTTAACTGTTATACTTTCCTGTCTTAAAAGGCAGAACTCTTCTAGTCTAAAAAAAACCCTCATTTGTTGAAATGGGGGATGTATTTGAAGAGTTAATTCAGAAAGTAAATTGAAATATTTGTATTTTACAGTAATGGAAAATAAATTAGCAATTCATTGAATATTTAAAATTTAAAGGGCACATCAAAAAGAATATTAGAATTTTTAAATGAAGACTACAACATTTCATTTATGTCTGTAGATGGATAAATGAGGAAGTTTCAAAAATGCAATACTACTGCAGAACTCATTCTGTAAGAAAAAATATTTATAAATCAAAAGATTTCTAATTATTTACACAAAATATTAAATAACCTTAGAAATGAAAATTCTAGTTTTATGCTTTCTGCTGACATGCTGCATGTTGACATGCTGCAGGGGTGTATTTTAACAGTGTACTGTCCTTCTCATTAGAGAAGAAAACAACAAACAATGACAAGCTTCATCGTGGGAAAGACATGGAAGGCTATGTTTATTTGTTCTCTATATTTATAGTATTATTAAGCAAGTGTTATAGTTGAAACAAATTCTGTTATTAAGTTTTGTTGTTTGTATATATTTATCCTATTGTTTGAACCCCTTTGGGGCTTTAAAAAATAAAAAATGCCTGTCTTTTTTGCGCTTTATGAAACAAAGTACCCTATATTTTGTGGATGTATAGCTACATTTCTCATTTATGTTTTGATATTGCAACAGTACAGTAAATGAGCAACCTGTACTTGTGTGCCTGTTTGTTCTGTCTAAAATGTTAATTTTGGAATAAAGAGGTTAATATTAAAAATATTTTTGTCCGATTCATCGATTAATTGAAAAAATTAATCGGCCGATTAATCAATTTTTAAAATAATCGCTAGTTGCAGCCCTACATACATACATATACATTACACTCCTAAACACATATTTCTAATTTTGTCGTTCCTCCTGATTGTACTTTTTTATTATGCTTATATCATTATATCCCCTGGGATATTTATGTGTTTATTTGTATATTTTATGTGTTATTTTATTATTTATTTTATTTACTGTGTGAAGATCTAGGCAGGAAGAAAGAAGCTAAACATCCTGTTTCAAAATAAAAGACACACTTCAGAATGAAAGCATGAACATAGAACATAAAATTGACTGAAAAATTAAGAGGTAGTGTAGAAACTCAAGCTCTGTGGAGTTTTTAAATTGGTTCATTCATTTAACCCGATTGTAAATCTATGTAAGATTTAAAGGCTAATTCACAGACAAATCATACAACTAAATGGCATTATGCATGCACAACTTGCAAATATAAAAAAGACTATGGCATTAAGAGACATGTACTTGTAATTCAGTCTTGATGTAAAATCTTGAGAGCATGTGTAATATGTAATTAGCATAACAATGTAATCAGTACATGTATTTACAGGGGGGAGTGTTAGCATAGTGTGTTAGATCAGTGCGCCTGCGTCAAAAAAGGTTGCAAGTACCCGGTGCGATCCCCACAGCCTGCACTCTGGGTCCCTGAGCAAGACCGTGAACCCCACACTGCTCCCTGCGCACCACACAATGGAAGCATACTGCTCCCCAAGGGGATGGGTTAAATGCAGAGGTAAATTTCTCCAGTGTGAGATCAATAAAGTTCAATTACATCATGAGTTTAGCACTTTTGGTGTATCTGTATTATTGTGCTCCATTAACACATTATTCTGTTGTGATGGATTTGTATAATATGTTACATTACATGATTTACAGACTTCATACTGACTATGCCATGTGTGAGGAATTTATCTTTATTTAAAAATCTTAAACCCAACCCCACCCTCCCCGAAAATGAGAAAATCATCGTTCGATGCTCTAGTGCACGTATTGTTTACATTGCAACCGGTCTAACTAGTGAGTACCAATATGGCGGCTGGTGAAATCACTCCACCCTCTACTACCAACATGCTTTCAGCAATCCAGTAAATAGAGATCAGTGATTGGTTTTGAGAAGATAAAAATAATGTTTACCTAAAACTCCTCCCTATCACAATTCAATCCCAAAATAATCTGGCTCTTCATTAAAATTATGAAATAAAACTGAAAACATTCAGATCTGGTTGAAGTTTTTGATGTTTTTGAACAAATCTAATTCAGCATTAATGTCAGCATTAAAACAACTTTAATGTCAGATACCCAGCTGGTTAAATTCTTTTTCACACTGTCAGAATTAAATGTTTGCCCTTCTCATTCCTCTAGAACACTGGGTTTAGACCATTATGTAGTTCTCTTGGTATATAATGCAAACCAAAGCTAAAAGGACCTCTACCCTCATCACCCTGAGGCTCATAGCGCCGCCGTTCAGACACCACAAGCAGAATAAACTATTAAACGTGTTTTCTTGTTTATTCATCCTTTAATGCTATCTTTTGTTTTTCTTATTGTTTGTGTCTAATATAAAGAAAAATGATGCAAAGCGATGTATGACAATGGTGAATATACGTTGTTTACTTTTACTTTAAATATAATAAGAGCAACAGGAAGTTGCATGGAAGTAGATCATCCTTTAAAAGCTCAGCTAGTTCTTTGCATACTTCTTCAGACAATGCAGCCCCATTAAAAATTATGAAGTTTAATATTAGGAGACTGGCCCGGTTTAATACAGAGCAGAGAAAATAACAATAATCCTAGTTTTCTTTTAAGTACAGTTGCCATTCCCACCCAGAGCCATAGCTCTTGTGAACTGTCCGTTTTCTGTGCTGTTAGAATTTATGGGATCATTTATAGATAATTCTATTATAGGGGATTCTATAAATGATAAGATCAATAGCACTACTCAAATTATGCTTGGTTTGTCTCTGGAAGGTGAGGCAGCATCTGAGGTAGCCATAGAATCTAAACCGGGTTTAGATCAAAGCAATCTAAACCCGAACTTTTGGAGTTAGCAAAACTATCTTCATCAAAGGCTTCAAGTTATATGTTAGATCTAGTTCCAACCAGGTTATTTAAGGATGTCTTTCTGCTTATTTCCACCTTTAGATATGATTAAGACTACATATAGCTTTTAAGGTATTTGTTAAGAAATATTTTTATTCATGATTTGTGAGTCTGTTACACCCTAATAATACCTGCCTGTTATGTGTCAAACTTATGTTGTTTTTTTAGGATAAGTAGACAACATTAAAATTATTCCCTGATGTTTACCTGAAAGAAAGTGTAGTTTCAGCTAGTATAATAAGTTACCACTTCTACTTGACAGTCAACATAATAACCCGAGGCGTCAAGTAACTAATTAATTAATCAAATAAATCAATAAAAATATTTTCTAATTTGACTTTTTAAATTAAATTTTCACTTAGGAACCTTGACCCAGATTTCTTGGTCAAATATAGAGTAAAATCTAATATTCTTTTCTTATCTTATATTATTGAGAAAATAATTCCCAAACATTTTTTTAGAAAATACTTCCTAAACAAGTGTGTGACCACTTACACTATAAAATAACTGTTTAGTGAGGATTAAGAACTCAAAGCAAGGAATCATAGCACTAAACAGAACCGGTGAAAGTCACTAATGATATTCTCATTGCCTCAGATAATGGACTTGTGTCTGTATATCAGAGCTGCGTTTGATACAGTTGATCTTTATATTCTTTTAGAAAGACTCGAACATTCTATGGGAATTAAGGGAACAGTGATAGACTGGTTTTATTTTCTAATAGATTTGTTTGTGTTAATGATAAACGTCAGTGTTACTTGTGGAGTACTACACGTATCAGTGACAGGAACACTCTTGTTAATGCGACAACCTGTAGTTTTAGATATCACAGTGGCTGGTGTTGTCAACTTTTCTAATACGTCACTAGGTGTTATATAAACACCTAGTGGTTTGGAAAGATTTAGAGACTTTATTGGTGATAAAGTCAACATTGTTAGTTTTGAGAAACACTATCTGATTTTTCCCACAGTGTGTCGCTGTGAGACTGGCAAAGACAGGTGCCAGTACATTTCTGTTTTCTCTCTGGCTACCTCCAAATCTCTGGTACAAGCATGTGCTTTTCTGTGGAGTCTGGATCAATCAACATGCCAAGAATCTCAACTGGGTATATCATTTTATTTTGGGTTCATGTGATTGTGTGCCTGGTATCAGAGGATTCAGTTGGCCATAGTCATTAAAATGACCATACATCACTGGTCCCCTGTTTGCAGCAGTGAGGTAAGCCAGTAATAACTGGGAGGGATTGTTATCCAATCCTGACAGATCCAGCGTAGTCATTCCAGAACTCTTTTTTATAAAATCTATCTCAATATAAAATGTAACATCAGCATAAATTAGCTGTGGATGTAGTTCGCATATGTTTATTTTTGATCAATAATGGGAATATGTTCAGTTTTTGTTTGTTCCAGGAAAGCTTATTTATATATCGCATTTGGAAAAAAAACAGTGCTGTAAAGGAAAAGCATCATTAGAAACCACACAGAAAAATGGACATTGCAGTGGGAAAGATGTAGTTAAGTCATTAATAAAATGAAAAATCAACATTTATACAAAATGTATAAAACCATCAATGATAAAGGTTAAGTTTTACTACATCCTTAAGACATAATTTTTAGACTGGTCAGTAATAGGCTACTCTACACAAATGTGTTTTTAATCAAGATTTAATACAACTTTGGGTTTCAGCACTTTAAAACATTGGGGAAATTTTACAAGCACAGGTTTTATTTTGGTTTAGAGTTGGAAAACAAAAAGATTGTAAGCTCTGCTATAAAAGCAGCTTTATGGAACTGTTTGGGCTTACCTGACTGAACAGAAGAAGAAGAACTAGAGGAAATCAAACCCAGTTGATAAGACAGACTATGGTCTCTGAGCTGAATACGTTGGATCATCTTTCTGCTGGGCTCCTGTCCTTTCTTCATCACATCATCTATAGTGCGGCGGGCCATGTCTGCTGTGATTGCGTTCCCTTCTACTATTTCAGCTACCTCCGAAGAATTAAAAACACCATCTTTTCGAAGGTCATCAAGGACCTTTTTTAGGACTGTTATGGAAACCCTTTCTACAAAGTCAGGTCGAACATCAGACAGCTTATTCTCTGCAGGGAGAATCAGAGACAGGATTAATTTAAAATTAAGGTAGAAAAAATTTTATCAAAGTAATGGTTTATTTATTATCAGCTTCTATTTCATTGCATGTCTTTGCTTAACAACCCTAGTAAACCCAGTTTCAGGTCAGAAAGGTTTGATTCCAACTATTTACAGTGCCCTCCGCAATTATTGGCACCTCTGTTTAAGATGTGGTCGAGGACTTCAAAAAATCCTTCTTTTCTTTCAAACAACAAAGAACCCAAATGCAAATGAAGAGAAAAATCCAACCTTTTACTTCAGTACATTACTTTGGTGGTAAAAATAAAATCACACATTTTAGAAAATAAAAACATGCAATCATATGTCCCACAGTTAAATTTGGCACCTAACAATTCAGCTAAAATGTAATTGATTTCCTTTAAATGTATTTTTCTGTAGTTGCTAAAGTTAATCAGGGTATCTAGGATTTTAATTAGTAATTCATGACTTCCTGTTTTGCCTGGGGTATAATATGGCGTGACACAGAGGCGTAATTCTCTTACCAATTAGTCACATGGCAAAACCCAGAACACACAATTCAAGTAAGGCAAATGTAAGCCAAACTCTGCTAAGATGGGCACGGTTACAAAAAATAGCTTCACTTTGCTCGAACTTGCCTACCAGTCAGAGGAATCCTCATAATAAGCTTAAAACAACTGGAAGAGTGACAAACGAGGCTGAAAGAGGTCCCAAGTTTTTCTTGCCACAACGCACAGTGAGGAGGATGGTAAGAGAATTTTAAAAAAGTCCTACGCCTTCCTGTCACAGAATTGCAACAAAGAGGGGAATCTTGGGGTCCCAAAGTCTCCAAAACAACCATCAGACGCTCTCTACATGCCAACGAGCTGTTTAGAAGACATGTAAGGAAAAAGCCTTTTCTCACCAACACTCACAAACGTGTGGTGTTTGCTAAGCGGCACTGGGACCTCAACTGGGATTGTGTGCTTTGGTCAGATGAGACTAAAACTGAGCTATTTGGCAACAAACGCTCTAAATGGGTCTGGTGTAAAACATAAGATGAATATGCCGAAAAGAACCTCATGCCCCCAATCAGGATCTATAATACTGTGGGCCTGTTTCTCTTCCAAAGGCCGGGGGAATCTGGTTAGGGTGCATGGCATCATGAACGCTTTGAAATACCAGGACATTTTAAATGAAAACCTGATGGCCTCTGCCAAAAAGCTGAAGATGGGTCATCATTGGGTCCTTTAGCAGGATAATGATCCGAAACATGTGTCAAAATCTACAGAAAAATGGTTCAGCAGTACCAAAATCAAGGTCCTCCCATAGCCATCTCAGTCCCCAGACCTCAACCCAATGGAAAACCTGTGTGGCGAGCTAAAGAGGAGAGAGCACAAGAGAGGACCCAGGACACTGGATGATCCAGAAAGATTGTGCAAAGAAGCATGGTCAAAGATCCCTCTCTCTGTGTTCTCCAATCTTGTGACATGTTAGAGGAGGAGATTAAGTGCTGTCTTCTTGACAAAAGGGGGCTGTACAAAGTATTAACATCAGGGGTGCTAATAATTATGGGAGACAGGATTTCAGGTTTTTTGTTTTTCTAAATGTGTGATTTTATTTTTACCACCAAAGTAATTTACTTAAATAAAAGTTTGGATTTTTCTCTTTTTTTTGCATTTGGGTTCTTTGTTGTTTTAAAGAAAAGGAGATTTTTTTAAGTCCTTGACCACATCTTAAATAGGGGTGCCAAAAATTGCGGAGCGTACTGTAGGCTCTGGTCATTTACCCCAATCCTGCTGGACTTCCTGTTGCCCCTCCCCTGAATGTCTCTCCATCTTCTCTCTGGAAAAACAGAATAAATATTTATTCATCTTCTTTCAGGCTTTCTTTAAAATATACACTACCTTTCAAAAGTTTGGGGTCACATTGAAATGTCCTTATTATTGAAGGAAAAGCCCTGTACTTTTCAATGAAGATAACTTTAAACTAGTCTTAACTTTAAAGAAATACACTCTATACATTGCTAATGTGGTAAATGACTATTCTAGCTGCAAATGTCTGGTTTTTGGTGCAATATCTACATAGGTGTATAGAGACCCATTTCCAGCAACTATCACTCCAGTGTTCTAATGGTACAATGTGTTTGCTCATTGGCTCAGAACTCTAATTGATGATTAGAAAACCTTCGTGCAATCATGTTCACACATCTGAAAACAGTTTAGCTCATTAGAGAAGCAACAAAACTGACCTTCCTTTGAGCAGATTGAGTTTCTGGAGCATCGCATTTGTAGGGTGAATTAAACGATCAAAATGGCCAGAAAAAGAGAACTTTCATCTGAAACTTGACAATCTATTCTTGTTCTTAGAAAAGAAGGCTATTCCATGTGAGAAATTGCTAAGAAATTGAAGATTTCTTACAATGCTGTGTACTACTCCCTTCAGAGGACAGCACAAAGAGCATCTAACCAGAGAAGAAAAATAAATGAGAGGCCACGTTACACAACTGAGCAAGAAGATAAGTACATTAGAGTTTCTACTTTGAGAAACAGACACCTCACAGATCCCCAACTGGCATCTTCATTAAATAGTACCCGCAAAACACCAGTGTCAACATCTACACTGAAGAGGCGGCTGTGGGATTCTGGGCTTCAGGGCAGAGTGGCAAAGAAAAAGCCATATCTGAGACTGGCCAATAAAAGAAAAAGATTAAGATGGATAAAAGAACACAGACATTGGACAGAGGAAGACTAGAAAAAAGTGTTGTGGACGGATTAATCCTAGTTTGAGGTGTTTGGATCACAAAAAAGAACGTTTGTGAGACGCAGAACAAATGAAAAGATGCTGGAAGAATGCCTGACGCCATCTGTTAAGCATGGTGGAGGTAATGTGATGGTCTGGGGTTGCTTTGGTGCTGGGAAGGTTGGAGATTTGTACAGGGTAAAAGGGATTCTGAATAAGGAAGGCTATCACTCTATTTTGCAACGCCATGCCCTACCCACTGGACAGCGCTTGATTGGAGGCAATTTCATCCTACAACAGGACAATGACCCTAAACACAACTCTAAATTGTGCCAGAACTATTTAGAGCAGAAGCAGGCAGCTGGTATTCTATCGGTAATGGATGAGGCAATGATCTAATAACTGTTTTACTGAAGTTTATTTGAGATAATTCAAGATATTTTATAGTACTATCTTCTGTCCATTGCTGTAAATGGAGGATTATTTGACGAAAGCAAAGTCTGATGTAAAAAAAATCTTATTTCAAATACAAACCAATATTTCTAACTTTGTCAATGTCTTGACTCTATTTTCTATTCATTTCACAATGTCTGGTGGTGAATGTGACTTTTCAGGAAAACACAAAATTGTTTGGGTGACCCCAAACTTTTGAACGGTAGTGTATTTACTTTATTTCTCATTAAGTTAGAATAGAAACAAAAAAAAGCTGTAATAAAACCATCTAAAACAGGATATGCTGGTACTGTTAGGTTTCTGTTTCAGCTTAGGTTTTTCTTTTGATATTCAGTTTTGCTTTGCTCTTTGTTTTATAGGTTTTTATGGTTTAGTTCTTATTTTGTTGTGTTTCTTGGGTTTTTCTCAGTTACTGTCTCAGTCTTGGTTCTGTTATATTTTCTTTTTAGTGTTCAGTTTTGCTTTACTCCTTGTTTTCTAGTGTTAGTGGTTTTATTTTTATTTTTCCGTGTTCTCTGGTAAATTCCTAGTTACTGTTTCAGTCTTGGTTCTGTTTGGTTTTCCTTTGAGTATCCAGTTTTGTTTACTCATTGTTTTCTAGTTTAAAGGGTTTAATTCTTATTTTGTTGTGTTTTCCTGGTTATTTTCAGTTTTCTTGGTTTCTATTTGTTGCCCTCTGCTGCCCTCTTATGTTCTCCTTTTCCCCTAGCTCTTTTCCTCTCTTGCTCTTTGCACACCTGCTCCCAGTTTGCTCATTAGCCCTCTCTTTGTTTCAGTCTCATATAAATACTCTTACTTTTCAGTTCCTCTTTGCTTGGTCCTCTTCTAACCTCATCAGTCTTCCCTCTACTCGCCTCTCTGAGTTACAGTTCTTCCCCTGATGACTCCCATGTTTTTTTGGTAAAGTTTGACTTGTGTTTTCATTTTTTTTTTTTAGATCTTATAATTTTTTTTGACTCCTGGTTTGGTTTCTTGTTTGTTTTTGGACTTTGTTTTCATTTGGATTTTTTTTTATTCCTGTTGCCTGTGGTTTTGGACTTTGCTTTTCAGTACTCTACATTAAATCAACAAAAAATTCACCTCTGCCTGCCTGCTTCTGCTTTTGTGTCCTCAATCCACAAACAAACCCTGACAGGTACAACACTCCAGGCAATCCAGCTCGCCCCAAAGGGAGGTGATTAAGAGGCACTGTAAGTTCCTCTTAATCACACTGACAAAATAAGGTCAGGTGATAGAAAAAAAAGAGATGCTAAGTCTCTAATTCCTAAATGGAAGGTCCTCTCTGAAATTGCTGTATTGGACAGGATGGTTTTATTTTTAAGAAAACACAGTGGCATCTCTCTGTTGCTATGTGTTGCTATAGGAACGACTGATTTCCCTTTCCTTTGAAGGGAAGAGGCCATGCCATTAATATTTATACCCCATATACAATCCAGGAGCCTTCCACAGCTGTACAGAGTGTTGCCAACTTAGCGCTTTTGTCACTAAATCTAGCGCTGCAGCATTTTGGATCAGCTAAAGGCTTTTAACTACAATTTGTGGACTTCCTGATAGTAAAGAATTACAATAGTCCAGCCTTGAAGTAACAAACGCATGGAATAGTGTCTCAGCATCATCCCTGGACAGGAGATTTCTGATTTTTGCAATATTCCTCAGATGAAATTCTAGAAGATTCAATTAAATTCAGTTTAATTCTATAGCTCCAATTCACATCATTTCATCTCAGGTAATTTTCCACTTCACCAGATCATCCAGTCAGATTGATTCAGTTTTCTATCTAAGGAAAACCAGTTGATTGCATCGACTCATTGACTC
>JAGKQL010000056.1:203726-223349 GCA_018398635.1 Cyprinodon brontotheroides | reverse complement strand
TATTTTGCAAATTCTTGTGAGATTTTGTTAGTAAAATAGATCGATACTGCGTCAATATATCAACATATAAAAATATGGCAACATTTCGTGAACTTTTGGGGGATTTCGTAGCATAGCGATGACATATAGCAATATTTCATTAGTAAAAGAGATTGATATGGTGTTTTTAAATGGCAATATATCAGCATATGAAGATATTGGGATATTTTAATGTATCAATATTTTTTCCCTCGTCTTTAGAAGTTTTTAAGTCTGTAAAAAAAAGTTTTTGAGGAAGAAGAAGAAGTAGTATTATTTTTTATTTTTTTAGACTTTAGAAACTCAGAAGCTGATCAAATATCGGGTTAAATATCGGTGGGGTGGCCGATGTCCGATATTCAGTTTTAAGGCCGATACCGATAGGGGGCCGATTATATCGTGCATCCCTAGTAAAAATGGTTTGCTTAAAAAAACAACAACATAAATAAATAAATAAAAAATCGATACTAAGACCTAAAAGATCAATATTATATCAGGCAGCCAAAAACACAATATATTTCCAAGGTAATTTGTTTTACTGCCTTGGTTCATGTTTCCAGTCACTGTACGACTGATGTTTTAAAATGATTCCAGTTTTTTAAAGTCTCCCTACTGGATTTGCTGGACAGGTGGCGTCCTATCACTGTAGCTGAAATTCACAGACAGCAGCTGATTCTTTGACAAATGTTTGTAGGAACAGCCTGAATGCCTGCATGCAGGACTTTACACAGCGGCTATGAAGTGATTGGAGGACCAAGTTTCAATTATGAGGTGTATATTTACATCCAATACATCCTGTGAGAATGAGAAAGAACCAGAACAAAACATGTTAAACTGTCGGGGAGATCTCATGAAGGCTGCACTTCTTCAAACAAAAAACACATTTCACAAATTTTCCTCTTCCTTCACTGCCCCCGTTTCCTCTTTCCTATGCAACACTTCGTCTCTAAAAAAGTTCATTTTGCAACCATGAAAAGAACAGAAATATGATCTGGGTTGCCTGGACTTCAACACGTACCAACCCACTGTTTGAATGTGTTGCACGATTCTCAAATAAAGGTCTTTCTATTAAAACTGAAAAGTCCACAGAGGCTTGCACAAGTCGGTGCGTCACTTTTCCAAGATTAATAAAACATTTAAACAAACAGCTGTGAAACATGAAGCCTATTTTCTTCTTTGTTTATTAGAAAAACTACAATATTAATTACAAACAAAGAGGATAAAGTGGTTTCGGTTTCAAAGAGCAAATCTGATCAGCGTGACTAAAAATACCACAAGGTGTTTCTTTGTGTCATGGAAAATGCCTGACCGTCCATCACACTGACGGTGCCTTAAACTCATTATCTGCAACAGTAACCAGCTTCAATCATCCAGACATTCGGTTCAGGAGAGGAGGAAGTGATTCACCCCCAGACTAACCGTTATGTTTACTGAAATCCATCAGGTATTGATCGCAATTCGGAAAACAGGAAAGAAGTAAAAAACACAAACTTGGATCAGATTAAGTCTCTATGAGCATCGCATCCTTTAGCGACACACTTCTGCTGTTTTGTTGGCAATAGAGCACCTTGCTAAAGTTTTCATACAACATGCTTGTTTCCATAAGTTGTCACATTGATCCACAAACATATTTAAATGGAAAAGAAATTCTACATATTTTCTTTTCTTTCTATATCTTTTTTGTAAAAGTAAAAAAAACAGGTAAGAGCCTCGTACAAAATTATGCTTTTGGGGCAGGGGTCTTACCGTAAACTGGGGGGAAATCAGGGAACGGTTTGGATAATTGTGATAATGCGATATATGAGATGGCGGAATATGAAAGACAAATAAATAAGTAAACCCTCCATAAAAACAGTATTTCCAACATTTATTTACTTGAATACATACATTAAATGAGTAACAAACCATAAAATTATAAAACACATAAATTATTGAAATGTCCCATTAGAGAAAATACATTTCAAATAATTAAACAAAAAAAAAAACGTACCTATTAATAAATAAATATAATTACTTCACCCTATATAAATGAATACAGTTAGAGAATTAAAGATGTTTGTTTGTTTGTATGGCGTCTAAAGTCTGCTCCATTGTTACTTTTGGGTCACGGATGGAAATATTGGGTGCAAGCATGATTCAAATACTGAATATAACAAAGTTATAACAAATAAATGTCTTATTGAATAATTTGAAAACATGTTCTAAATGGTGATGTATTTGAATATCGTTTAGAAATGTATGTGTTCAAAATTTAATGTAGTTAATCCATTTCATGTGTATAAATCAATATAAAGTAATGGCGTGTATTTTTATGTGTTCTCTGGTCTTTTTTGCTTTTTCTTCTTTGCACAAGTGCCTTAGTTTAACTTCAGTTCTCAGATGTTGTCACAGATTCTGGATCAGGTCTAGGTGTGGACTTTGACTGGGCCGTTGTAACAAAGATATGTTTTGTTTTAAACTGTTGCAGTGTCGCCCTGACTCTATGTTTAAGCTCCACGTTCTGCCGGCTTACAGGTTTCCTTCAAACATTGGCCTGTATTTGCCTCTATCTATTTTCCCCTTCTTTGCTGAAGATTGGCACCACCAGAGCATGATGCTGCCACCACCATATCTGACGATGGGGATGGTGTGTTTGGAGCGATTTGCAGTGTATGTTCTCAAATTGTTTTGCAATTTGGCCAAAAAAAAAAAAAAAAGGTAAATTTTTTCCAGTTTACAGAGTCCCCAACATGGCCGCTGGCAAACCACTTGGGCGCCTTTGCTCTGGGGTTCCCTGTGGGCATCTTGGGTTATGGGTCCCCCAACACTTGCCTCAGTGCTCTGGGGGGGCGGGTCTTTGGCTCTTCACAACCACTATTGAGCATTTTTCCTTTGGATAACTTATTAAACTGATAAGCGTGTTAGAAGATGGATGGATGGATGGATGCTAAATACTTTAGCACACCGCACTTTTGAGTTTCTTTTTAAGAAATATTTTAAATTGTGTTTAATTTTGCTCCTACTTTACCACTGATGTCCTAGAGGCTCGTCAGGAACTGACCAATCAGGGATTATAATGTGTCCCCAAAAGAAAAGGCTCTAACTTTTCTCTCGACTTTCCCAGGACTTTGCATAGGAAGGCATACCCAACATGGGAATATTGTTTTTATAAAAAAATTACATTTAATAAAATGTTTTATGTTAAAAAGTATTTACGGGATGGAACACAGATATATTCACAAAATGAAATCTTATATAACCCCACCGATATTTAACCGATATTTGATCAGCTTCTGAGTTTCTAGAGTAAAAAATAATAAAATACTACTTCTTCTTCTTCCTCAAAAACTTATTTTTACAGACTTAAAAACTACTAAAGGACGAGGGAAAAAATATTGATACATTAAAATATCACAATATTTTCATATACTGATATATTATTGCCATTTAAAAACACCATATCAATCTCTTTTACTAATGAAATATTGCTATATGTCATCGTTATGCCTCACAATCCACGAAAATTCACGAAATTTTGCTATATTTTTATATGTTGATATATATTGTCGCGGTGTCGATCTATTTTACTAACAAAATCTCACAAGAATTTGCAAATATCACGAGAGTTTGTAACAGAGCGATGAAATTTCACCAGATTTTTAAAGTAAAATAGATCGATACCCGGCGTTTTTAAAAATACTATTTGATATCCAGCATATGAAAAGTATATATTTGAATATATTATTTTTCAAAGGGTCGTCAGAAATGGATAACAAAACTGCTATTTTCAATGACTACTTATTTTTTGTCCAGCTTTAACATCAGTATAGATATGTCATTTATCGATAACATGAGTTTTAAAATATCGGCATATCGGATATCGGCCAAAAATCCCAATGTCGTGGCATCCCTAATACTTCAATATTTAATGTAATTTTGTTTTGATTAGAATTGATATTATAAAACTGGTATCGTTCAGAAAACAATATCGAAGTGAAGGTACCGGTATCAAATATTGTTAATTGATACTCAGCCCTACCTGAGGAAGACAACAACAGTGTTTGTGTCTTTGAGTGTTCCAACTGCACCGTCCTTTAGACAACATCCCTTTCTCCACAAAGCTGTCATCAGTAAAAGGGTGTTAATGCAAATAGAACATGGCCATTTCTCCATATGTGTACTTGTGCGTTCTCGTGTGCTCGTGAAACGTCATCAGCCTCAGCACTAGTACTGTTCCAATTCACAAGAAAAGCAGACCGAGAACGGACAAAGTCAGATGTTTTTCTCGCCCCTCCCTCTTTACCCATGATGCATCAGAGCAGACTTGTCTGTTCTTGAGATTGACAGCTGTCCCAGCATGCACTGGGGCAGCAGCTTCCAGGTTAGCGCTCACAGAGCTCAGAGTATCTGGTTAAAAGTTCTCTTTTCTGTTGTCGTCGTTCAACACAAGTACATTTTAAGATCATTTGAGGCGAGAACATTATATACTTTAAAGTGTCACTATAGGGTCCATTTACTGATTTAAACCGTAATCTAAAAAAACATTTCCGTAGTTTGAGAGGACCGGCAGCAAATCGGCGGACCTCCGAGGGTAACGGCAGCCAGGGGCTAACGCTAGCCCGTCTGCAGCGATATGTCTCTCTGCATAGCTGTATGTGAAGGTCCAGCCTGGCCAGTGGCGGCCGGGCCCATAGGGGGCGCTGGGGCACCGCCCTCCCTGATAAGAAAGAGAGAAACGTAAAATATATTTTTACAAATTAACTCATAAATGTCAGTTTTACTCTCTAGACTGTGTACCTATAAGCAAAACAAATTATATAAACTACATTTCCCTATCTACTGTCATTAATTTAGGGATTTCCACAGACAGACTCCTACCGTCTCTGTCTTGGGGCGCTGATCAGACAGCCCCACATGTGCAGAGAATCTGCCAATCATTATACTATTGCGAGGTCAATTTAAGAATTTAATGGCCAATCAGCTGTCTCAGAATTTTATGGTCTTGGGGCTCTGAAAATACTGCCCTTTAACAGGCTTCTGCAACCAATGGGCAGGTGCAGCAATTAGAGGGACGATGGCGAAACGAACGAAGCGAGGTGCAGCTTCCACCAAATTCGGTGAGATCCTTATTTATCTACCCATTTGCCAGAAGAACATCCCTGTTGTAGGATATGAACATTTCATGTCATGGTTATTGTGACCAAAATCATTACTGTTAAAATTGTATTTATTGTCCAATTGTTTATTTGGATTCTTATTCTGGATTAGTTGGAGACATACACTAGGCTATATTAGCCCCATCAAAAATATTTTTCACCAGCCACCACTGCCGCTGTTTCTGATGGAGTTTTTTTTTGTTTTATTTGGCAAAATGTTCATTGGATTTGTGTTTATCTGACTGTATTAAATGAAATGCAGCTCCAGACAAGCCGAGCGTGTGATGACGTCACAAGAACGGTTCTGTCCTAATTGACCCATATTTATGCTGCATGCTTCCGTTCTGCCCAAGTCCAGAATTTCCTGAGTTCTTTTCAAGAACATACTTGGCGAGGACACGAGTACGTACTTGCGTGATTTAAGAAACGTCACATGTTTTTTATATCGCAGGGTTACTTCCAAAAATGAACCCTCTCCTCCTTGGGAAGCTTAAAGTAGGGTTGTATACTTGGGAATCGTAAAACACATTTACTCAGAGGTTTTTTAATCAGGAAAGGACCGGACTAAGAACTTGTAAGTATTAGGAACTCAGCAGGTGAGCGGCATCATGAGGTATTTGCTAATTGAGTTGCCAGGGGAGGGGTGTTGTGTGGTTAGAGACTACTTCCCATGAGTCCCTCAAGCATATATTAACTCAAAGTATGCTTTTAATAAAGGGTTAACTCCACATAAAGCTCAAATAAGTTGATTTTACATGATTTTATTGGTCCTTTATCATGTAAAATGCCTCAAGTAATGCTGAGCTTCACTGTATCGCTGTTAAAATAACCCCATTTTACATTAGATTCAATAAAATATATTTATGTTTGTAGTTGTAATGTGAAAAAATGTGGAAAAGCTCAATATGTAGAAAGATTTTTGCAAGCCTACATTACAGCTGAGTTGTGTGTACTGGGAGTATTTTAGGCTTTTAAAAGGAATGCAAGAACCTAATAGAGAATCTGATCTGCACTATTTTTTTTCTAAACATCTAGAAAAAACCTCATGATAGAAGATCCCCAACTGAAATTCTGCATGTGTTCACAGAGAATATCTTTAGGAAACAGAGACTTATTGAAACATGTGCTGATGAAAGGCAACACACAATCTTTTTTTTATGGTTGTCTGACGGAGTCATTTATAGCATAATCCGTGACAAACCGAAGCAGCGAGCTCACATGCCAGCATAACTACACAGATCCCCGTCCACAGCTCGTCTTCCCAGTGGCCCACTTAGATTTGAATGAAGCAGAATAGACCCGTCTCGACTTGTTGTGGTGCTCTTTGTAAGGAAATCATGTGGAAAACATTTTCATAGCTTTGCCGCTTGTCCCTGGCAGCACCCTTCCACTTAGGGCGTCTGGGAAACTCGGCTCATTTTCAGTTTGTCCGACTGTATGACAGAATTATTTAGACCATTATTAAGTAGCTTCGGCTCAGAGCTAGGAGACATTTTTCAGGCTTATCATAACACACCGGCTTCCTCTGTCAATAACCTGCCTCTTCTGTCTCACCATGGGTCATAACAAGGACATTAACCGCTTGATTTAGCATGAGATTGTTTTTATTCATTCATTCATGGCCACTGCTGCCTAACTTTCTGGATTTTCTACGTTGATTTTATTGGAAGAACTAAAATACATTGAAGCAGCATTTTAAAATGACCAAGCTATGGAGTAAACTTTGTTCCAATATTGCTACAAGCAAAAAACGTGATTCGTAAATAGAAATGCAACCCAGAAGAAAAGGCTTTGAGTAACTTTGCTGTTTTTTTGTTTGTTTTTTTCCAATTTAAAATGCCATTTTATTTTCAGTTTTTGTATGTACTTTCTTTTTATTTTTTAACCACTTTCATATTTGTCTTTTTTTCTAAGTATATTTTCATTAATTATTAATATTAGTATTTTTTATTTTATTTTTCCCCCGGAACAAGTTTTAAGATTACTTTTTCAAGCATTTTTTGTAGAGCTTTTCTAGATTATTTGTTTTATTCACATTTTCATGTACATGTTTTATTTTTATTTGATTTTTTTGACTTTGTTTATTGAACATTTTAAACTTAGGACAGACATTGTTGGAACGAGGTCAAAGCATCAATACAAACTCAATGTCACGGTTCTGTCAACCCCCAATCCCCGCTGACCACCCACCCCACCCACAGGCCAAAACAATAATAAACAAATGAATTATGGATGCACTATATTGGGATTTTGGCCGATATCCGGATATGCTTCATATTTTAAAACTCATGTAGCCGATAGCCGATAACCGATATCTATACCGATGTTAAAGCTGGACAAAAAATAAGTAGTCATTGAAAATAGCAGTTTTGTTATCCATTTCTGACACTTTGAAAAATAATATACTCAATATATTTTCATATGCTGATATCAAATCGATTTTAAAAAACGCTGTATCGATCTATTTTACTTTCAAAATCTCGTGGAAATTTCATATCGTTCTGTTACAAAACTCTTTCGCGGATATTTTTGCAAATTCTTGTGAGATTTTGTTAAAATAAAATAGATCAAATACTGGCCAATATCAACATTTCTGTGAATTTCGGGATTTTCAGTAGCATAACGATGACATATAGCAATATTTCATTAGTAAAAGAGATTGATATGGTGTGCTTTTAAATGGCAATATATCAGCATATAGAGAGCATATTGGGATATTTTAATGGATCAATATTTTTCCTCGCGCTCTTTAGAAGTTTTTAAGTCTGTAAAAAAGAAGTTTTTGAGGAAGAAAGAAGAAGTAGTATTTTATTTTTTATTTTTTAGACTTTAGAAACTCAGAAGCTGATCAAATATCGGGTTAAATATCGGGGTGGCCGATGTCCGATATTCAGTTTTAAGGTCGATACCGATAGGGGCCGATTATATCTCTGCATCTCTAAAATGTGATATAATAAAATAAATAAATAAAAATAGATAATAAAAAAATTATAATAATAATTTCATATAAATTTTTTATAACTATATTTTTATTATCTTTTTCCACTTGTTTTCTTTTCTAATTTTTTATATATATATTTTCTCTACTATCTTATTTACAGTTTTAATATTCTTTAACTGAATGGGTACAAGAGTTTAAAGTTTAATTGGAAAGTAATATGTAATTTGATTTATTCAATAAATAAATTATAAAAAGATCAGTTGCATTTCCTGCACGTCTTTATTTCTGATGGAGGAGCCGGAGCATTTATCGTTAGAGGTAAAACCGCCAAATTATCCTGATATTGATTTGAGTTCATATCGCCCAGCCCTGATCCCCAAAAGCATTTTTTTTTTATTATTATGTTTTCTAAAATTTTTATTTAAAAAACATATTTGCTTGCAACAATGGAAACAATTCGCTTCAAGGTTTCAACCAGTAACTCATCTTGAACATAAAAAAACAAAAACAAGACGTACCAGAGCACGCTCGGCTGATTACTAATCGATACACCCATCAGAGCGCTCCAACCATCATTACTCTGTAGCTTTGCACGCTTCCATGACCAACAGCAACCTGCAATTATTCCTCAGCTTTCTACCTACCTGCGTGTTGCTATAGAGACCTTGTTTTTCATTTACTGGAGGAACAAGGTCTGACATTAGGAGAGAGCAAACATTTGGCTAAATGCTAAAAGATCAATTTAGCTTTGTTAAATAAAGCATTGATAAAAAAGTGGAGATGCTTCAAGAAATCCGCTGCTGATTGGAAAAAAGAAACTGCAGCTTGGTTGGTCCAAACTGGGGAGATGCAAGTTTCTTATCAGTGAATATACTGCATGCAACCTATAAAAGATTATACTGAAAGAAACAAAAACAAAAGACTCTTTATTGAGATGTCTATTATTGAACAGTCAGCTGGATGTTCCTAGGAGACTAGAATGTGTAAATTAGAGCTGACAATCTGAGATGCTGCTTAAGAAATATGAATAAAAACAAAAATTTAAATGTGAAAGTATCAGTAATTTCTAATCCAGGTCTATGGAAAAACCACCTTAATTTAAATGGACCAAAAAAAGTTGTAGTTTCATCCTTTTCTTTTATCCTGTCTGTCAGAGAAAGTAAGAATCTATGTTCATAAGGAAACACAAAGACTGTCATTCTAGTAATGAAATATGGAAAGCAGTATAAAATATTATCAGTATCATCAGTTTGCTTTTCTTTGTTCAAACTATTAACCCTTTAAAGCCTGGACCAAAAAATAATCAACACTTTTTAGACTTTTCGTTTAACTTTCTGACAAAGGACATAAAAAAAATAAAGTCTGTATAAGTTAAATTAGATCATTTATTTGCACCAAATTTGATACATAAGGCATTTCTCTATAGTCTTTTAAACGTTTTCTGTTCCCTACATGCGACTTATTGTGCAAGTCAGGGTTTTCAAGAATAAAAATATAATACTGATGATGTATAAAAAATAAATAAATTATGTTAGAACTGTAAATATACAGTAATATGTTTATATTAGTATATATTTTTTATGTATTTATTACTGTTTTCAAGGCTGCACTTTAAAAAATTAAATTGCCTAGAGCCGTTTTAAAAGAAATTTCTTTTTGTTTACAATTTTCTGTATACAAAATGAGAAAATAAATCTATGTGTAGAGGTCTCAAAAACCATGTATCAAATATGATACAATTGGGTTAATAAAAGTTCACAGTAAAACAAAGTAAAACATTTCCTCTAAGTTGTTTTTATATCTCCTTATATTACACTTTTTAAAGTGAATCAGTCCAATTCAGCAGATTTAGAAAAAAAATATTGAAAATACAGACATTAAATGAAAGTTTTACAGTTTATCCTTGAATTAAACATTATAAATCAAATAAAAAATGATAGGCAATCAAACATGAATAAAAAAAAATGTTTGCTTTTTCTTGATCAGAATATTGTGCACTGCAAAAACGATGTAGAAATAAGTAAACATTTCTTAAATTAAGTGTATTTATCCTTATTCACTGATTTATGGAGCTAAACAAACAAACTTGACTGGTTTATAAAGAAAAACAGTGCATTTTACTGACAGGCACTATGGAAGTTCCCTCCAATTAAACCCAAATATATCCAGTTATATACTTTACCTTGTTTTTAAACAAAGTTTGCACTAATTTATTTTCCCCCACATTGGTCGCATTATCTGTAGTATAGGTCCTCACCTCAGAGGGATGTGAGTTTTGGAGGTGCTTATTTATCCATTAGTAAACAACAATTAACACAGAGTCTAATCCCCTGGAAGCCGGACAGACAGAGATAAGAAGTGGGCCACGGACATGTCTCACCGTATTTATTAGGCTCCCTGTCGTACTCCAGGATCGGAACCGCCGCCTCGGTGTCCTGAGGCTCGAACACCGAGTCCTCCAGCGGCTCCTTTTCCTCCCCGCTGCTGCTGCCGCCGGTGTCCGCTGCCGGCTGAGCTCCAGCGGGGGGTGAGTGCTCTCCCTCCCTGGTTGCCACCCCTCCGCTGTCCACGGGGATCACCACAAACCTTTCCTTCATGTTGCTTTTCGTCTCGGTTCTGTTTGCTCTTCGCGCCGCTCCGCTCCGCTCGGCTCTGCTTGTTTCAGCCGTTAATGACGCTCAGGATACCGCTGATCAGAGGATTGATTACGCTAAGGTAAGGCCCGCCCCCGCCTCTCTCTGATTGGTCAAGGGGAATTAGGAGCGCCGTCAATCAAACGCGGAAGCAAATCAGATTATTTAAATGAATTTTAATATGTTAAAAGCAACTTTTAGGATTTAATAAATATTAATTACATTCAATATTTTTAAATATTGAATTTAATCAACATTTTTCATCTTTAACACACACAAACATTACAGACAAACGTATTAAAAAATAAATAAAATGTATGGATCTCATATTGGAGAAATTAACTTCTTGTATTTAACCCATCTCCTTGGGAAGCAGTGGGCTGCCATTGTGGGGCAGCCGGGGAGCAATGACCCAGTCTGTGGGAGTGGGGCTCGAACTCAGGACCTCAGAGCTCTATGCCAGGGGTAACGAATAAAGAAAATCATCAACCAATAAAGGTCCAGAGACATTTTTGATTATAATCTGTTACTTTAAACAGAATTTTACATTGAAATAAAATGAGGTTTTTATGTATCCATGGTATACATTGAATTTTTAAATAAAATAAAATGTTTCCATTTTAAAATCTAAAGAGTTTTTTGAAGTAGAGAGCAACAATCATTCAGTTTGGTATATAGGCAATTTCCTGATTCAAATATTTTAAAAAACACCTGAACTGACTTTTTCTCTGTCTTAATGTTGGCAGTGGGCTTTGGGCAGCTGCCCTGCAAGACTTTAAACCTGGGTTTGAATGGAGACTAAGCCATTCTCAAGCACATATCAAGGTGCTGATTTTGAGCCTGGATCCAGATTTATTGTTGATTCTGTTCATGGTGGAGAATCCTGCTTCACAGCAGCAGGTTGAGCCAAACATCCTCTAAATTTGCAGGGTCCTCTTTGAGCCGCGCCATTTCACTTTTCTTTCACCAGTTCACTGCGGTGTTTTTCTCATCTTTCTCCCTTCTTTCCCATAGCCCGGCTTACATGCCACAGGTTTGCCTGCTGTGTTCAAAATTAGGCAGCAGCAGCAACCCAGACTGAAAGCTCATTGGCTAATTTGGATCACATATAGCCTGGTGCCAGAGACTCCGGAGGGCTTACCGTATTAACAGGAGAAGCGCTAAGCCCAACATACGGTAAATTCTAAATATTGCAAATCAGTATGGGTCAATATTAGCCAGCAGGTGGGTCCGGATCCGGACCCTGGTCCTCTAATCCATTACCTCTGCTCTATACCCTAACCACTATGTGAATTTGGGGTGGAGGTTTGACAGGACCCAAATGCAGACACTGAAGCTGAAGTGGTTTCTTGTAGATTTAATAACAAAACGGGTAACAGAAGCAAAAGTCCAAAAACATAAATCCACAAAATCCACAAAAACTGAGAATCAGGAATCCTCACAAGGGGGCAAAGAAATTAAGAAAAACCAACAACAGTGACTGAGCAGGAGGTCCATATATGGGAGAGAGAAATGAAGACAAGGCTAATCAGCAGATTTGGAGCAGGTGTGGGCAGAGAAATCTAGAAGGGAGCTAGGGAAAAGGAGACTGACACAGGAGGGCAACAGAGGCCAAACAATAAATACAGAAATACTCAAATACATTAAAAAAAGAACCCGAATAAAACTAAATGGAAATAAAATCAATGAAAATTAAGATAAAACTTAAACAGAACAAAAACCATGACACACTAGGTCATCATATGTATTAATTATTTGGTCTATGTTTCTGTTTCTCTGTTTGTATGTAATTCAATAAACTGGAATAGCACAGAAAAGTGATGGTTTAAATTTTCAAGCTTGTATTACAATGTGTGGTGATGCATTTTAATACTGATCTTAAATACATTTAACATTTAAAACTTTCATATAAGATAATTTATATATAGAAAAAAATATAAATGCAATAATGTTGGTTTAAGGAAAGGGTTTTGTTTTCAAAACATACTTTTATCCTGCGGACAAGCATCATTGGAACACAAATGTAAAAAAATACCCAGACACTTAGATTACCCCCCCCCTGCAAAACCCAAGAAGCTGAATTATGCAGCTGTGAGCAATATACCTTTAAAGGAAAAGTCCAGTCAGCAAGAAATAAACAATAGATCATTTTCTATACCTATAACTAATACATTTGTGGTGATTTAATGAATTTAGCATTAATCAGTAAAACAATGAAAACAATATTTTTCGTTGCAATCACTGAGTACGACAACGGACATTTATGCCCAAATAAAGTAACACCTCCCTCCTGACATCTTCCAGCAGTGACGAAGATTTAATTGAATAACTGAGGCAAAAATCCAAAAAACAAATTACAAAATACAAGGAACCCAAAAAAAAAAAAAAAACACACTACTTGAGGGGAAAACTCACGAGGGGAGCCAGGAAAAGACGAGGAGCACTGAGGAACTGCTCATGGAGAGTATATATTGGAGACTGAACAAAGACAGGACTAATGAGCTAATTGGGAGCAGGTGTGAACAGAGGAGTCTAGAAAGGAGCTAGGGAAAAGGAGACCAACACAAGAGGGCAAAAGAGGGCAATCAAGAAATACCTAAGAACTCAGATATATCCAGAAAACACAACAAAATATGAATTAAACCAGTAAAACTAGAAAACAAATAAAAAACATGGATAAAAGTTAAACAAAATTCTCAAAAGAAAATAGAACCAAGACTGGGACATCAACAACAATTGTAGATTTCCAGAGGACTTCACCATTGAAATTCACCAGTTATAGTTAAATTGACAATGCCCACGTGCATGGCAGTTGGATGTTGGAATACTTCGCTATAGTGAAACTGAAAGTTGTTGTGCACCTTTCCAGTTCCTGATCCTCCACGGACGGGTTCGTCGTTGGATGCGCCAACTTGAAGAGGGAGGATTTTGCCCATCGAACTTCTGGCCAGAGAAAAACCCGTAATATGTAGCCAACATTTGGAAGAAGAATGTTTTCAAGATGACTTGAATAATAGCGCGTTGTGACAAAACACCAGATACAGCACTGGGACTTGATCAACAGCCGATACCAGCGGCGAATCGTGATGTCACAAACCAGTAAGGTGGCAGTAGTGTTCTTTGACAAAGGGAGGATTTGCCTCCAGTAAAAAACAGTCAAATGAAATTACTATTAATTAAAAACACTTTATTGAACAATATGTAATAATTGAACAGTATGTAATAATTTCATACTGAAAGTGCTTTCAGAAGTTTGTATTCTGAATGTGACCGGATTTTTCCTTTAAATATCGTAGGCCTATATTAGATAGAGCTTAGCTGTCACAGTGAGCTGTCGTTTCAATGAACACATTAGAAGTCCCCTAACTGATGTTAAAATGATAGGGTAATTAACACTGACTTGGAACATCCTCTTCTATCTATAGCCCTGCCACTGCAGCTCTTCATCATTCTAATTTAAAAAGTAATGCTAGTTTAGTCACTTAGCCCGAACCCCGCCTTAATAACTCTGGTATGTTCCAGCTTTGGATAAATGGTTTGTCAATACCTCAGGATAAAATGACCTCTCATATTTCCCAACACTTTTGACACATAGTTGCTTGGATACATGTTTTAAACTTTTGTTAGGGATAGCATAGAAACCTCAAATACACCTGAAATTATTTGTTTGTATTTGTTAAAAAAGCCTGAGTATGGAGATAAATAAAAAAAGAAGACATTTTCTGATTATGTAAATGTATACATGACAAAAAATCCTTAAATGTTTGTGGGTTATGAGCATATCCCCTTCTCTAAGATCACTGAAGCAGCAGCCTTAAAGGAAGCCGCAGGTCATTTCACCAAGTAACAAGATCCCAGCATAACAAAATGGTTGATGAAGCATGATAAATTGAGGTCAGTAGGTCATACTATCCTGTTCCCGCTCCTGTAATATACAACGTTAGGCTAACGTCATGGTCCAAAAATCAGATTTGTCATACAGTGAAAGATTAGCAGACTGTTAAAGCTTCATGACATAGACACTCTGGTCCAGTTCTGTTGGCGACAGGATAGACCACCCTGACTCCAGAAATACATACCATAACATTTTCTGACAACAAATGGACCTAAAGCATCCAATCAGATTAACAAATTAAAAAAAAACATAATCTTTCTGACCTCCCTGAACGTGTACAAAAGGGTTTTGCCATCTATTACGTTATAGTCAAGACAAAGAACCAATGAGGCCATTGAAAATTAAAATCATTGTTGCTGAATACCTAATTACAAACATGCTTTTTTAAAACATGTTCAAAATAGAAAAATTCTAACACAAAACAATTTAATATATTGAATTTAATGCATAAACACAAAAAGTGTCACCAGCATGACCCCCCATCCAGAAATGTATGTTTTGTACTTCTGTGAAATTGATGAAAATAGAAAACAATCCCTAAAGCAGGAAAATAAAGCAAAGATTACTGTACCTGTAAAACTTGCATTTTTTTCATAACTCATAAGAAACAACAAAAAACTCAGCATAAGCTTATTTCATCAAGAGTTAATCTAATAGAGAAATACAAATGAGTTTAATAGTGTGATATGAATGTAAAATTTTTACATTTGAACATTTTCCTTTAAAAAAATGAAATATTTCACTAGAAAACTCAGCTCTTCCCTCAGATGCTTCTAGATAAAATCGAGATTTGTCCATTGTAGAAAAAAGATGTAAAGCAAATAGATGATGCCTTTGTAAGTTCCTAGTCATCTGGGTCGTGCCAAGCAGAAACAGGACAGCATTTTCAGCTTTTTAAACATCTACAATTTAATCCTTGAATTGATTTCAAAGAGGTTTCACATGTTGTATGATCATGATTCAAAAGGAGAAACATGTCATGATTTCACTAAAGATCAGGACCAAACGCAGAGAAACCATTACAGAGGACCAGGGAAAAGTTTAATGCGGTTTATTGAGAAGTTTCGTGGAGATTCAACACTGCTCTGAACTGTCAACTCAAACGGTGAGGGGAAGACACTGCGGTTAGTTCAGGTTCAGTGGGAGAATTGATTCTTGAACTTGAAGAGGAGGAAAAGGTTGGACTCACTGCAAGCTCAGAGATTTAGTTGACTTTTAGACTCCAGTAGGTGGAGGAATATGTGTTTGCGTGTAAGTCTCTATATGGAGGAGGGTGGACAGGGTTACCCAAGAATGTGGCGGTTGCTTGTAGATGAGCGGAGAAAAGACTGACTGCCACTCAGATTTCCTGAAGTACTTGAATGGACTGTGGTGCAGATGAATCCCTTGCTCAGTGTGAAGCACACACGTTTCCTCGGGGAAAAGTGGATACAAACCTCAGGTTTGTTTCCTCAGCTCAGTTGAAGCTCAGTTGATCCTTCCAGGGAGAGAAGGTCCAAAAAAATCCAGTTGCAGGATGACTTCCTGCCGTAGAGGGCAAAAACAAAACAATGTTAAGTCTCAGGTTGACAAAACTCAGTTTTTAACTCAGCAAAAAAACTCAACTTGGCTAGAGTACCCAAAACTGGCAAAACACTCTGGCGTCGAGGTAGTAGCAGTCAGTCAGCTTAAAGGAATAGTACACCCAAAACATGATTAGCCTTCATTTTCTACTCACTCCCATGCTGAACAACACTCTGGAGTACTTTTTTGATATCTCAAATGCATCTGGGAGATCTGGGAGGCTTCTTACTGTCTGCTGACATTCAAATAATGAGAGTCTATGGTGCCCGAGCAGAAAGGTCCATAAAAAGTCCACAAAAACGTGTCAATATTCCTCCATACTGCTCGGTCCAATGTATTCCAAGTGTCCTGAGTGGGTATGGCGTCCATAATTTACTCGAAACGAAGTCATTTAGAATGTTTTTAGAGCATAAACAGTAGTGTATAGGATTTCCTAAAAGTGTTCACGCAGTGAAGCTCACGGAAACCGCTGGCAGACCAAACCAGGTCAGTCGCATTCAGCTCGGCAAAGAGCTCATGCTCTTCCTCAAACACTGAAGTCCTCAAACATTTTTTTTTTTTGTTGTTTCTTTCTCGCACAGGTAAACAGCACATTTCTTCTTCTACGCTTGCATTATCGGCAGAGCAGATGCTGAATGCGCACTTTTGCGTCTGGTTTGGTCTGCCGCGGTTTCCGTAGACTCGTGAATGCGCTTTTAGGAAATCCTATACACTGCTGTTTATGCTCTAAAACCATTTCCTAAATGACTCGCTTTTGAGTAAATTTCAGGATGCTACCCACCTCAGGACACTGGAATACATTGGACGAGCAGTATGGAGGTGAATATTGACACGCTTTTTGTGGACTTTATGGACCTTTCTGCCTCGGCCAGACCATAGACCTCCATTATTTATTTGAATGTCAGCAGACAGCAAGAAGAAGCCTCCCAGATCTCCCCAGATGCATTTGAGATATCAAAAAGTACTCCAGAGTGTTGTTCAGCATGGGGGTGAGTAGAAAATGAATGCTAATCATGTTTTGGGTGTACTATTCCTTTAAGAACGCTCCGCTAACGAGGTAACCCCTTGCAGGTGTGTGAGGAGGAGAATCAGAACCAGGCGCCGCCTTGTGGAGGAAGGAAGACAAACACACAAACACACAGACCAGACAGACTGGAGTCCTAACAAAAATACTAAACCCATACCCAACAAAAGACTCCAGCAACTCAGGAGAACGGTGGGTAGGTCTGTGATTTGCATCTGAGTGCCAGTGATGTAGCCGTTGCAGATCCAAAGCTCCGCTTTTTCTGTTTCTGTTAATTAATGCTTTGAACTTCTCCAATGTCTCTCTCTCCTCAAATTCAGCCTCGTACATTCCGAGCCTATGACAAGGGAAACACACACTGAAATGTGTGGTTGGAGCAAAACAAACTACCGAAAATAAAAACTTTATACAGTATGATAACATATTTGATCCTTTATGGAAAGAACATGGCTGCGTTACAAGCAGCTTTTAATCTCCCCTCTTTTTATCTTCACTGTTTATTTACTCTAGTATATAAAAGGATTAACTTCCAATAAATCTTAGATCATTAAAGATGGGAACATTGGATCCAACTTGTCCTAACAGGCCTGTTACAACTGTAAGGAATGTTCCGCATCTTTAAATCCGTATCCCAATTTAGCCTGATTAAAAACGGATCGCTGTCTATATTATATATTACCCACTGAATCGATTTTTTTTTCATTCCATTAAAGGAACTCGTAAATTTTGACTAATAAATACTTTGTTTACTCAACATCTAACCAAAACGTATTGGGAAGGAACATTCTGGAAGAACTCCAGACACCACTCAGGCAGTAATTGCTTGAAGGGTGTCGCATGGACCAAAATAGACGGCTGGCAGAACAGTTGGATGACCGATGGGTGGAAGCATGAGTGGGGGTGGGAGATGGGCCCTGGTGACTGAACTGAAGCAGCTTAGGTCAGATCTCTGAAATGGAAGTAGAGGAGAACTTTGAAGCTCTAATCAGCATATTTTCTAATGCAGAGCGGAGGAAAAAAAAAATAGAGTGGATGCAACTCATCAAAGATCTGACGAGTCATTTGTAATCCACCACGTCTGTGTTGTTTTATTCACCCAGCAGCTAAACTCATCACCTCAGCACAGAGTCATTCATAAGCTGGAATGAATTGCAGATTACTTGTGTGTCGGCGCAGCTGCAGCCTGTATGCAGGGCTCTGGGTAAGAAAATGTCAGGAATCATTTTTAATCCATCTTGGATTTCATCACCCCCAGCTAAGCCTCCTTATATGATTGTCACCATCTCCAAACCATGATTCATAACTGCTCTCACTATCATTTTCGTATATCTTTGCCCTCTCCTTTACAGCTAATGGTAAATTCCCCCCTGACACCAATGTCTGCCCACTCCACCCTTTTAAAGGTGTCTGATTTTTGCTCCCCAAAGCAAGAATTAATAAAATGGTCCAGTAGGGAACATGAACCAACAATTAAAATGAACACAAAAGAACAAACACTGTTAGAAAAAAATGCCAAAATAGTTCACATATTAACTACTTCATTAGAAGAAGTGGTGTGGCGGGTTGGGGTTATGTAGCTTCACTGCTTTAGGTAATAGTCTCAGTGGAAAAATTGAGGTGCAATCAGACTCCTCCCCTCAGACTCTGTTGTCACGGCGACTGTCCTCTGGGAGGTAGCTGAGCAAACAGGAGGCAGACGGAAAGTTGTTTTTAAAGGGACTCTCAGTGGGATACTTTAATCCCACTGATTGTGGTGATTCTTATGGAAATATTCAGCTGTATGATATACTGTACTTTGCTAAGGTATCCATAATCACACAATAAGCAAATATAATGTATTTCACAGTTTTTTGTACTAAAGGAAAACTGTAGAACAACATACATGTAAATTAAACCCCCCGGATATGATGAAGCCTACACAGCAAAATCAACGTGTTAAATTTCCAATGTCGTATCATGAAAGTATGTTGTTAATTAGGCACTTGTTTAGTCACACAGAGTTACGTTTAAGAAACTTTGTTACTAGTTGCTTTTAAAATAAATAACTAGCAGAGTTTCTCCCAGAATGCCAACATCTCTGTGAACTCTCATTCCTTAAAACCTGACAGGGGAACGCCTAATAAACACGTGTGAGAGCATGCAAAAGCCCATTTTTCCTCGTGCACTCTGTGTTTAAAATTTGTTTTTCTCATAGCTCATAGAAGCTTACTGTGACCGAACGTCCGCCCTAACCCCTAAATCTCTCAATCAGTTTATAGACTATATAGTGGACTTTATAGCGAACTCAGTTAACTGACCATTTGGACAGATGATCACTGCTTTTTGCTCCATTGGTGTATGCGAAGAAAAGAAAGGCCTCAGAAGAGGCAGATATGGCCCAGAATTCTTTGCGCGGAGAGTTCTCCTAGCAAAGC
>JAGKQL010000056.1:116103-203226 GCA_018398635.1 Cyprinodon brontotheroides | reverse complement strand
AGTCAGCTAGGATAATTCTGAAGGACAAATTGCCAGCGGAAGGTTCTACAAAGCTGGGCTTTTTCAAGTTTGAGAGTCTCAGAGGAGGGAGGCAGACATCAAGTTTGATACAGATCGGACAAAGTATCTACGAGGTATTAGCCATCAAAAATGCAGATTTTGACGAACTTGAACGCTGCTACGACCGTACACTGGGTACCTGGGCAGGGGCGGATCTAGAAAAATATTTATGGGGTGGCAAGAGGGGGGCAGGAATTTTTTAGGGGTGGCAACATATGGCATTTGTTTACACTGAATTTAATCACAGTTATCACAGTTTGGTGAGAATAGTATGTACAGTACTAGTGTTTCATGTGAAACAGTTCATATTAATAATACATCGTACAATGAGATCTCACTTAATAGGAGATAGAAGAATGATAACACTACTTCTAGAGGGGCCTTATGACAGGAAAGGTATTAAGGTAAGACACAGGTGCTGAGTCGCAGATGTTTGAGATTGACTGTCAGAGAGAGGCAGCTTTTGCAGCATTTTGCAATACCAAAGAAGAAATCTACATAGAAAGAAAGTTTCCATCAGAGATCCATGGACCGAGCTGACCAGCGAGCAGAACCACACAGTAGAAATAAATGGGTCAAGGCACCAACAAGGTACTGACACATCTACATGCGCCGTATTGTTTACTCTGAACACACATTTACCCCATTTGTTCCTCAGTAACTCGACATACAACAGTTAAGGCAACATGAAAGGGACATTTCATGCATGTAGATCTGCTGTAGATAGAGCTGTATATGGAGGACCAACTCCGCCATATTTAAAAATAAATACAGAAATAAATAAATGCTCGATAAATAAATAAGCATACAATTAATTGCCACCAAAAATACAATCAACAAATAAATGTAATTAGAAATTATATTATAATGGCAGGCAAGAAATGAAAAAGAACGAGAATAAGAAGTAAATAATGACGAAGAAATAACTAGGATAAAAATACAAAGAAGAATAAAACAGACAAAAATATTATAAAATGAAAATAAGTAAATACTTAAAAATATAAGTAATTAAAAATGAAGTTGAGAGATAATAAATGACAAAAATAAATAAGATTAAAATATTAAAAGGCAAAGAAATAAAAGAAGCCAATTAAAAAGGTTATATACCTTTATGACTAGCTGTATAATTTAATTTCTACTTACATTTATTTGTTGTTTGTATTTTTGGTGGCAATTAATTGTATGCTTATTTATTTATTGAGCATTTATTTATTTCTGTATTTATTTTTAAATATGGCAGAGTTGGTCCCTCATACTGCTGTATCAACAAATCAACAAAAGAGCGGGTTCTGTATGTTGCATCAAAATCACAAATCTGAAAAGAAGCAACATAAAAATACATTTTTAGTGATGATGGGTTCATCACGGGTAATTTTCTGGATAGTTTCATATTACATATACAAAAAAAAAACAACACTGCTTCATGTAGGCAGGATTTACACCAGTATCACATTTTTAACTTTTAACACTTTTTGGTTTATTAAAGGAAATATCAGATTTTCTCAGGTGCCAAAACAAAAATGTAACAGCTGTGTAAAGGTTCAGCAGAGGCATAGCATAAAGTTAGCTTTATGACTATAACAGCTGAATGCAGTGTTTTTCCATGTTGCTCAACAAAACGCTTCACAACTTTATTTAGATCAATGCCTTTGTGCATTTTGATTTGAAGTAAAACCAAACTTGATAGATCTCTTTTCTGTCATGGTTGACTGAAAATATGTCTCTATGGGCCTGAAGCGTCAGGCCTATCGTATCATAGTTTAGAAATAACGTTCTGCAACCTGATTTTTATCATCTCAAAATCAGCATTGCAGCTATGCTAACAACATTGTGCTTTCATTATGATTTCATTTCGATAGATAGTTAATCAGTTTTTACCTGTTTCATCGTGTCTCCTCCCCCATCACCCCACAAGCTCCTAAACGCTTTTGTCGGTTTTCAAAACAATCAGTCTCAATGGCTCTCTCGTCATCTCGTGCTGCATTCACTGCAGTCGACATTTAATTAGCGGTCGTAATTCTCAAATGATCCATAATTTATCAGCCTGGCCACCCTACCGCCAACTGGGGTGGCAGCTGGGGTAACAAGGCTGTCATTTGGGAATTGGCATTTGCCACCCCAGTAGATCCGCCTATGTACCTGGGACATCAAACTCACAGACTCCACTCAGTGCTAGGCCTCAAACAACATATCCGAAATCCAACCCTGTCGACAATCTTGACCGATTGGCCTAAAATAGGTGTTACGGTCCTATGACTATGACAAACTGTGTGTATGGATGAGCATTTTTGTGCATATAAATTTGTATGCTCTGCAGAAGGACCTCATGTTGTTGATGTCAAAGAGCTTTTGTGTCACAAAGCATTCGATATGCAGATGTCATACAGTACTGATGATTCAAGTTAATTTATTGTTCCATACACTTTTCTGTGATAAAACTTGTTAAGCTCTAACTATTGCACTGGGAACACCCCAAAATACCTTTTTTCCTCCTTCATATTGATTACTCTGCCCATAGAGCCTTATTCATGGAGATTTTTGTTGCATTTTTTGAGACCCTTTTAATTTTTCATGTATCATATAATGCTGTCATATTAGAAAGTGTTGACATGTACTGTATATGATGGGTGTGCAGTGTATGTGTTGTGCGTTTAAGAAAAATACAAGCTAATGGTGGAATATATATTTCTGGTCTTTTTTATTATTTCAGACATTTTAATCCAGAGTTATTTTTAAAGTTAATTTTAAGTGAAATACAACTCTGTTAATATAGTTGGACCTTTATTTTTAGGCAGTTACTGCTGTGTACAGAGTAAAATTAAGAGTAAATTTTACTCTTGAAAATGTACTTTGTACCTGGGGTCGGGGGGGATGGAGAAAGAGCAGGATGGGCTGACTAAAGCACGGCTATAAGGATTCTGTTTTTTCTCTGCTCTGTTGGGTTGGAAAACGTTCCTCTTGCTCCATTCATGATCCAACCCTGACCTACAGCCATGAAGCACCAGAATCAGATCCTACGTAAATGAAATGGACATTTATTAGACACGTCATGCTGTTAGGAGACCATAAAGGTGACGTCAACGAATCTCAGCAGATTCTCCCAGTCATGGGGGATTTACCATTAGGCAACTTCCCTAGAGCCCCAAGTTTCTATCCTTATTTGTGCACATTATGTTTTTGATAAAAATCCTTTCACTAAAACGCCTTACGAACGCCTGTAATATTAAGTATATCTCATTGAGACAAGCAGCGAACTCTGCTCTCCAGAGCAAGTAGATTGGTAACCCCGCCTCCTGCTCTCCCCTATCTTGTCTGCTGTCATGATTCATGCAGCTATTATTTCATCCAAATGAAAAATGGAGAACAGATAAGCAGATCATGGCTTGTCTACAGTGAAAAGAAGGACTGGGTTATTTACTTTGGCCTTTTTGGAAACAAAGGAAGGAGAAATCAGCTAGTGAGCTTTTAGTGTTTGGAAAAATCTTTCATTCCTTTTTAGAGCATTAAAGTATTTCTATAAAAGTCAGCTGAGTACAAAACATAGAGAGGAAAACAAGAAGAAAAGGGACAAGAAGAGAGGGACACAACCCAGAACAGATAATTTATGCCCATTCTATTAACATTTCTATCTGGAGAATGGGGCTGTTCTATGTGTTGGCTTCAGTTCAGAGGGCCCCTGACTGCTCCTGCCTAGGGCCACACACATTTCCTAACCCTCTGCTCACAGTCTAGTTCCAGTTAAATCAGCCTTCATTGGTCTAGGTTCGTTGCTCTAGCTGAAGAGTTCACTTACTTTGGCTCCACATCTTCCCTCTATCCAGAACCATCAGCTTAGTGCTACAGGACAGCCACTGAAGAACTCCTCCCAGCCCCACCACAGTGTCAGCTCCTCCCCAGGACCAGAGTCCGTGTTGGTTACAGCAAGACAGCATGAAGACCCTGCTGCCTGGGACACGCCACCATGGAAGAGAAGAAGCCAGTAAAGCCGGGCGTTTAAAGGTGAACATCCCAGAGAACCTCCATGTTCACCTTCTCCAGCAGCTCAGGAAGGATAGACACCGCCAGGCTCAGGCTCCCCCGCCGCTGTGGGTGCAGACTTTATAACAGCGCAGGCTGAGGGATGACAGGATGTGGGAGAGAGATGGTGGTGTGACCGCGGGCACGACCTGATGGGGAGTTAGATGTCAGGAGGAGAAGTTCATCGAAACAAGAGGACTGAGAACTTCTTTAGAACTTTTAAGATGAAAAACCTAACAGAAAAAAATCTATATTTGAACATGTGCATTAAAAATGAGAACGCCTCTATGTCCTGAACTATAACCATTGTTCTTCATCACAGAGGAAGAGTTTATCTTGACCACAGCTGGTTATCTGGAAACATTTCTACAATATTAATCTTCAGCCTAATTATAAATACAAACAGAAAATCTTTTACATTTATGACAAAGGAGGCAAAAATATAAAAAAGTAAATAGAGAGAAAAAGAAAGAAAAAGGGAACATTTTCTTTCTACTAAACACATTAGGATCGTTTCTATATGCTTTACTTTGGTTTAAAGTGAAATATGTTCCTCCACCGCAGACGGGGGGGGAGGGGTTACCAGCTGTTCAGGTGAGGCAGTGATCCAGGCCATCCAGCCGGGTGTTGCTCTCTGTCCCTTTAAATACTGAATCATCCTTTATTAAGCAGTGAAACGTTTCGTCTCGAGTTGAATCAATATTTTGATCGAATTGAGATTTTTGATTAGGATCAGGATTTTGATAAATGTCTGATACTCATATCTTTTCTCACGAACACTTCCGTCTCTGCGCGCGCTCCACCTGGTCTATACGCGCTGCATAGCTGTGCGCTCGGCACTAATATTACTGCATAGAAGCCCAGCAGGTATGGCGGACCAACTCTGCCATAATTAAAAATAAATACATAAATAAATACATTCTCAAATAAATAAGCATACAATTAATTGATCCTAAAAATAAACAAATAAATGTAGGTAGAAATTCAATTATATAGTGAGACATAAATGTATATATATCTCTTTTAATTAGTGTCTTTGTTTATTTGCCTTTGTAATAATTACCCCATTTATTGTCTGTTACAATCTTCAACTTTTATTTTTGCACGTTAAAAATATTTTAGTTTGTTTTATTTTTCCCTTGTATTTCTTTACCTAATTTATTTCTGCCTGTTATTTTACATTTCTGTCTGCATTTCTGCCTCATTATGCAAAATGAGGAAGTGCTGTGTCTAAGAGGGTCAACTTCTGCCCATTGGTTGGTCAACAGGTTACTACAAGCCATAAATAAAGATGAAGATTATAACGATTATTAAATAAATAAGGTAATTATATCAAAGGTGAATAAATAAAGAAGCTAATTAAAAGAGATGTATACATTTATGTCTTACTGTACAATTTCAGTTCGACCTACATTTATTCGTTTCTTGTATTTTTAGGAGCAATTAATTGTATGCTTATTTATTTATTGAACATTTATTTATGTATTTATTTTTAGATATGGTAGAGTTGGTCCTCCATAAACATCAGTCCTTCACAGAGGAGTTAAAAGTATTCATGTTTATTACTCCTGTAGGAGGTAGGAGTAGGCATGGAGAGTTTTTCAGGCCAGGAGTCAGTCAGTCAGTCTGTCTTGTTATCAGGCCACGCTGGTTACAAGACTGACTGACGGACTGACCGATTGTCTTAGGTTCTAAAATAAAATAGGGCTTGCATGCTGCTTTGCTTTCTGAGGACCCAACTGAAAAATTAAACAAGCTTTTATTAGCCAAAAAGTAAGTTTTTCTTATATGTTTAAGTTCACCTTCAGCTATGACAAACATGTAAACCAAGCAGAGGAATAGATTGGATGTAGATAACAGCTTGACCATAGCACTTAGCTAAGTGCAGCTCATCATGGCAATTGCCATACCGCTTGACTCAGTGAAAGTATAATCTGTTGCGATTACTTTTTGTTCCAGGTTTAGACAATTATTATAAGGGTGAACACTTGCCAGGCAGGACCACTGTAAGAAATTCAGATTTATAGCAGGACACATAGTTGGGGCAGCACTTAGTGTAACTACAAAGAAAAAATTTGGATGAAACTTTATTATGTTTAATGGATTTGATTAAGAAACCATTAATTGTATGCTTAGCTTATTTATTTAGACTTATTTACTTTATTTCTGTATTTATTATTATGTAAGAAGTAGAAGTAAGTTAGTCTAAAGAATACATTACTTCACAGTAGGAGTCACAAGCTAGCCAACATTTCTTACTCCTGTAGGAGGTAGGAGTAAGCAGGGAGTACTTTGTACCCTTAAGGCCAGGAGTCCATATGCTTCAGTCAGTCTTGTGATTATCATGCCACGCTGGTTTTACTGGAGTTACTGATCATTTACTGACTGTTCATTAGGTAATAGTCAATATAAATAGCCATTTATAGATATGTTATGCTATATCTATAGGACCCATAGTGAATAATTAAACAAACCGAGACCAACTTTAAATGCCAAGTGGTAGAATTCATCTTTAGACGTATATCTTCAGCTGTAACACATACTTACCTCTGCAGATGACCAAGTTGTGGTTATTAAGAAATTATAATTTTAGCTTTGAGCTTATAAATATTTAATGTACTTGTTTAGAATAAATATAAAGGACAATATCTTTATCTTTAATATTGGACAATATTGTACATTTATTAGTGGCTGTGGATTTTTCTTTAACATACAGGTGCTGGTCATAAAAATTAGAATATCATGAAAAGTAAAGATTGATTTCAGTAATTCCATTTAAAAAGTGAAAACTTGTATATTATATTTCATACATTACATACAAACTCGCTATTATTTCAGATGTTTTATTTTGTTTAATTTTGATGATTACAAATGACAACAAATGAAAATCTCAAATTCATCATATCAGAAAATTAGAATATTACTGAAGACCAATAAAAACAAAGGATTTATAGAAATGTTGGCCAACTGAAAGAGTATGAACATGAAAAGTATGAGCATGTACAGCACTCAGTATTTAGTTGGGCCTCCTTTGGCCTGTATTACTGCAGCAATGCGGCGTGGCATGGAGTCGATCAGTCTGTGGCACTGCTCAGGTGTTATGATAGCCCAGGTTGCTCTAATAGTGGCTTTTAGCTCTTCTGAATTGTTGGGTCTGGTGTATTGCATCTTCTTCTTCACAATACCCCATATAAGATTTTCTATGGGGTTAAGGTCAGGAGAGTTTGCTGGCCAATTAAGAACAGGGATACCATGGTCCTTCAACCAGGTACTGGTAGCTTTGGCACTGTGTGCAGGTGCCAAGTCCTGTTGGAAAAATGAAATCTGCATCTCCAAAAAGTTGGTCAGCTGCAGTAAGCATAGAAGTGCTCTAAAACTTCCTGGTATGTGGCTGCGTTGATCCTGGACCTCAGAAAACACAATGGACCAACACCAGCAGATGACATGGCACCCCAAACCATCACTGACTGTGGAAACTTTACACTGGACTTCAAACAGCGTGGATGAAGTGCCTCTCTTCTTTTGCTCAGACTCTGGGACCTTGATTTCCAAAGGAAATGCAAAATTTCACTCATCAGAGAACATGACTTTTGGACCACTCACCAGCCAGTCCAGTCCTGTTTCTCTTTAGCCAAGGCAAGACGCTTCTGACGCTGCTGTCTGTGGTTCAAGAGTGGCTTGGCACAAGGAATGCGACAGCAGAAACCCATGTCATTCATCGTCTGTGTGTGGTGGTTCTTGAAGCACTCACTCACAGCTTTAGTCCACTCTTTGTGAATCTCCCCACATTTTTTGAATGGGTTTTGTTTCCTCTCCAGGGTCCGGTTACCTCTTCAGGGTGCGGTTGTATCTCTCTCTTTGCTTGTACACTTTTTTAGACCACATCTTTCTTACCTTCGCCTCTCTATTAATGTGCTTGGACTCTGAGCTCTTGCCTCTTTAGCGATGACCTTTGTGTCTTGCCCTGCCCTCCTTGTGCAAGGTGTAGATGGTCGTCTTTTGGACAATTCATTTCATTCACAATAAAATCACAATTAAAGAAAACACAATTATGAAATCAGAGGCACTCAATTTTGGTCAAATTACATTTTAACAAGACTAAGAGGCTAACTTCTTTCACTTTATGTGGTGGTTAATGTTTAAAGTTGATGTACTAACACAAAAAAGAAGAAGAGACTTCCAGCTAGCACACAGATGCATCGATGCAAGTAGAAGTTAGTACCTTTCCTAACAAAGTTCAGAGTAAAGTTCTGCAACAATGGACTTTAGACAAGCAAGCATTTAAAGTCATGAAAACTGAAATCATGGAGTGAAACATCTACATGCTTTTTTAGTGCCAAAGAAAATCATAATAAAATCAAAATATGGCTTAAAAATAATCACAATTTATATTTTTTGTAAAATGGTTCAGCCCTAGTGACCATCAGAGCTCAGAAACAATCACCTCAGATCAGTTTAATTAACCAAATGCTTTCTGAACCTGATGCCTTCTGCATCAGCCTAACCTAAACCAGCAGAGCTGGGAACTACTTCCATTTACTATAGTAACTTTATCTAAAAGATCATTTAATGTGCAGTTTTACTGTATTTTACTTTTGCTGGAGTGAAATAATGATGAAGCATCGTTGCTCTTTAGTAAAGTTTCTGGTTTCTCTGCCCATCATTAGTCATTTCACTCAATGAAGAACAAGCTTGTCTTGAACTAAAATGCTGCAGAGAGACAAACACCTTCAGTTCATGTTTAGCTGAGACTTATTTTTAGGACCTGAGCTTCTTTCTTTTAATCTGATTTTATTTGCTGCTTCTGTTGGATCATTTGAAGCCAAGTGAACAGACAGTAAACAGAGATCTCGAAACTGGAAGAAACTAAAACTGTTTACAATAAAAAACTTTACCAGAAATTGTTATTCTGTAATTATGTTATATATTTATTTCTTTCAATTCATTCTTTAAAAGAACGGAATTTAAATATTTTATGTTTCTTAACATAATTTTTTTAAATGCTAAATCAGATGTTCTGATCACTTAGTTACTTCTGACCAAACACTTTTTTCCTCCTTAATAATTTCTTAGATTATTCCTTTTTCCTGTGATTTGGGTGAAACTGTGTCTGAGTGACGCTGCTCTGATTGAGAACAACTTTTAGGTCCTTCATCCTCCTCTAGAACTCAGAAGGTAGCAGTCATGAAGGTTGGGCTTAAACTGCAGATTTCTAAAGCTCTTTCATTTGTGCTTCAGCACAGAAAGACAAACCATTTATTTAAAGATTTACATTTTCAGGCAGGATTTTACCAAAAGGTTAATTCAGATTTTTATTAGATTCCCACCTTAAAGGAGACAGCCACATGTTTAACTCCTCCAGCCCAGTTAGTTGTTTATATGTTTTGGATCCATCAAAATGTTATAAAACAGTTTTTAGACTTTAATTACAGAATCAACTGATCAATCAAGGCTTTACTATCTTGATATCTTCTTGCTTATTTGCCTCTTTGCTGATTGAACCTCTGCTCTTATTTTAATCTTAATATGCAAACTATCAGATTGACCCATGTAAGCTCTCAGTTTATATTTGCAGAAAGCACTAAAGTTTATACAGACAGTTACAAACCTTCAGTTGTTCTATCCAGCTGATCCAGAATGCTGCCGCCTGCGTCTTCACTAGAACTAAGAAAGTGGAGAACATCAGCCCAGTTCTAAAGTCCTTCCTCTGGCTCCCTGTACCTCAGAGAATAGACTATAAAATACTTCTGTTAGTCTAGAAATCATTGAATGGCTGAGCTCCTAAATACATTACAGACTGGTTGGCAGGTGATCAACAGTCAGACCTCTCAGGTCTGCTGGATCTACTCTATTCTGCAGAACCAGAACCAAACATGGAGAATCAGCTTTAAATTATTATTCTCCACTAATCTGGAATAAACTCCCAGAAAACTGAAAAAGAGCTGAAACCCTCAGTTACTTTAAATCTTTAGATTTAGAGCGGCCTTTGACTGAACCATCTAAACATTATTTGTTTTAGTCTCCTTTCATATTTCGTCCTTCCTTTTATTATTCCCTTTGTAATTGTTGGGATCCTCAGGCTTGCCCACCAGAGGGCGCCGAGGATCCTCTTCTGCTCTCTTTTGTCTCTCTCTTAGGGCTGGAGTCACTGTCAGGTTCTGGAGATTACCCTCTGCCTCCAGCAGAGTGCGCCGTGGGTCCTCCTGAGCTGAGCCTCTCACACACCTGTGGCTGATCTACTAATCAGGAGGACCACAGTATTTAAGCTACCTCCAGACCTGGATTCCATGCCGCAGTGTTGATCTTAGTTGGTTAGCGTCCTAAGCCTCTGTGACTGAAGAATCTTGGTTATCTCTAGGTTGAGATCACATTCTAATCTCTCCTTTATCTGTGCCTCACAGGGTTCCTGTCCCTTCGTAAAGCTCTGGACGAGCTTAACCTCCTGTCTCCTCGTAAAGCTCTGGATGAGCTTAACCTCCTGTTTCCTCGTAAGCTCTGGAAGAGCAACTTCACTGGAACCCTGTCTCTGGTCTGCAGCTCAGGGAGAGCAGCATCCCAGGAAACCAGTCTCAAGCCTGAAGCTCTTGGAAGGTCTAACCGGCTAATCTACCCTGGTGAGCCAACCCGAAGATTTCTACATGGATGAAACCTGACGACTTCTCTGAGGAGTTTCCCTAGAGGTTCCTATGTGGATTTCCCCTGTTGTTCCCTACGGTGAGCTGGAAGCTCAGCCTGAAAGACCCTCCGTGTTTTCCCCTGTTGTTCTCTGCAGTGAGCTGGAAGCTCCAACCCAGGACTGCCAGACTAACCCTTAGCTAGAAGCTTAGCCACACCTGAACTCAGCTACCAGCCTTCTTCCCTTCCTTGCACAGTCCCCAGTGAACCAGCTCCCTGCCTGAACTGTTCCCTTTCCATGACTCATGTTTGTGCCACAATAAACTCTTTTGGACTTTTTACCCAGTGTCTCCGTGGTGTTCTGCATACTTGGGTCACTTTAGAGAATCCATCATGACAGTAATTTTCCCACAATGTGTTTTTCTATGTGTGCTTTCTTACCATAAACAGCTCTTTGAATCATTGTTCTACTGAAATGTGACGTATAGATAAACTTGTTCTGCCTCGTCTGACCAGAACCTGCAGAACCGGTTCCTCCTCATGTCGTCACTGAATGTTTCTCTAAAAACAGGATCAGACTGCAGTAAAGGACAGGATGTGATGATCACCTGGCTGACAGTGGCAGGATAACAGGAAGACCCCCCTATCTAGATAATATTTCTAGATTGTTCCTGCTTTGTTCCCTGTTCTTGGTTCCCTCCTTCCTGTTTCCTCTTCATCATGGTAATGTCACCATCTGTACTATCAGGAGTCTCTGTGTTCCTGGGCTGCATTACATCTGCTGCTGTTTTCTATGTGTTGGTAGTGATTATTTTCTGTGTTCCAGGATTTATCCAGTACCTTCCCTCAGTGTCTCAGCTCCCTGCTCTACCCAGCTGTCTCTCATTTCCTCAATAACTCACCTGTCATTTTAGTTTCCGGCTTCTCCAGCTTAGACCTTTCTCTGTGTTCTCAGTCAGATCCTAACTCCATTAAATCCTGTTTTCATGTTTTTCTATTTTCCATCTTCTTCCCAGCTTCTGTAGTTTCTATTGTCCTCTTTCCTGCCTCCCTCCTTCCACCTTCTGCATTTGGGTTCTTCACTACAGCATTTTATAACCTAACATGTATTTTCAGCACCAAATGCTCACTGGCTGCTTTCCTGATACTGTGGCTGAGTCTTTATCAGCTCTTAATGTTCAACCATTTAGTTTGCCAGAGATCTCATGTTCCCCAGTATGATTGATGGAGGAGATGGTTGAACTTCCTCTTTCTCTCTTTCCACTTCAGTTCTGCTCTGCATCCACAGTGTCTCCTGTTTATCTCATCTCTACAGAAGATTGAAGATAAACAGCCAGATTTACTGAGAATAGAATCGGCTTCCTGCTCTACAGGACAGATCAGAGAGCAGCTAACTGGGAACACTGGGACTGAACCACATGTTATCTAAGCATCTTTGTTTCTTCTTAGATTGGCTTCAGTCTGGGAGACACAGAGGAATATCTGGAGAAACACAGAGGTGAACAGAGCAGAGTCTCCATCCTCCAGCTGTCCCAAAGATCTTCCTGGAGCAGCAGATCCAAGGTGAGTCATCTGTTATTAGCTGCTATAATCATGTTCAAACATCATCAACCTCTGATAGATGGAAACTAAGTCAGACTGAACTTTAAGCTGAGAAGTTCAGCTGCAAAAAAGAAGCTTCAGGACGTCCAACCAGCTCCAGGAACGTCTCTGATGAGAGGGAAGCTGCAGCATCATGCTGCCTCCAGTGCAGAGCTTGATCAGCAATCAGGGTGTTAAAACTAATGATTGAACTACTTTACTTAAGAAAAAAACTGCAGGCTCTACAGTGGACTTTATTACAAGAGTGAAATAATTTTTTTCCTTAAATGAAATAACATAACTTTTAAATTATTATTTTTCATTTTTAGGAACAGATAATGAGTTCATTTTTCTCAATCTCTCACTGTGTTTGTAGAGAAGCAATAAAAAACTGACTCAGTCTAGCTTTATTCTAAATTATAATCTCAGACAGGATGATATAAACTGAACTGAACCTCAGTCCTTGATGAGCAGCTGAATATTTTAGAGCTCTGATATTTACAGCATTAAAGCTGCAAACAGCATTAAAATAAAAATAGAACTAGAAACATAATCAACATGTAAATAAAAAACCTCCTAAAGATAGATGGAGAATGTCCTGCTACCCAGAATCTGATCCATCATCTGCAGTGTTTTCCAGCCTCCTGTCTTCATCCATGTCTCTATCAGGGTTTTTCTATAACCTAACTGGGCTCCAGATGGACACATTCTATTCTCTGTTTTCCTGCTTTGTTGCAGCTGTTACATCATGTCTTTATCAATATAGTTTCATATCAATATAGATCATGTTCTATGATCCAGTTTCATAGAAATAATCATTAAATTCAGCAAAAGACTAGGAATCCTTACTCCTTAACTTTAAGATTTTAGGGGATCTAATAATAAAAATAAATAGAATTATATAAGTAAAAATAACAACTAATGGAAATTAGTGAACAACAACAAAGAGAAAAATACAGAAGGAAATCTAAAATATAACCACAAATATTATCCTTAAAGTCAGAACTCCTCCCTGTGAGTCAAAATTGAAAGCTCTTGTTCTGTTGTCATGGTTACTGTCCCTCCCCTTAACTCCTCCTACCTGCCCCACCTCCATCTCAGGTGAAGTTCTGACTGCAGGTAAACTGGTTCTACTGGTTCTCCTTTCCTCCATCTCAGGTGAAGTTCTGACTGCAGGTAAACTGGTTCTACTGGTTCTCCTTTTCTGCCTCCATCTCAGTCTGTTTTCTTCAGACCTTCGTCCGCTCTTTGCTTCACCTAAAGACGCCGTAAGTTTAACTATTTAACTTTGTTTCATAGTAAAAGTTGAAGTTTAATCATGTTTAACAGTCTGTTTCTGCTTTCTGGGGTTTTTAGAAAACATTCTGCTTTTATTCCAGACCAAAGTTTTAAATTGACTGTAAATGAAGGAAAATCTCCAGGATTACTAGATTATTTTCTGAAACAGTCAACATGAGGAGCAGATGATGTTTGTTCTTCCCTTTAAAAATTGCTTCTTTTTCAGGTCTTTAGATCAAACTATAATTTCCTCCTTTAATGTCAATCAACAAGCAGAGCAGCTGCTTCCTGTGGAGCTTTTCATAATAAGAGCATCAATGTTATTTAACATCAATTTTATTAAAATATACGTTTCCTTGTATTAAACTGTCTGAAGCTTTAATAGAGCATAAAAAAATCCATTTGTTTAGTTTGATGGTTTAGAAACACATCAGGTCCAGATATTCTGAGTTTCTGATGCACCAAGAAGTATCCTTTGCAGCACTAGAAGCTCATTTTTTGTACATTAGGCTGACAGGAAATGGTGTTAGGAGGGGTGGGGGGTGGGGTGGGGGATTGGGGGGCATGCAAAGCGGACCACAGGCCGGATTCGAGGCCCCATCAAGATCTAAGGCCTCTGTACATGGGTCGTTGGCCCTAACACTGCACCACCGTAGCACGCCCATAATGCAGTAAGAAGTTTGACTGAATAATATTTTAACATCATAGAGTTTGAGTCTGAAATTAATTCACTTTAATTCCAAACTATAATTATTTAATCAATTTAAAAATGGTTTAATTTCTGACAAATTTCATCAGTCCTTTGTTTTAGTTTTTAATGTTAGATATACTTTATTATCACATCTTTATTTGTGTAATAGATGGTAAACAGCTACTGTATCCTAGTGGTGGGAATCAGTGAATGTTAATGTAGCTTCATCCTGTGTTCTTGGCTGCAGCTGCAGGTGTGTGAGCTGATGTGAAGTGAGCAGCATGGATCAGTGTGAGGACAGAGAGGACAGAGTCCCTCCCTCTAAAACCACTCTGTGTGGAGAACACTATGAGACTGTTGGGCAAAGCTCAGAGGTCAGGATCACCTCATCTCTTAACCGTCCAGGACTCTTTCTCCATGTCAGAGCTCTCGGCATGAACATCAACAACCATCTTTTTATTCACAGGAAACCAGCAGAACCAGAACCTGAACCTGAAATCCAGAACCTGACCAGAACCAGAACCTGGACCAGAACCCAGCTGTGTTTCTTTAAAGAGCAATGACTCAAAAGGATACCTTTATTTATTTTAAATCAGACCAACCTTCATCAGCAAACAGGTGAGCTGTTTCTAAATGTTCCACTAATTAGATTAACTTCATTTCCAACATATTAATGTCAACACAACTCTTTTCTCATGTCTGTGTTCACATGTAGGCTTGGTGCGAGTGATGGAGGCTAAATAGTGGAAATAATCAAAGGATTGTTTTATTGTGATGATATGAAATGATCTTGTTAGATGATATTAGACTAAAATCAGTTGTTCTTCATCCAGTTGAATCTTCTGGATCACCTTGTGTCAAGCATTAGTGAACTGAGTTGGTGCTTCTGCAGAGCTTAAGGTGATGCACATGTAGGCAAGTCATGATGCTGATTCAACTGGTAGATGGAAACTAAATCACGATGGAAGCGCTGATCTCACCACTGTTATCACCGCAAACATCGGTGAGAATCCAGCAACACAAAGATTCATCTAATATTTCCATTCAAAATGATGCATCTGATACGATTATTAAAGCAAACTGCTCAACAGAGTCTCCTTCAGCCGGCTGCTACGTGTCATCAGAAATACCAGACTGACCTGCTGCTGGGAGGAAGGAAGATGAAATAACAAGATAAATCTTTGATAGGAAACTTAGTGGCCGAGATTACTACATTAATGAAAAGATCCTTGAATACACCACCATGAGATGCTGTATTAAAGATTTGGTCATCATGGCGATACATACTTAATTCTAATTTTTGTGATCTACTGCATCGACAGCAGAAGGCAAGAATAGATTATATAAAAAGAACAAATAAAATACATTAATGGTTGGCGCATCAGCCAAAACCGCGGGAATAACTTCCAGTCCAGCAGATGTCGCCGCGATGTTTGACGCCTCACGAAGGCTGTCAGCCAAGCATGTCCGCCATGGATACTGCGAGTCATAATAAAACTAATAAAACTATAAAACATAATAAACGAAATAAAACATGGAGGACATTATGAAAATTCGCCCCCCCGCTCCATCACATTTCAAGTCGGATGCTTGGATGTTATTTCCGGCTTTAAAACAAAAGAAGGTAAAATGAAATTGATATGATGAACGCCATTTGCAAAAGGAAATATACATTTGAATGTTTTCATTTCATTGGTTTTAAGGACCACTGATGCCATGTAAGCAACTCTGATTATCCTTATTTTTTTCTTTTAAGTTTGATGAATCCTAAGATCTTTTTGTCAGTGTGTCTACGCCAGTAATAGTAATATTTCTGTCCAATATTTGTTTTCATGGCAACACCTCCAAAAGTCATTTCAATAAATACAGCTATGAATGAATTCAGTTGCTTTCAGTTATGTATCAATTGAAGACACTATCCAGATCATACTCAGCCAGTCAGCCACTGGTAAGGGCTGGATCTTTTTCTTACAGTGTTCAGTGAAATATGCGCCCAATGCATGTAATATTTCAGGAAAATATAAAGTGATGCATCATTGATAGAATCGCATTGGGCATGTGAATCGTGATTGGAATCGAATCATGACTTCTTTGCAATACCTACCTGGTCTGTATTACCATAAAAGCTGAACAGTGTCATGATTTTATCTAAGGCTCGAACCCACATGCAGAGAAGGCAATTTAGAGACAACAAGAAGAAGGTTAACGGTTATTTAAGAAGATATGGTGGAATATCCCATGTCATCTATACACAACTTAGCCGGAAACTGCAAGATGAAGGAAAGGCGCTACTTGATTGGTTCGGGTTCAGTGGAATTCAGTTTTCATGTATCTTTAAAGAGAACTATTGGTTTGACTCACATTTGCTGGGATGATGGTGAGCTCTGACTCCAGTCTGTGTGCCGTTGTTCAAGTGTGTGTCTGATTCGGTGGAGGGCGGAACAGGTTTGACCCAAAAGGCTGAAGAAATGGTGAACGGAGCGAGCTGACTGCCACTCAGATTTCCTGTGGTACTTGAACTGCTTGTTGTGAAGAATGAATTCCTTGCTCAGAGAGTGAAACTCAACAACCTCCTAGGAATAGTGAGCCCAAACCTCCTGTTTGGAAACCCAGCTCAGCTTGAGGCTCTGTTGATCCCTCCAGGGAGAAAAAGGTCAGAAAACTGCAGTTTTCAGGAAGACTTCCTGCTGAGAGGCCAAAAAAAACAAATATTAGACTCAGGTAAACAAGAACTCAGTTAGACTCAGTAACTCAGCTTGGCTAGAGTACGCCACAACTGGCAAACACTCTGGCATAGAGGTAGTGGCCGTCAGCAGCTTAAGAGCACTCTGTTAATGAGGCAATAGTCCGCAGGTGTGCGAGGAGGCGGACCAGGAACCAGGCGCCTCCTGTTGGAGTAAGGGAGAAACACACAGAACATAGACACCAGGCTGGAGTTCTGACAAACAAGTTTAGAAATGATCAGCTGAGAATAAAGCTGCTGCTCTAAAGAGGTTTGATCATCAGTTTAAGACTAGAACAAGTTAAACAAATAACTAGAAGATAAATGGCTGGAGTCCTGACAGTACCCCCCTCAACGACCGCCACGTGGTGGTCCAGAGGAACAGGAGGGTTGGGAGAGGCAAAACTCTCTGATGAGAGAGGGGTCAAGGATGTACAATTCCGGGACCCATGAGCGATCCTCGGGACCGTAACCCTCTCAGTCAACTAAATATTGCCACCCACGCCCACGGGGACGAGCATCAATGACGCGTCGAACCAGCTAGGCGTGGTGGCCATTGATGTCCAAAGCGGGAGGGGGCTCGGCAGGTGGACACAGGGGGCTGGATGAGACCGGCTTAACTTGAGAGACGTGAAAAGTGGGGTGGATACGAAGGGAGGTAGGGAGTCTGAGAAGGACAGCGGACTCCCCAATTGACCTCTCTGGAGGTCTGGAGAGCGAGACCTTCTGGCCCGGGCGATAGGAAGGGGAAGCCCTCCTCCTGCGATTAGCCCACCTTTGGTTTTGCAGGGATGTCCTTCCCAGGGCTCTCCTAGCCCGGTTCCAGAAGGTCCGCCGTCGGCGGATGTGTTGCTGGACGGAGGGTATGGCGATGTCTGCCTCTTCGGAGGGGAAAAGGGGTGGTTGGTAGCCTAGGGAGACCTTGAAAGGGGTTCAGTCTGTTGGGCCTGTCTTACGAGATCCTCAATCTCCCAGGTGACTGCGGCCACGGTACAGCTTGGAGGCAGGGTGGGAGCGGCCGACTCTTTGGGTTCGTCCGGGGAAAACTGCCTTAAAAGAGCATCAAGTTTGACATTCTGAGAGCCAGGGCGAAAGGAGATAGAGAGATTAAATCAAATTGGATATAGGAGAGGTTTTTATGATTTGTCCAAACCAGGACTGAATGAGCAGCTCCCTCTAGCTAGTGCCTCCATTCCTCTAATGCCAGCTTGATGGCCAGTAACTCGCGATCTCTGAGGTCATAATTATTTTCTGTAGGGGAGAGTCTGCGAGAAGAAAAAGCACAGGGGTGTAATTTATTGTGGGTTGCGAAAAACTTGAGAGAGAACTGCTCCGACTCCCGAATCCGAGGCGTCCACCTCCACCACAAATTGTCTGGAGAGATCTGGTTGAGTGAGAACAGGAGCGTTAGCGAACAGTTTCTTGAGATGGGAAAAAGCTGCCTCAGCTTCAGGGGTCCAAACAAAAGGAATCTTGGAGGAGGTGAGAGCTGTCAAAGGAAGAGCGGTCTGACTGTAGTTACGGATAAATCTTCGATAAAAGTTGGCAAAACCCAAGAAACGTTGGAGCTGCTTACAAGTCTCAGGTGTGGGCCAGTCCAAAACAGCCTTGATCTTTTCCTCAGTGGGTCTTACCTGTCCGCCTTCAAGGATGAATCCAAGGAAGGAAACAGAAGGTTTGTAGAATTCACATTTCTCAGCCTTAATGAAGAGTTTGTTCTCGAGTAGACGTTGGTGTCATGATTGGTTTAAAGCTAAACCCACATGCAGAACACAAACGGAGGCTGAGTAAAAGTTTAACATCCAGAGCTTCAGACTTGAGACAGGTTTCCTGTGAGCAAAGACAGAGGCAGATTAGAATCAGGTTTCTCTCTTGAGATAACAAAGATTCTTTTCAGGTAACAGGAGGCTCAGGTTCAAGTAATCAAACTAGGTCAACACCAAGGCCGCCAAGGAAGGTCTGGTTGCTGGCTTGCGAAGGCAGGTCTCCTGATGGGTTGATGAACGTCAGGGGTGCTGGAGGGCTCCAGCCCAGGAGACCCACACAGCACTCTGCTGGAGAAGGAGTGGTACATCTCCAGATCCCAACAGTTGGAGGACCTGGCGGACATGGATCTTATGCTTGGAAAGGTTTTTAGAAAAAATTAGTATGTCATCGATGTAGACAAAAACAAAAATGTTCAGAAAATCTCTGAGGACATCATTGACCAAGGCCTGAAAGCAAGCAGGAGCATTAGTTAAACCAAAAGGCATTACCAGATACTCACAGTGTCCAATAGGAGTTTTGAAGGTGGTTTTCCATTCGTCTCCCTCCCTGATGTGAAGAAGGTGGTATGCATTTCTGAGATCCAGTTTGCTGAAAATTGTGGCTCCCTGGACGGGTTCAAAGGCTGAAGACAGAAGAGGCAAAGGGGACTTTTTTTTTACTGTAATTTGATTCAAACCTCTGTAGTCTATACAGGGCAGAAGGGATCCGTCCTTTTTTCCCACAAAAAAGAACACTGCTCCGAGGGGTGAAGAGGAGGGGTGGATTATGCCGGTAGCTAGGGACTCCTTTATGTACTTTTCCATCGCTTCCCTTTCAGGTTTAGAAATGTTGAATAGACGACTACTAGGTAGAGGGGCTCCAGGAAGCAGGTCAATGGCACAGTTGTATGGTCTGTGGGGAGGCAGAGAACAAGCCTTGGATTTACTAAATACCTGGGAGAGGTCGTGGTAGTCGACAGGAACAGAGGATAGGTCTATGGGATCCAAATCACTAGAGTCCTGAACTTGGAAACCTGGGGGAACAGCAGACCTGAGACAGTGAGAATGACAATAAACAGACCATGAATCCACGTCTGCTAGGCCAATTAATGGTAGGATTATGAGCCTGGAGCCATTCAAAACCAAGGGTTAGAGCTGAGTTGGCTGTGGGAAAAACAAAAATTTTTTTTTTCTCAAAGTGGTTTCCTGAGACGGATAGTTGAAGAGGGGTTGTCTGATGTGTTAAGGCAAAAACTCAGAGCGTTGTGTAATTGAATGTGTAATGGAATAAGCTCAATTCCCATTTGTTGAACAAAAGCAGAGTCAATAAGATTCTGTTCACAGCCAGAATCTATCAGAAGTAGAGAAGCAGGGAGAAGTAGATGAGGTGAAGAGGGGGATAAAATGTGGTCCGCCAATAGCCCTCTCTCTACTGGTGGACCCTGGCTTTTCCCAAATCAGGGCAAGAAGCAACAAAATGTTCTCCCTCACCACAGTATAGACAAAGCTTAGCTCTCATTCTGTGCTGTTTCTGCTCAGGACTAAGGCGAATTCTGCCGATCTGCATGGGTTCAGAAAGGAGTGGAGTGACTGGGGGCTCAGTGGGGAATTTGTGTATTTGTGGTTTGGGGACGGCTGTCCAATTCCCCCTCTCCTTAGCTCTGGCTCGAATCCGGTTATCTAAACGGATCGAGAGGTTAATTAGTTCCTCCAAAGAGTCTGGTTAATCTAGGTTGGCTGGCTCATCCTTGATGGTGTCATTTAAGGCGTGGGCAAAAACCCCCTTGAGTGCCACCTTGTCCCAGCCTGAGGCGGCAGCCATTATACGGAAGTCAATGGCAAAATCGGAAACTTCTTTGATCTTTGTCCTTGTCTTGATTTTAACAGTTCATGAGAGGTTAGAGCCTTGTCTGTTTCCTGGTTGAAAGTTATCTTGAACTTGGTGATGAACTGATCATATGAGCAACCATAATTGGAGGAAGAGGAGAATCTTACCTCAGCCCAGTCCAAAGCTCGATCAGTGAGATGCGAGATAATATATGAAATCCTTGTAGAATCCTGGAGAAACTTACTTGGGGCGTGATTAAATTGCACGATGCATTGCATCAGGAATCCACGAAACCTCTTTGGGTCTCCGTTAAACCTGGGAGGATTAGCCAACAGGTACTCAGAGTTAGCAGAGGAAAAAACATTTTGACTAGGTTGCTGCAGTGCCTGTTCACCGGCTGGGTCTGAAGCCTGGAAGGAAAAGTGAACTGCTTCAGTTAGCTCAGTAACTCGGCGGTTTAGTTCAGTTTGCTGGTTTACCAGCTCAATGAGGATGTTGTCGTGTCTAGACAAAGCGGTTTGTTGCTGGTAAATGGCTCTCTGTATGGCTTCTGCAGGGTCAGCGGTTTGGCCAGAGTGTTCTGTCATGATCTTATCTAAGGCTCAAACCCACATGCAGAGAAGCCAGTACAGAGACACCAAGAGAAAGGTTTAACAGTTTGTATCTTTAAGAAGACTTCTTGGTTTAACTCACATTTGCTGGGATGATGAGTGAGCTCTGACTCCAGCTTGTGTGCCGTTGTTCAAGTGTGTGTCTGATTCGGTGGAGGGTGGAACAGGTTTGACCCAAAAGGCTGAAGAAATGGTGAACGGAGCGAGCTGACTGCCACTCAGATTTCCTGTGGTACTTGAACTGCTTGTTGTGAAGAATGAATCCCTTGCTCAGAGAGTGAAACTCACTACTCCTAGGAATAGTAAGCCCAAACCTCCTGTTTGGAAACCCAGCTCAGCATGAGGCTCTGTTGTTTCTGATTGTTGTTCAGTTCCTGCTAACAAACCCAAACATCATCCCTTATTAATTATCATCAGAGCTAATTATTAATCCATCATTAATATACGGTTTACAGTAAAACCAGGAATATTTGGATCCACTTCAAACTAGAGCCACTTTGGGACACTTTAGAGTTCTGGGCTTCACTGTTTAACTTTAATTATATTATTAGGCTAAGACTGAATTCAGGGTTTTTCCTTCAGGATCCAACAGAACCTCCAACCAGAACCAGAACCCGAACCCAGCTGTGTTTCCTTAAAGAGCGGGCCAACCTTCAGCTGCAACGAGCTGAGCTCTGTCTAAATGTTTTAACTGTTTATAAAGTAAAACAACTCTTTTTGAAATTTTCTGATTCCACATTTTTAATCCTTTTAATGAAACTGTTTGTTTCTTCTAGATGTTTTTCCACTAATTCAGTCTCCAGTGAGTTCAGGAGAAACATTGTTGGAGGTGTTTATAAGTGTCTGTAGTTCACTTGTTGCTCCAGCAGGGGGAAGACTGATTTCTGCTGAAGACAGAATTCAGATGAATCATTTTATAGAAATAATCAATGACAGAATAAGTTGTTCCCAGTTCAGACTCTAGAGGCTTGTTTTGTCCCTGATTTTAGGTTTCTGATCGTTTTCTTAATCAGTTTTAATTCATATGTCGAATCAAACGACTTTAAAAAATAAAGAACTGACTTCCGGTGGCGCCATGGTGTGAAAAGCAGGAGAAAAGGCTGCTCTGAAGAACACGATTAAAACTAGCGTTAAAATAAGGTAAAAACTGTAGAACATAGAGAAAACTCGCTCTTAAAGTGACATAGATCACCCATGGAAAATATGGTCAAGAAAGGAAAGAGTATGGAAGAGAAAGGCGGAAAAGAAAAGAGTGCCGGAACCGCGAAAGTACAGAGCCATGCAGGGGAGCGCTCGGAGCCGCCGAAAGGGGACCGTGACTCGGCCATACTTATCGAGCTACGAGAGCTACGAAAAGAGCACGCGGAAGCGGTAGGAGATAATAAGCAAGCAATGGCTAGAGTGGAAGCGAGTATTGGGGAGCTCATGGTCAGAACAACATCCCTGGAGCAGAGAGTAGCTCACATGGAGGAAAGATTGGGAAATAATGAAGATAAGATTGCGCGGGAGGAACGGGTGGCGACATTCCTGCTCCGAGAGGTGAGCAAAATATCAGAGAAATGCAACGACCTTGAGTCGAGGATGAGGCGCAACAACATACGAATCCATGGCATCCCCGAAGGTGCAGAAAAAAATGACACCATAAGCTTCATAGCACAATTTATTAAATCCCAGATTAAAACTACAGACGGGATGGACCTGCGTATAGAAAGAGCACACCGGTCACTGGTGAATAAGCCAAAGGATAGCACAGCGCCTCCGAGGGCGATCATTGTGCGCTTTTTGGATTATAGGGTGAAGGAACAGGTGATAAAAGAGGCCTGGAAACAGAAGATCTACTATGAAGGACAGACTGTTTATTTCAACCAAGATTACACAACAGAGGTCCAAAAGAAAAGGAAGCAGGTGAGAGACGTCATCAAACAGCTGAAGGAGAGGAACGTGAAGGCGCAGTCCCCCTATCCGGCCCAACTCAAAATATTTCTGGACACTGGAACAAAGATATTCAGCACAGTGGAAGAAGCGGCGCCTTTGCTGAAAGAAATGGGCATCAAGGTGAAGGAAGACAGGCTAGAGAGAATTCAGCATGTGATGGCGCAGACGGCAAAGGGGACCAGTCACAGGGGTAAGCAGTCGCGGCCCGAAATCACGGAGGCGGACCTGAGAGCACTCCTGGAGTGATGACGTCAGCCGAGGTGGCATCGTAATAAAGATTACCATATGTATGTATACATATATGTATGCCGTTAAAGAGAAACTAATTGCCATGACCTGCAAAAAAGGGAAAGGACAAAGGAAAAAAAAAAAAAGGAAAAGAGGACAAAAAAAAATGATATTCCTTTTGTTCATAAAAAAAAGAAAAAAAACGCTAGTTGTGAAATAATTTGATAGATTACAAGAAAATCGTGTTCATTAAAGAGTAATATTGAGGAGTTTGAGTCTTTAGGGCTTTAGACAACTATTAAGAAGTTGTCAATGCACGCAGTGCATGTTCATCAGAGAGAAGGTCACAGCTCTCTGATGTTAGGACTCTTGGAAGTTCATTGTTCATGTTCCAGACAATGTTATGGGGTTTATATCCCAATAAGTGTGTTTATATTTTGTTCTCGTTTCTTCTTCTCAGTTGAGTTTATGTTTTGTGCAATTTACTTTTCTTTTCAAAGAGGTGTCAGGTACAGCGCAGCTCCAGATATGATAGCAATATGAATGGGCTAAATATAGTATCTTACAATGTACATGGCCTAAACCATCCTATTAAACGTAAGAAGATTTTGACTCAACTAAAAAACCTGCAATGTTCCATAGCTTTATTACAGGAGACACATCTAACAGAGAGCGAACACAGAAAACTAAAAAGGGAGTGGGTCAGTCAAGCATATTATGCTTCATTTGGTAAAAGGAGGGGGGTAGCAATCTTAATCAAAAAAGGGATATTGTTTGAAGTTGAAAAGGAGGTAAAGGATAAAGAGGGAAGATATGTAATGATTGTAGGACGAATAGGAGATATGACAATATCAATATTAAATATATATTACCCAAATGAGGAGAAGGACACTTTCTTGAAAGAAATAGTCAAAATAATAACAAATGATGCAAAAGGAATGATACTGATGGGAGGAGATTTTAATACAGTACAAAATAATATTTTAGATAGATACCCTTCTGACTTGGGACCACAGACAATAAAGTCTAGAATGCTAAGTAATGTTACCAAAGAACTTGGTCTTATTGATGTTTGGAGAAGTATCAATCCTAAGAAGAGAGACTACACATTCTACTCAAATCCACACAAAAGCTACTCTCGAATAGACTATTTATATATATCTCAACAACATATACATAAAGTATTAAAATGTAACATAGAAAATATAACTATAAGTGATCATGCACCTATTCTGCTAACTTTAAGTACAAGTGAAGAATCTTGCTTTAGATACTGGAGAATGAATGTATCGATCATCTCCAATGAAAATATTGTCAAAGAAATCAAAGAGTCAATTAAGGAATACTTTGAAATAAATGATAATGGGGAAGTTTCACCAACAATATTATGGGAGGGAGGAAAAGCAGTGATAAGAGGGAAAATTATAGAAATAACATCTAGAATGAAAAAAGCCAGAATGAAAGAACAAAACGAGGTGGAAAATAAGATCAAAGAATTGGAAAGGGAACACAAACTAGGGGATAAAAATATAATGGGAGAACTTAAAAAGGCAAAGCATAAATTAGAAGAGATATTAACTGCCAAAGCAGAAGGTTCTCTACGCTTTACAAATCAAAGATACTACGAAATGGGTAATAGGGCGAGTCGTCTTTTGGCATTTCAACTTAGGAAAGCCCAAGTAAATAGGCACATCTCCAAAATAAAACACCCCTTGAATATGCAGATTAAAACACAACCGAAAGAAATGGCGGAAGCGTTCGCAGAATATTATAAAAACCTGTATGATGATTCGGACAGAAATAATCAGGAGGATGAAACCTCTGCTTTTCTCAAAAGAATTAATCTCCCAACCTTATCAGAAGAAGAATCGCTGGAAATGACGCGACCTATAACTCCACAGGAAATTCTGAAAGTTATTAAAACCCTCAAAAACAACAAATCCCCGGGGACAGACGGACTGCCAGGGGAGTTCTACAAAACATTTAGGGAAGAACTAACGCCAGTATTATGTAAGGTATTTAACTATGCACTAACGATGGGAGACCCCCTAAAACATGGTCTGAAGCCATTATATCTGTGATATATAAAGAGGGTAAAGACTCAACCTTATGTGAGGGTTATAGACCTGTGAGTTTACTATGTAACGACTTAAAAATACTAACTAGTATATTGGCAGAAAGAATACAAAAATATATAAAAAAAATAATTAAACCAGATCAAACAGGATTTATCCCAGGCAGGCAGGGAGCAAACAACATTAGAAGGACACTAAATGTAATATCATGTGCAAAACTTAAACCACAATCTTCCCTCCTGATTAGTTTGGATGCCCAAAAGGCTTTTGACAGGGTAAACCTGAGTTTTCTATACCAGACATTACTAGGATTTGGGTTTTCAAAGCAACTTGTTGAATGGGTGAAAATAATTTATAAAAATCCAAAATCCCGAGTTCGAATTAATGGATATTGCTCAGAATTTTTTGATCTCAAGAGAGGAGTTAGACAGGGGGACTGTTTAAGTCCACTACTATTCGCGGTTAATATAGAACCATTAGCAGAAGCAATAAGACAGAATAAAAAAATTCTTGGAATAAGAGATGAGGGAGGGGTAGAACATAAAATATCATTGTTTGCAGATGACTTACTAGTAATGTTAACAGAGCCACTAAGGTCAGTACCAGCTCTATTAGAAAGCCTTAAAGAATATGGGAATATTTCTGGATATATGACTAATGAAAGCAAATCGGTAGCAATGATGTTATCAGGTGAATGTCCAGCACAACTAAAAGAGAAAGTAAAGTTCAAATGGACCAATAAAGGATTTAGATACTTGGGTATAATCATTACACCCCAAACTACACAGCTATTTGAAACAAATTACGAGAAGCTAAGGAAGGAAATTATAAAAGACCTAGAAAGATGGGAGATTCTACCTCTCACCCTCGGGGGGAGAGTAGAGACAGTCAGAATGAATGTCTTACCGAGACTACTGTTTATATTCCAATCACTACCAATCTCCATCCCCAACTCGTTCTTTAAAGAAATGGATAAAAGAATATCAAAGTTTGTATGGCAAAATAAAAAAGCAAGAATTAAACTTAAAATACTCCAGTCCCCAAAGAGTAATGGAGGGCTAGGTTTACCTGAACTAAAGAACTATTATTGGGCTGCTCAATTGAGAGCCATAGCCCTGTGGTTAGCAAAGGATCAAGAGACAATATGGGTAAATATGGAGCAAAGGGCCTGCCCAAATCTGTCCCTAGATACACTTCCCTTCACAACAAAGCGGGTTCAAAAGAATCTCAAGATTCAAAATTACTGGATTAAGGAAACAATTAATATTTGGTCAAGAATAAAGAAAAAATTTAACTTTCCGGACTCTATATCAAGAATAGTAAAAATCACCAAGATTCCAGACTTTATCCCTGCTACTATGGACACAGGGTTTGAGAAATGGACGAAAGGGGGACTGGTATTTATAGAACAGCTTTTTAAAGGGTCAACAATGAAATCTTTTGAACAAATTCAACGGGAATTTAACTTACAAAAAATGATTTTTACAGATATCTGCAGCTCAGACATTACCTTCAGAATCATAGTGAATGGCAGAAAATTTCAACAGACATGACCAAGACGGAAGAAATTCTATTATCAATAGCAAAAGGTGAATCAAAAAAGCCATGATCTCAAAACTATACAAAAGCCTACAATATGAATCCAATATCAATAACAAGGGGATTAAGGAGAAATGGGAATTAGAGGCTAATATAATAATAGCAGATGAAGACTGGGAAGAAACATTCAGCTTTGGACACAAATTAACCAACAGCCCAACATGGAGGGAATTTGACTGGAAAGTCAAGATGCGTTACTTTAGGTCTCCAATTATTACATCTAAATATGGGGGGACATCTTGGCTATGCTGGAGAAACTGTGGAAAGGTGGGGGATTTTACTCATATATTTTGGGATTGTCCAAAGGTGGTAAAGTTTTGGAAAAATGTGCAAACAGATATAAAAAATATTTTAGGCATTTATTTAGATCTGGATATATCTGTATATATTTTAGGAATAATTCCCATGGACTTGACCAATAAAGACAATAAATACTTGATCGGGGTCATGCTCCTGATTGCGAAGAAGTGTATAACATCTGCATGGTTAAGGCCACAACCTCCGAGTATCACAGAGTGGAGAGATAGAATCAGAAAAGTCTACATCATGGAAAAAACAACATCAAGACTACAATTTAAGCTGGAGACCTTTGAAACTAAGTGGAAACCTATAGCTAAATTCATATTGGGACCTTGACACCTCTTTTTTTTTTTTTTTTTTTTTTTTTTTGTGATTGTGTCTTGACTTTATCTTGTATTGTGTGCTTTTATTACTTAAATTTGTTTTCCCAGTGTGCCTACTGTTGTACATTTCACCTTAATCATAGTGACTTATACATCCATGAATGTTATTAATGAATATGGGTTTCTCTTAATTGGGCTAGTGTTTATTTGAAGGAAATGCACCACTATTTGTCATTCTTGGAGGTTCTTTTTGTTATTTTCTCCTTCAATAGCACCTGGATAACTGTTAACGGAGCTGGAATAGACAGCCTGTATGTCTGATATAAATGAAAGGTCTAAGAAGATATTAAGATGTGAATTGTGAGATGTGACATGGAAGGACATATGTATGTTTTGATATAAAAATTGTTATTGAAAATAAAAAGTTCCAAAAAAATAAAGAACTACAATTTTTATTTGACTGTATTTAACTCAAAGATTTAAGTGTAACACTTTAAACAAATAGAAATGTTCAAATATTGAGGGGAAGTTTTACTGGTGGTGAATATAGTAAAAACAAAATTCACCTGTAGAAAAACCTAATCTTTATTTTTCTTTGAAAATTTTATCCGAGAGCTGAAATTTAAGCTAGAGTTTTCTTCCATATACATGAAACCAGTTTTTAATCTAGTGCAAAGAAATGTCTTGCTGCAACCTGTTTATGTAAAAATAATTAAATGACAATGTTCCATTTAATATTTTTAATATTTTGAACATAATACTACATAATAAACTTTACATGATGCATATACGTCAGTGTAATTAATCCTATTAATTTTAAATGCATATTCACCATGTTTATGTATTCAGTATTAATACAATTTATCTATTATAAATACATTTCAATCTGAAAAACTCACAGAGAGAAAAGATAATTAGAAGAATTTATTGATAAAAAAGTATAGTCTTTGGCGCTCAGACCTCGGCAGGAACATTCATGCTGAATTATGCTTTAACATGCATAAGTAGATGAATGTGAATAGGGATGTTCCCTCCGGCCTGAAACTGGTGGTGGTTTGATCCGAGCTGGTTGACAAGGTGATCTGCTGGGCAGAATTGTGGGACTAGAAGACTGAGGGAGCTGACGCCGGGGCTTCACTCAGACTTGGGATATAGAGGTCCTGCTCAGTGATGCAGGTACCGTGAACTGTCCATGATGAGCAAGCATGAAGTGACAGTGGAGAGGAAAAACTCCCCTTGGGAAAGAAACCTCTGGCAGAACCGGGTTCAACATGGTGGTCTTCTGCCAGACCAATGCGATGAGACGAGGGATGGTGACAACTGGGATTAATACTCTCTGATGAGGTTGAGGTGAAGTCGCGTCATGAAGGACGATTCAGCTGCGATGGCGGAGAAGGGGATGTAGGTGGGTGAATTGTCGTCTGAATCGAAATCCGACCACGCGATTTCAGGATAGCGGCTGGGGTGAGATTTTAAAGGAGTTTATAAAGTGGAAGCAGGACGCTGATTGGGCTGCGGTGGTGGAGTAGTTCAAAGCTGATTGGCTTGCTTCGGGAGACGGATCAGCTTCTGATTGATGGAGGTAAGTCAGAGTTTCTTCAATTGAACTTCCGCTAGAGCTTCATTTCAATCTGGAAAAACTCACACAGAGAGAAAAGATAATTAGAAGAATTTATTGATAAGAAAGTATAGTCTTTGGCCAGACCGCGGCAGGAACATTCATGCTGAATTATGCTTTAACATGCATGAGTAGATGAATGTGAATAGGATGTCTCCAAAAGCAAAGGTCGAGGTCGGGAGAGTCCCGTATGCTCGTAGGGCATACACTAGGGACAGAATAAAGAATGTGTAATGAAATTCTGAGAAGGTTTGCAAACAACTTACCGAGCCAGGTTGTTGATGAGGATGGCGACCACGGTTGACGCAGAAAACTTACCGATGATGATGATGATGATGATGACTTACCCATGATGATGACGATGATGATGACTATTATAACGATGACGATGAATCTTGCGGATGACGCATGAATCTTGTGGATGACGATGAATCTTGGCGGATGACTCCATGATGGTGATGATGATGAATCCCGCGGATGATCTATGATGGTGATGATGAATCCCGCGGATGACGCATGATGATGACGAAGACGATGATGAATCCTGTGGATGACGATGACGATGATGACGGTCACAATGCATGATGATGATGACGATGATGAATCCTGAACGGATGATGACTGATGAATCCTGCGGATGACGATGATGATGATGACGATGATGATGAATTCTGCAGATGACAATGATGATGACGATGATGAATCCTGGGGATGATGATGATGATGATGAAACTTGCGGATGACGATAATGATGATGAATCCTGCGGATGACGATAATGATGATGACGATGATGATGATGAATCCTGCGGATGATGATGATGATGAATCCTGCGGATGATGATGATGATGAATCCTGCGGATGATGACCATGATGATGATGATGATGATGAATCCCATGATGATGACGATGATGATGAATCTTGCGGATGAGTCTGATAATGATCTTGCGGATGATTCTTGCGGATGATAACATATATGAACAAATAACATGAGGGAATACAGACACATGACAAGACGCAGACATGGTGCATATTGATGCATTAGGCAATGCATGCAAAATGGCGAAAGGATGCATGACCAGACATAGACCAGACAACGACGAGACACAGATAGGGAGCATGTGATGCATCAGGGAATGAATGTTGCGGATGAGTCTGATAATGAATGTTGCGGATGAGTCTGATAATGAATCTTGCGAATGAGTCTGATAATGATCTTGCAGGATGAGTCTGATAATGATCTTGCAGCGGATGAGTCTGATAATGATCTTGCGGATGAGTCTGATGATGAATCTTGCGGATGAGTCTGATAATGATCTTGCGGATGAGTCTGATAATGATCTTGCGGATGATTCTTGCGGATGATAACATATATGAACAAATGACATGACGAGACACAGACATCGTGCATATTGATGCATTAGGGAATGCATGCAAAATGGCGTAAAGGATGCATGACGAGACACAGACCAGACGTGACGTGACACACAGGAGAATGCATGTAAATGCCTGACATAAAGGTGAGATTGCATGGATGCGAGCCAGAATGAAGACAGCATGAATATAGCAAGGAGACAGCATGGAAGACTGCATGAAGCAGGGAATAATGAAGATAACTGATAAGGAGTGGGAGTAGAAAAATGAGTTACAGGATGGTCGTGATTAGGTCAGAAAATTATGAGAATGAGTTTGAACCACCACCAGTATTTGTAATAGAGTTACCTAGAGGCAGAGAGAGCGCTGAGCTGCTGGAATTGATGAGAGTTCTGGGCGGATGAATGAGGTATAGGCCGATGAACCATCGGCCCAGAGCTGAGGGAAGCCTCACAAACCCCGCGAGTAGCTGCGATGCAGCTGCTCAGTCCGGAACGATGCCCAGATTACCTACTAGAGGGAAGGCCACAGGATTCTAAGAGTATCCTGAGGTGATGAAGGAACCATGAGCGAACGTAGGGTAACCCTTGGCGAAATGAAAAGTGCTTAGAATGCCTGAAACATGACGCGCTGAGCTGATGAAATGTTAGTGACTGCTGCCAGGTGATGCTTCTGATGAAGGGCATGAGAGACTGGGAGGAGGAGTGACCTTATTAGTGCATGAGAGACTGGGAGGAGGAGTGACCTTATTAGTGGCTTCAACTAATACGATGTTATTTGCAGTGGGCGGACGCGATTCCTTCCCAAAAGCCCCACGATGGCAAGCTAGCTAAGGGTAGACCTCACACAAGCAGATGATTGGGTGTGAATAAAAGAGGCCATGAAGGCCGCGAACCACCTGTCCTGAAGAACCCCCCAAAACCTACGGATGCAGCATCCGTAAAATTTTGGTGCATGTCAGGAGATAGATAATGTCGCAGAGAAAGAAAAGATTTCCGTTCCAATTTAGAGCAGTCTGGACCAGGAGATCTGAACGGCAGCCTACGTTCAGAGTAATCTGACCAAGGAGGAGGGACGGAAATTCCCGGATCAAGCAACTGGGAAATGAAAGAGCGGCCTTGAGGAATAAGCGCATAGCAAATTAGATGACCTAGCAAGGAGCGCAATTGGCATTTAGAAATGACTGATGGAAAACATCAGTCATCATTATTTTTTAATTTTTTTTTTATTTTTATTTTTTTAACGTTAGATGATGAAGAAGACAGAACGATAATCAGAAGTAATAATAAGGGGTGGTAAGATGACGGGCTGCTAAGACTGAGGTACGATATATATGAAGCGTGCACGGCGGGGACAGACTGGATCGGATGGCCCTCCTGCAGAAGCTCTGAGTAATCGCGATAGATGCTGAATGCGGCCAAAATTGGCCAATATCAAGATCTCTGGTAGACGGAGATCGGATGATTTAAGAAAACTGTGACGTCACCTGCTGATGCGACCTGCTGATCGACTTCAGGGGAGGGAAGAATAAGAGAGGCTAAATTAACATATTTCCCCTGAATAATTTAGAACGAGGCTAGTGGAAATATTAGCATGCATGTTAATATAAGGTATGCCTGAATAAGAGGCAGACAAAGCATAAAGAGCGAACTCAAATACATAGAAAATTATGACTGAAAACATGGTTAATACCGCTCTTACCTAAGGCTGGCCCCGGCGATGCGTTCCCTAATGTGAATGAGGGGAGGGGGAGGTCCGTCTGGTTACATTGTAGCGGCAGGGGATGACGCGGCAGTGCAGGGATTTCCGCAAGTTTGAGAGCGTGCGGACAGTGTGAACACAGATTGAGTGAGGGTCGGATTTATCAAGATCCACCTTGCGTATGTGGTAATTTGGCGCAGCCAGAACTGGAATTTTGCGCGAGGGCTGAACCATGGTTTGCATGGGTGATTTAACAAGAGCGATTGCGGAACTGGTGGCAGGTGCAAAACTGTTGGAGACGCCCTATTTAAATGATGGTTTTGCGCTTTTTGTGGTTTAGTGGCAAAGTAGTTCAGTAGTTTCTACAAACCAGTGCATTAAGAAATTAAAATCTTACAGTGATATATAAAGAAAAACTTTTGGCAACCTTTATTCCCTAAAAGTGGTATGTGGCTGAATTTCTACTTCACTGCAGTAAAAACAAAAAAAAAAACAAAAAAGTAAGTTTTGTATTGGCCTGTAGAAAAATGCACATACCAAATGGCTCACAAGAAGTGACTGTGGATGAGATTACGCATCCCCGCAGCATTGGCATGTTGCTCCACAGGCGCAGGGGGAGAACCCCGACCCCGTCGGACAGCACTTCTGAAAAACGAGATTGGGAGATCCCAGCTCTCGCTGCAACCGTACGCTGGAATGACCCAGATGCAAAAAAGTGCAATGTTGCAAGGAGTTTTGTGATATCTGGTATTGCGTGGGTCCTCCTTGTGGCTGGCTCCAAATCCATTCGGAGTTCCCCCAACAGCTCCAAAATGGCAATGCTGGATAAACGACATGTTTTGATGATCGTTTCCTCGTTCATTCCAAAAATATTCACACGGAGTGAAAAAATGCGTTCTCTGCGTCTCTTGCTTTTATTTTGATGTCTCCTTCTACAATAACCGCTGCCATGTGTGCTCAATTACGCATACAGACCATTTTGCACCTTCTTTTGAAACGTGTTAAATATAGAGTCAGATAACAGTTAGCAAAATTGTTTTTAGGTTTGATAAATCACTTTGTGCGAAAGTGCTAAATTAATATATTTTACATGTTCTCCTCCCACAAGACGCACTTTGCGCAGTAAATCCCCATATTGCATATTCATTGCAGAAAAGTACTAAATGGATAAGAGGCGCTATTTAGCACGTTTCAAAAGACCAAATCCTTTTAGCACGCTGTTGATAGGAATATAAATAGAATAGAATTCAACTTTATTGTCATTGCACTGTCACAAGTACAAGCAACCGAAATGCAGTTAGCATCTATCCAGAAGTGCTATACAGGATATAAATATGCATTTACAAGTGTACAGAGGGTATGTATAAATAGACTATAAAATGTATGTATAAACAGTATAACAGCATTAACAGTGATTGAGGCTGTAAATGAATATAGACACTATATACATGTATACAACTATACAGAGATGTTACCTGGATCATATAAATATATATATTAGTGGGGTTATAATGTATGGTACAAGTTGACATATTATATACACGGATTGTGAATGCGTGTGAGGAAGCAGTTTGTGGTATGTGTGAGGAGCGTCCATGGTTATTGTTGTGTAGGGGGATGGGAGTACAGTCCTTATAGTTCGTGTCATGAGGCGCTCAGAAGCGTGACAGCTGTGGGGAAGAAGCTGTTCCGGTGCCTGGTGGTTTTAGTCCATATGCTTCTGTAACGCCTCCCAGAGGGCAGGAGAGAGAATAGTCTGTGTGCAGGGGTGAGTGGGGTCCTTGCTGATTTTCCCGGCCCTTTTCAGACACCGCTTCCTGTAGATGTCCTGGATGGCAGGAAGCGGTGCCCCGGCGATGCGCTGGGCGGTTTTCACCACCCTCTGCAGCGCCTTCCGGTCCGGGAGGCAGAGTAGTTCCCATACCAAACTGTGATACAGTTGGTGAGGATGCTCTCGATGGTGCAGCTGTAGAAGTTCGTGAGGATCTCTGTGGACAGATGGTTCTTCCGCGCAGGGTCCTCATGAAGAAGGGGCGCTGGTGGGCCTTCTTGATGAGTTTGGAGCAGCTGGTCGTCCAGGTCAGGTCCTCAGAGATGTGGACACCCAGGAACTTGAAGCTGTCCACATGCTCCACCGCCGTCCCCTTGATGTGGATGGATGGGTGTGGGTCAGCCGTTCTTCCTGGAAGTCCACGATGAGCTCCTTGGTCTTCTCTGTGTTCAGCTGCAGGTTGTTTGAGTCGCACCACTCAGCCAGGGGCGGTCCACCTCCTCCCTGTAGGCGGCCTCATCGCAGTCTCCCTGATGAGTGTCGATCACACGCGGGTGTCGCTCTGCAAACTTGATGATGGCGCTTGAGCCATGGACGGAGTCTGCAGTCGTGGGTGATAGATCCGTTTGGCATTTTAGGCGTGCGCAGTGAAATAGCTCGCGTTTTATACACGCAAGCAAACCTTTGATAGATCCGCGCCCTGAGAGAGAGTCCGGGCGAGGAGGAGAGGCTGAGAGCTGTTAAATGCCAGAAGGACTAGGCGGGGAGCTGCTATGAATCAGGAAGCTGAAGAAGGTCCAAGGCCTTGGAGTGTAACGCTGGAAGAAGGAGATGTGAGCAGCTAGATGGGAGCTTCTCCGAGCAGGGAAAATTGAATTGTCGTCTGGAATCGAAATCCGACATTGCGATTGCAGGATAGCGGCTGGGGTGAGATTTGAAAGGAGTTTATAAAGTGGAAGCAGGACGCTGATTGGGCTTCGTGGTGGAGTAGTTCAAAGCTGATTGGCTTGCTTCGGAGACGGATCAGCTTCTGATTGATAGAGGTAAGTCAGAGTTTCTTCAATTGAACTTCAGGTAGAGCTTCATATTAATCAGATTATGTATTCAGAATGCATCAAGTTTATGTGTTTGAATTACTGATAATTAGGTTACCTATTCAAGATGAATAATGTGTATGTATCAGAAATACAGAACAGTTAAGCTTATATTAAATCAAGATGCGTTACATTTATGTATTTTTATGATTATTATCCAAAGTTTTTATTTCTATTTTCTGTTTAACAATATATGAATGATGCATACAATCAGACCACCTTTTGGATTCAAAAGATTTATTAATATTAAAGAAAACCTCTTCTCTTGACATAGACAGTAGAGGTACCGGTAGTGTAACTTTTCACAAGTCATCTACTGCTGAAGACAGAACATGAAAAATCTTTCAAAAAATCATCAAACAAAGGCAAGTTAGGAAGGTTAAAGTTATAACTTTTCACCTGACAGGAATGGGTTTTTACTTGAGTTATATACTATCTCTTATAGATGGATGAATGTTTCAGGTTGTGAAAAACCAAGAAGAATATAATCATGGTTATTGGCATGTATGGCCATTCTCCTCCTGTACTTCCTCCTCCCATGCCTGTCCCATCACAAAAAAAGAGTCAGCTGAGCAATTTAAGTTTCAGTGCTCGTACTTTGGGGTAGAGCTTGGACGATTCCAGGTCCATCAGGATATTCTTGTAAACTTCAAATGTATTCTTCAAGGTTTTTCTAAGTGGATAGATCAACCCATAAAGCATCACCCATGCATGGTTGATACTCTGGAGGTTGTGGAGAACTTCAACCCCTTCCAGGACCACACCAACATCTACAAAGCGTCCACCAGGGCCATCTGGATCATCACCCTCAGCTCGAACAGTGTAAATTGCCATGGTCGTCCCTGCGATATCTGCCTCAGCCTCACTGCATTCAATGTCCTGAAAGATGGAGGGTACAGAGAAAAACAAATTGTGGTTACTCTAACCTGACCTTTGAACAACAAAATCTCATCAGCTCATTAATGAGTCCAAATGTGTCTTAATTTGAAGAAATTCCCATAAGGCACTGTTTATTAGAATAAGATGGACACAATGACCTCAATATCTTTTACTCCCTAAAGCCTGGAAAAAAAAAAAAAAAAACACATTACGTGTCAATAGAGTTGTATACTCAATGATCATCAACTATATGAATATGATAAAAAAAGTCGTATTTGAGCATTGTTGATCACAATGAGGGTCACATAAAAAAAGCATTTTAACGCCATTTTTCTTTTCATGCTTGAGGCCACTTCCTGCCGTAAAGAACAGCATGTCTCATTGCTTAAAATTAATACCCATAATCCTTTAATTTAGAGAATTTTTATTGGTGCACATTAAACATAAGAAAGTAACTTATATGTTCATTAATTAGTCCTCCTCTGAGGGTAAGGTGACATGTTTCTTTTAGATGCATTTCCGGGGAGACTTCATTTTATCCAAGGAAGCCTTTGACTTGCCTCAATTAAAATTTTTGTCAAAAAAATATTTCTACTTAAAATGTAAAAAATACAGGACCAGGAAGCCTTTTTATTCAAAGTTCTTTGAAGGGAATGAAAACATTCTCATCAGTAACCAATATCTGGAATCAAATAAGTAACTGTTCATTGATACAAGGATGACTCAAGATTACTCACCACTGATGCTGAAGCATCACTATGGAGAGCCATTTCAGCCAAAATTAAATAAATAAATAAATGGGTGAAATAAATAAAAATGAGTAAATAAATCAAAAAATGAAGAAAATTTGTGAAATAAATAAAAAATTTGTTAAATAAATTATTTTGCTTTTTCATTAAACCAATTTTTTATTTATTTATTTTTCATATTATCAATCTCCCAATTTGTCTTTTTCATTTATCCCTTTATCCATTTACCCATTTTTCATTAATCTAATTTTCATTTAACCACTTTTCAATTTCCCTTTTTCATTAAGCCAATTTTTTTTATTTATTTATTTTTCAGATTATCTATTTCTCAATTTCTGTTTTATCTATTTTTCATTTCTATCTAATTTTCATTTGTCCATTTTTCATTTTATGCGTTTATTTATTTACCCATTTTTCAATTTAACCATTTTTCAATTTCCTTTTTCCATTAACCCGATTTCCTATTTCCCAGTTTCATTAATCAATTTCTCATATATCCCTTTTTTTACTTACCCATTTTCTTTTATCTATTTTTTCATTTACCCATTTTTCATTAATCTCTTTATCTATTTACCCGTTTTTCATTAATCTATCTTTTAATTTTGTACACTGTTCAATTTCCTTTTTCTATTAACCCGATTTCCTATTTCCCGGTTTCATTAATCAATTTCTCATATATCCCTTTTTTATTTACCAATTTTTCTTTCATCTATTTTTCCCATTTTCCAATTTCCTCTTATTCATTAAGTATTTCCTTATTTTTTAATTTATCACATTCTATTTTCCCCTCTTTGCTTCTGCTTTAATATGATAATGAGGGGCGGTGTCTTCAGGTTACAATGGCAGCCTATTGGTTGGTTAGATGCAACTGCAGCGCTCAGTTCCTGCGGACTTTCCCCTCCGAAAAGCAGTCTAGAAATGGTGAACACAGAGGGTGCAGCACGTTCTGTATCGGTTCTTCTTAGGGAAGCTGCCGATCGAATAGATGAACTAGAACGCTGTAAGTTTAATATCCTACGTGTTTTATGGTCCTTTGAGTTTTTAGATAATTGTATGTAAACCAATAAAATACATTTTAAATAAAATAATCATATTTGTTTCACAGCTTTGTTTATTTAAACCATGGTAATATGTATTAAGTACTTACATTAAATATATTTTAAAATTAACATAATTATATGGAATATAGTTAATTTCAATAAATAAAATGTAAAAATGCTAGTATTTAAATAAAATCTAATAGATTTATTTGCTTAAAACTAAACTCTGCATTGGTTCATTTCTGTGAGTGTGTTCTGACCCAGCTTCTGGTCCTCTGTTTGTGTTGGACCTTCACGAACATCTTCATCTTCAGGAGGAGGGCCCCACCCTGTTGGTAGTTAACCTTTCAATGATGAAGAAATGTCTTTACAGATGGAGGAAGAGGAGCAAACCTCAACATGGAGAAAGATCCAGACCTGGAGCTGGACCGCTGACAGCCAATCAGAGCAGTAGCTGTGCAGCAGGTAAGACTGAACATCTCCAATCAGAGCTTCCTCCTATCGTCTCTGTTGAACCAATTCTGTCTTTAGTTGGATTTGGAGATTCAAGCTTTTCAAAGTCTTTCTGGGATCAATTATCCAACTAAATCTGTATTTCCATCTACTGTAAATCTACCAAAGTCTGTGTTCAACCCAACAACCTATTGGGTTTGCTTTGAACTGCTTCTGTTTTCAGCCCTTTGGGCTAAATGCAGTAAAACTAAACATCTCCTTAAAGCTGAAGGTCATTTTGATGCATGAAAACCAAACGGTGGAGAAAGCAACTTAATGCTCTGCTTTTCTAAGAAGAGGGAAGGAAAGTCTGAGAGACAGAAACCTGGATTTCCTCTGACAATAGATCCCTGATTACAGGATAGATATTTATATTTAAAACATGGAATCATTGGAAATATCTTCTAAAGGGCCAAATCAGTCCATGTCATTTCCAGTCTCTAATTATTCTTCATAAACATCTACTCCTGTCTCTGAGTGAGAAACGCTGTTTAACCCTTTAAGCCCAGAAGGTTTTAGGAGCAATTTCTGCCTGAAATTGCATATCCGAATAAATCACCTTTAACACCATAATTATAGAGTGGAAATGTGAAAAACAATTATCTCATGATACAAAGTCATTACATAATATTTTTCAAGTAACTTTTATCATAAACAGACATTTTTAAGTGTGGCCAGAATGCAGAGTTTTAAGTATTTTCAAGTAATTCCTTTAAAAAATAAACCATGCAAAACATGATAAAAACCTCCTTAAGAATGTTGTTAAAGTCTCAGACTTTATAGACCCACATCTTGACTGTAACTGCAGCAGATTTGGACTGAATATTTGAAGCATATTTGTTCCCCAAAGCTTTTAGTGAACAGTGTGGCAGCAGACCTGGGATTTCACTACAGCTGTGCCAAAAGTGTCCAAAATGTTCTAAATGTGTTTTTGCCTCATAAATAGGAAACTGGTCAAATGAAGGAGCTGGTTTCCAGAGTATGGTTACTTCTGCATATGAAACAGTGTTTTTCAATATTGTCATCATAATGTAGTGTTCTGGCTCCTGTCAGTTTCTATCTGTTGCCCCCTTGTGGTGGTTGTCTGTTAATTCCGTTTTAATGACCAGGCATTTTCACTTTGCATACCAGCCATTTGGTCATAGTCCATGTAAGCTTTCCCTGCCAGCATCTTCACACTCCAGTTATGTGCTGGAGTGTCTCAGGCGTCTCTTCGCACAGTCTGCACCTGGGGTCTTGTCTGGTGTAGTAGATCTGGGCCCCTATTGCTCTGGTGCTTAGGACCTGCTCATGTGCAGCCATGAGGTAACAATGTAATAAATACATGTATATTTCATGTACATAATCAATTTAGCACTTTTAGCACATCTGTATTATTCTGCTCTGTTAATATAGTTTTCTCTATATAAATCCATCACTTTTCTTGCGATAGATTTATATGATATGTCATATTACATGATTTAGCGACTTTCCATGACTTCATAATCAGGGCTCAATGTTAACCATTGCCCGATCGCCCAGGGCAAGTAGTTTTTATTGTCGGGAGAGTACAAATTTCATTGTATTTGCCCACCGGGCAAGTCAAACTGGGAGCTGCAGATATAGATTTTATCACTCAAAATTACTTTAAAATTACAGACATTCGATGAAAACGACCCAGAAGCATTGCTGGCGCCAAATATTGTTGAGTTGTACACATTCTCTGCATCATTTGAAATGGAAGCTGAGGGTTCTGCTGAGCTCACAGCACAGAGCGGATCAGACAGAGAGATGAGAAAGTTCTGTCTTCCAGCAGATCAGCTCTGAGGGGGTGTTGGCCCCTCTGGCCCCTGCGTTTAGCCGGCCTTGATTCTAACAGGTATGGAAGGACATGCAGCTAATGGAGCCAGAACAGGAACCACATGGAGCATCTACTCTACCACTGAACCACCCAGAACCCCAATAGAACCTGAACTGGATCAGAGGAAGGGTGACGCTAAGGTTTTTTTGATGCTGGGAGGACGCCACAGAGCTGCAGATGAACAGGTGCTGGGAGAGTTCTGGTTTTTGAGCAACATGATGAAGCTCTGAATGGACCCAACCTGCAGCTCCACAGGTAGGACTGTGTGGACAAAGACACCAAGGAGCCCACTGCAGTGAGGGCTGCTTCTACAGCCAGGTTAGATGAACTCTCTGATAACGATAAGAAAGAAAACAAACATACCAAAAAACAATCTTGTTATTTAATCAATCTTGTTATACTCTGACTGCAATCGACAGATAAGGTTGATGATGCTGGAATTAAAAAGTTAGTGAATGACTTCCTCATAAACGGGGTTCAGTCTGAGCTGTTCTTCATCCTTTTTAAAATCTGATAAATTCCTCTATTCTGCATCACTGTCCCTCAGAATTTCCTCCAAATTCTCCTGGATGGATAATTTTCCATTCTGTGCCATCAGGACTGCAGCTGTTTTCAAAAATCTCCTTCTTCGCCGAACAAATCAACAAACCTCCTGAATCTGCTGATGCATAAAGTGCTCTGTGTGCAAAGCTGCTCAGATATGTTATTTTCTGATAGGCACAGAGAGTAAATCACCAGGACACGTCAGATAAAGACGTGTCATTTGTTTATAGTGCTGTAAAACCAGAATAATATGAGAAAAAGAATGGTGACGTAGAAGCAGAGAAGGAGCTTCTAAATTTTCTTTTAAAGTTGTAAGATGTGCTCTAAAATCTCACACTGCTTCCTGGTATGTTGAAGCACCAATATTCTGCATCCAAATTATTTAAATTTAATTGCTCTAGTTTTTGGATTATATACTAACTATGCTCTACTTAGTTATCTGTTTTTTACTATAATTTTAATTTGACAAACTGGGTCTTCTACATTCTTTTTCCTGTTTGGGTGTAACTGTAATTGTGCAGGATCTGCATCTTGACCGGCTGGAGCGCAGCAAAAAATAGCTCAGTTCCAGATATTATGACGGTGAAGTGCGGAGAAAACGTGCGTGCCGCGTGAGGTGCAGAGGGAGTAGCGGAGGATGTGGAACAGCTCTCATTGCATACATGACAGACGCGTACTCAGCACAACGTAGTGGGGAGGAGCCATGACGGAGTATGTGAAATCTGGGGGTGAAGGAGGCGGACAAATACACGCCCCCGCTGGAGGCAGCGCCGTGACTCGACAGTAGCATTGAAAATCGGACTGTCCTCTAAAAGCCGACACACACACACACATCAAGCCACTCTCTGTCAACCCCCTCCCCCTTAAAGGAAAACAGAAGCTGTCTCGCTTCAGCCGTTTCTGTAAGCTCAGTACCCCCTCTAATCCACCCCCCTTCATACATCCCGGCAGTGTATGGGGCATTGCAGGCTAACAAAGAACCCAAAAAGACCCCCATTCCTAAGGGGTGGACCCGCTCACCAGGTTTAATTTGCATGTTTTTTCTATACCAAAGCAAAGCTTTTGTTTTTTGGTTCACTTAGATCAACCCTCGAACTCAACATTATTTCTGACATTTTGAATTGGAAAAGTTTCCTGGATGGGAACCAAAACGGCCTTCAAAATCCTTGGAAAATGAAGTCCAGTGGATTATTTTTAACTTTTTTTTGAAATGACTCTGACCTGGATGACTTGGCGGAAACATCACCTGCAGACACTGGGGCCATTTCAGTGGAAAAGAATAAAAGTTTTAGGGTTTTTACCTTATGTTTAAGTTGTAAAAGGATAGACAAAGCTGCGCCCTGAGAGGCTCATAGTGGTGGTGGTATTCTGGGGCTTTAAGGGTTAAATGTGAAAACTAGTTGCTCCAATGAGATTTTTCTCTGGCAGGTTAAATTATTTCGTCTATTTTCCTTCATTAAGGCTGTAGGTTCAGGGAGCTGAACCTGATCAGAGATCAGCAGCATAGTCTTCTCACGCTGTTCCATGTTCTTCAACCAACCCTCCTTGCAGCTCCCAGCAGAGAAGCTGGCTGTCTGGAAGCTTCTCTTCATCTTTGACCTGCCTGGATGAAAGCAGACTTTCTCTGGACTTCAACAACAGTCTGCTTGTTTCTGACGTCACACAGAAGTCATCAGTCAACGTTCTGCTGATGAACCTCATCAAGGGGAACCTGCTTCCCTTGGCTCTGGTCTGGATAACTTCCTATGACCTGCAGCAGCCAATCAGATCCCTCCTTCCTGTGTTTCCAGGGTAACAGAAGTACGAGGCTTCACCTGACGCCCAGAAGGAGGAGCATTTCTTGCAGGAGGTTCAGCTATAAAGAGATGTCCTCAAAGCAAGATATTCGCCCCACATCCAGGTCCTCCAAGAGCCTCCAGCTACCATGTGAACCCGGGAAGCGTCCTGCTGGATCACTGTTACCGTTCTGGAGAACCCCGGCACTTCCACAGACCTGGTGGAGTGGTAGCTGCCTGTGCCATCATGACTGATATGTACCGCCACTTCCTCGCTGGTCTCAGACCAAAGCAGTGGGTGCTAAAAGGCTGGAATGGCACCAGCTTGTGCCATGAAGTGAGATCTTCAAAGGGAGTCAACAAGAGTTGGCTGGAGTTTGACAGCGTGTGTGCTCTCCTGAAGCTGGGTGGAGGCTGGGTCCAATAGAACATCTAGAGCAAGGGAACATCATGTTCTACCCAGAAGACTCTAGGTGCAGTGTAGTCTGGATGTGACAGAGGCCTCGTTGTACTCTGGTAGCTTGTGCAGAGATCTTCAAAAGAGAGAGCCTGATCTTCCAGAAACCAGTCTACTGCTTTGCTCATCTGAGTATCCAGGAGCTTCTGGTTGCAGTCTACATGCTGCACTGTTTCACCAGCTGTGAACACAGAGGTGGTGAAGAAATTCCTGGGAGCAGCATACAGAGCAACATGTCGGCATCTCAGGCGGGCAGGGCACCTCGTAGGCCCAGCCGCCCACCAGCCGTGTTTCTCAGCTGCCTCACCGTGGAAATGTAAACCACAAACTGTTAGGACTCACTGGGTCGCATGGAGGTCAGTCCGCAAGTCTCCGTCCAGGTCACCCAACAATCAAAGCGAGTATGGAACACTGATAAATTCCTTACTGGCGTGAAGCATCAACATATTCCACTGTCTGATGGAGATGAAGCACCTCTCACTATTTCGAGGAGATCCAACAGCTCTGAAATCAGGAAAGCAGAGATCCAGTGCTCAGCTCTGGCCTACATGCTGCAGGTAGAGATGTCGAGGTTCCGGATCAGCTGTATCCTGCAGCGAAAATGATCGCAAGGAGTGGCCTTTCACGACTGGTTCCAGCCGTGAGGAACTGCAGAAAGGCTCGCGGAGTCCTAGATGTTTTCAAAGGGTGATGCTGATCCAGCTCTATTGTCCCTCCTGGTTCTTCTTCATGGTTCTGGATGCTTCTGGACATTTTTTGCTCTTTAACCTCTTTAACTTCTTCCTTCATCCTTTTGGACCATCTCATTTCAAATCATTTAAACATCTAAACGTTCATCTCCTTCAGGACAGCTCTGCTGGAGCTTTTGGTGATTAGAGATTTAGATCATTTAAAAAATGTTTAACTTTGGATCAGTTTCCATCTTCCATTGAAATGAATAGAAAACCTTTAGAATGTAGAAAATCAGTGTTTTCTCCAAAGATCCAATCAGCCAGAGACCCATCAGAACCTTTAAACTCCTCTTCACTCATTGGGCTGTTAGCCCAGAATTCACCTTTTTAGTTTGACTGTTTTTATAAAATCACTGTTTAGCTTGATGGAAACTTTGACCATGCAGATCAATCCCTGCATTACTGCTGTTGCCATGGAGACAAGTTGTTTGGATCCAGAACCAACTTTTCCGCCTGCCACAGATTTCCCTCTGAGTTTGTAAATTAGAGCCAAAATGTGTTGATGTGTCTCTGGTTTCAAAAAATGTCATTTCTGTAGGAGTCCTAGTTTCTGTCAGATCCTCCCAAAGCTCTGAGAACTCTGCTTCTAGAGTTTGGAACCATTTTCCTCATCAACACTTCATTTGCAGCCCTTGTTGAAGCTGTTAGATGTCCTCCATAAAGACCTGCAGAGACATGAGCTTTAACCCTTTAGACATTCCAGCCTCTTCTAATTACTGGGAGAACTTTCACTGCTTTCACAGGAAAAATGCTGCTTCACCCAAATGCTGTGTCTCCTCCCAGAGGTTTGGGCCTTGATATGGAGAGCAGATGTTCATCATGATGATGACATCACTGTTTGCTCATCATGTTTTAGTCTGTGTTTATCATCCAGATTGTTTGATTTCATTAGAATTCTGACCTTATTTCTCCTCTAATCACACACTTGGTGGCTTTTCTCTCAATGAGGCTGACTGTGAAATTGTGGCCTCAGCTCTGGAAGTCCAACCTTCATCTGACTGAAGTGATAATAGATGAGATCAGTGGAGAGAGAAAACCTTTGGAGACTCTGGAATGAAGCATCTGTGTAAGATACTGGAGAGTTCAATCTGCAAAGTGAAGAAACTGAGGTGAGTTTTCTCTGATTATTCAAACATCATCAACATCATGGAACATTGAACTTTATCCTGTTGTTCAAATCTATAAAATGTTTTGTTGAGATGGAAAAAGTTGAGCAGACCTACTGAAATTATGTTGAGTAATGATGTTTCAGTTTGATTTGGGAAAGATTTGGATGCTAAGACGAGATAAGATGGCTTTATTTCTTATTTCCTACCTATCTATATCTTTACATCTAGAATGCTGTTTGGTTCCTCTGGAATAGAACCAGAACCATAAACATGTTAGAACAATTATAATAAAAAATAATGTTTAAGAAGACGACAATAAAAGCCTTAACCTCTTAAAATCCTTAGCGTTTTCAGAGAGGTAATAACTCAGAGCGCATGGAAATTCCACCAGTAAAATGTTTACCAATATGGACATGTTAAACATCATTGGAAAGCATAGACTCTCCACAATTCAACCACCAGGTTCACTTTATGAACACAGCAAGCACCAAAGCAAAAATAACATAGATATAGCAGCATGGGAAAATATAAACATTCAAAGCAGACACAACAACATACCTATGAAGGCGTCCAGAAGCTGTTTTATAAATCCAATCTTCAATTGTGTATACTCCATTTTTCCATAAGGGTCCACAGATTAAAAGTAATGCATCATATTTGTAAGAAAAATATTCCATGATGATTAAATCGCCACCTAACATCAGGTTGGTGACATCAGAAAAGCTGGCTGGTCATGACTACTGCTGTCCATATTTCTAACATGACCTGCTTACTCAATAGTTTGCCGGCAGTGTTGGGTATGTTTCTTCACCTCATCTTCTTAGCTACAACACAAAAGTGTCCGCATCTTTCTATAACTCGATTTGAGTCCGGTACACTCCCTGAAATCTCCTAAGTGCTGCTTGTCTGTCAGTAAATTACACACAGAGAAGATGGCTATAACGTCACACAATGCCCCGCTGTTATTGATTATGATCAATGAGACTGTTGCACTTTGTAGCCAATGAAATAAGCTTTCCAATGAGGGTACGGGAGTCTATGTAGCATAAAGGACAGCTGTTTTATCAGTGTGTGTAACAGAAAGGGAAACAGCTGAGACCTGAGTTCTGAAGCGCAACAAGAGCTGCTTGTAACAACGCAGAGGTTTACAGAGGTTTGGACGCATATTTGCTACAATGTCTAAGGCCCGAAAAAAGACGGCCTACTCCGTAGAAAAGGCCCTGGAGATTATTTCAGCTTCATCGGACGGAAGTACTGATTCCGAGTATGATTCGACTGAGGAGATGCTTTTTATGGAAGGAATGGATAAGGTGTTGGATCAGTGAATAAAATTTATTTAATAACTGAAACTTTTTATATTTATATTTTTATCTAAAACATTTTATATTTATGTTATTTATATTTTTTAAATTTATATTTGCATTTGTTTACTACTTTGGTTTAGAAATTTTATTTATTTGTTTGTGATCTGTCCAAATTGGACAATAGAATAAAAAGTTGATCTTTACTTTAGTTCAAAGTGGTTTATAAATTGTTTCCAAATTGTTTTGAATTATATCTGAATAGATGAATCGGGAAACCATACAGTCAGTTGAAATGAGTGACCTCACCACTCACCCAGATGAAAATGAAAAAAAGTGCAAAAATACTTGCTTCAGAAATATTTTGTGACCATCAAAATGTTTCAGTGTTATTCTATGGGTCAAATGGTTGAGTAAAAGCATTTGATGGCAGAAGAGGGCACATTCTGAGAGGACAGGAGATGCTGATTCCCACCAACATTTCAAAGCCCCACAACTCACCAGGAACTTTGTTATAGCTAGAGGTCTGAAACTTTCTGCATTTGTGGTTGAGAATGATGTAGAACAAATGTATTACAATTGGACATGCCTATTCTCAAGCATGTCTTTATTACTGCTGTTTAAAAAAGACCTATTATTTTCCTGAAGAAAAAAAAATAAAATGTAACTCCTCCAAGTTCTGAAGTTTATATATTCATATATTTTCATTTATATATATATATATCCTAGAGTGTGTTAGCTTTCAAATAATGTGTCTCATGCACATGTAATTTGGGCTTACAGTTCCTAAGTTATTTTACTTTTCCATTTGAGTATGCAAAATAGGCGCAGGGATTGCCCACAGCAAGGTGGGATGTGCTAAGAGGTTAAAATGTAATAAAACACTGATGTAAGCAGCAGTGGTTCCTCCCTCCCTCAGCTTTGTCCTGGAAGCTGCTGTTCTGTTGGACCGTGTCAGAGAGAGAAAACCTGTCCTCTTTAATCTGACAGCTGTCAGAGAGGGTTGGAGCCATGTCTCTGTGAGCCAATGATGCTTCATCAGGGGACTCATCAGGAACCTTAGAGCTGATTCAGAGTTCCTCCATCTTGGTTCTGATGATCTGATATGACCCAATATTATGGGTGGTAAAGGAGACCTGTGTCCTCACTGCAGCAAACATGTGATCCTTCTCTCCAGCCTCTCCTCTGTGGCTGGTGTCCTTCCTCTTTTGGGATGACTGAATTTCAGCAGGCAGATGGACGGCCTTCAGAATAGAAGCCACAACTTTAGAGCTTACATGTCTGTATATGGATATTATATGTAAATATACTCATCTGCCCGTCTGATGAGAGGTGCCCTGAAGCTAGGAGATAATCTGGGTGTTGATCAACTTTGCTGTAAAATCTGTGTAATCCTTCATGTTTGCTGTATTACCCTGTGCTGCGTTCATGTAGCCTCACCAGTTATGATCCTGGAACAAGGTTGTAACAGCCAATACTGGCCAAGTGCTTTCTTTGTGGGTTGTTTAGGAGCAGAAACTGTATCTGATGGTAAATCTTGACACTGAATAACACCTGTGCCCCTCCCTCTCCTCCTCCCTCTCTCTCCCTCCAACTTCCGCCACGCCTTTACAAGCAGAGAGTTTTAGGGAGCTGATTGACAGGTCTGGTATTTACCAGTCACACTGAGCTGACCCAATCATAATAGTTGCTATGGGAACAAACTTCCAGCAGACTCTGTGCTCCATGGCTTCTAGGGTTGTTTTATTGTGACGTCCTGAATTGTTTTAAACATTAATTGTAGATCACATTGTGTGTGTGGTGACGGCGTTCCTAATAGAAATATGGGCTCATATTGACGTCATTATAATGAATTGCTGCACATTACAATGATCAGCATTAAGGTATAGTGAAGCTTAAAGTAGCAGTTATCCATGTCCATTACTGTAAAAATGTCCATAGCTGGATATTGGTAATTTATTCTCCAGGTGCACAGTCTGATATTGTTAAAACACTTTACAGGATTTTATTGTTTATATTTTAACTCTTACCTATTATGACATTCTTATACATTTTTCAAAGGTCCTCATTTTTGTGACCATTTTCATTCATCTTTCTGCTGCTGTAAATTTGCCCATTGTGGGACAAAAAAGACATTTTCTATTCTATTCTATAAAAAAGGCAGAAAGATATAAGTAAATCTGAACACTGTATGTATAAAAATATATTTGCAAAATCTAATATTCAACAACAAAAAATACTTGGTTAAGCAAATTGTGCAAAACAGCAAAAAAAATTGAACTCCTATCAGATTTATAGTCCCCATATTAGAATCTGTCCTTAAATTACAGCCAAACCCATTTCCACAGTAAATATCAGATCAATGAATTTCACATGGATTTTTATTGTTTAAAACCTAATTAAAACACATTTCCATATATCCAGTGTCTGATGCTGCAGGTACTGATGTTGTTTAAGACAATTTTAGTATTTTATTTTCCTGATTCTGACTGCGGTGCAGTTCTAAGCTGAGTGTCTGAGCTGGAGCAGAAAGCAGAGCAGCAGGAAGGCATCCTGACAGAGTTTCTATCCTCAGCGTCTTTTACTGCACCTCAGCTCCACTCAGCTAGACGTGGAAGTAGTGATGTTTTACTTTTATGGACAGATGACTGATCAGATTTCATCCTCCATTGTTCAGTTAGTGGGTTTTATTGGATGAAACCGATCCCAAATTGACTAAAATAAACAATGAATGAAGTTATTCTTACAATTATTTATAATTCTGGGAGATTTAGGTCAAAGTGCTTTTTATTCTATCCAGAATGAGTGGGAAACAAGGCAGGTATCTGTTCAGACATAAAGTAATGTAACCCAGATGGTAAAACCTAAAAGATATTTAACATAATAAATAGCAAGGATAAGTTCATTTATTATATTCTTTTATTTCAGTTAACCTTTCAATTTCACATAAATGTATTAGAAATATGTTTGCATTGTTTAAAATAAGTTATCTTTATGTTGTGGGGAATTGTCAGTGAACGTTTTATTTTCCTACAGTGGTGCAGTCTGTGAAGGCAGCACAGGTGTAAAGGAAAAAGGGAAAAAAACAGCAGAAGGAGAGAGTTTGGATGAGGAGATAGGAAAGGAGGAGCAGGTAGCTGATGTGGAAGTGAGTTAGCTCAGACTTGTTGTCAGGAGAAGTTTAATATCCAGTCTGCATGTTAGCAGGACACTAGTGATGTGCAGATGAGGCCCCATTGGGTGTATGGCACATTTCCCAAACTTTACCCAAAGTAGTGATGTTTTACTTTTATGGACAGATGACTGATCAGATTTCATCCTCCATTGTTCAGTTAGTGGGTTTTATTGGATGAAACTGATCCCAAATTGACTAAAATAAACAATGAATGAAGTTATTCTTACAATTATTTATAATTCTGGGAGATTTAGGTCAAAGTGCTTTTTATTCTATCCAGAATGAGTGGGAAACAAGGCAGGTATCTGTTCAGACATAAAGTAATGTAACCCAGATGGTAAAACCTAAAAGATATTTAACATAATAAATAGCAAGGATAAGTTCATTTATTATATTCTTTTATTTCAGTTAACCTTTCAATTTCACATAAATGTATTAGAAATATGTTTGCATTGTTTAAAATAAGTTATCTTTATGTTGTGGGGAATTGTCAGTGAACGTTTTATTTTCCTACAGTGGTGCAGTCTGTGAAGGCAGCACAGGTGTAAAGGAAAAAGGGAAAAAAACAGCAGAAGGAGAGAGTTTGGATGAGGAGATAGGAAAGGAGGAGCAGGTAGCTGATGTGGAAGTGAGTTAGCTCAGACTTGTTGTCAGGAGAAGTTTAATATCCAGTCTGCATGTTAGCAGGACACTAGTGATGTGCAGATGAGGCCCCATTGGGTGTATGGCACATTTCCCAAACTGTGTCAACACTGTGTTGAAACTGTGTTGCTGTATCACTGAATGGCGACATCTGCTGGATATAAAAAGTAATTGCAGGCAACTTCAATAAAGACTGGAAACAGACTGAACAAGGTTCATTCACACATTTTTATTTAGACATCTTTGGGCCAAGGCGATTGCGCCCCTTACAAACTATTTCTCCTGCTTTTGAGAACACCCTTTCACAGGACACTGAAGATGACGGTGTGCATAAAAATATCATTGCAAGTCTGGACAATGTAGGATAATTTAGTCTTTGCACTTTCCAGTATTGTAGTGGATCCTGTGATCTTGGTGTGTTCTCCTCAGAGATGTATCTTTGTACCTCGATAATAGCATCGGTGGTGACATTTGAATTGGCCTTGCTCTCCTTGACTTCCATGTCCAGCTGGTGCCACAGATTGTCATCTGAGGAAACAATAAAATGCATCTGTGATACTAATTCATTGTATTCACATGGAGTGATTTGCATGAACATTCAAATACAAATTAACACAATTAAGAATCATACATACCTGGATTGGAATCAGATGGTTGAGTTGAAGGTCCAGCTTGGGCATCTTCCATTTGTGTTGGTATAGCATTTCTCATTACTGCCGCACACTCTGATTTTAGTCTTTTCACTGCATCGTTGGCTTTTGATGCACTTAAGGATGCCATGGTCTTGAACTGAGGGTCCAGCAGTGTTGCCATTGTCATTACACTTAATGACTCCAGGTTGCACATAGTTTCTAGCAGTCTTCTTTTTAGGTTTTCCACAAGATTAATTGCGGTTTCTGTGGTTATACTTAATGCATTGCGATCCAGACACTCTTTTTTCCTCAGACAGCTCCTCTGTTGCTTGATTAAATGGAGCAAGCACACGGAGTGTCTCTATGATTTTATAAATATTTGTAGTGAGCTGAGGTATATCACTTTTTAAAGAAGCAAGTGATACCAACACCGACTCCTTCTGTTCCGCCATGCGTTCCAGCATTAAATACGTGCTGTTCCATCTAGTTGACACCTCATTCATTAATTTCTTCACTGGTCCTCCCATCTGTAGCTGGACTTGTGCCAGCTTCTCTTTGGTTGTAGTACTGGTTCTAAAGTATGTTACAATATGCTTTGTTTTATTTCGGATATCAGTGAGCATCTCAATTTGGTCACATGATTTTTGAACTGTTAAATTCAAAGAATGCGCTATGCAAATCGTGTGCCTGATTTGGAGCTTTTTGACATATTCAACCATGTTTGCAGCCGCATCTGAGACAAGACATGTCACTTTCTCTGCTATGGCCCACTCCTGCATGAAGTTTTTCTTTACTTGGGCCATATTTTCAGCAGTGTGCTGCTGAGGGAAGTGTTCCACTCCCAACATTGATGTACACAGTGTATGGTTCTCACTGTTGACATAGTGACAGGTCACAGCCAGGTAAGCCTCCATGTTCATGGATGTACACATGTCAGCTGTTAGGCTGACTGCAACTGCACCCTTCAGTTCTTTTTTAATTTGCTCCTTTTTCTCCTCATACCTCTGGCTAATCATGGTCTTGATAGCCTAAAATTAATATCACAAGTGGAGTAGATTAATGAATGATATCAAATATCATGCATATTCTTTGTACATGTAGAACAGTTTGTTTCACCTACCTTTCTGCATGGCAGAACATATGAGGGTTCAAGGAGTTGGACCAGCTCTTGGGACCCTTGTCTTCAACAAGGCTAAGCGGCTGACAGTCTGTGATGATCATATTCATTACAGCCATATCAATCGCCTGCTTTCTGGAAACACCAGGGCTGATCACGGGAATATTAATTCGTTCTTCCTTCTCATGCCGGGCATGGTAATGCCTCAGCATTGTGGAAGTGCTCCGGTTACAGTAAGACAGCACCTGGGAGCAAATCCTACATTTCACCTACAATAGAAATAAAACTTAATCCATGTAAACTAATTAAAATATTTTTCAGAAAGAAATTAGAATAACCCGACAGAAGAATGATTAATGGTGGAAACGAGAAAGGAATAATAATTTACCTTATTCTCAGTGATAAGATCAAAATGATCCCACACGGGGGAAAACTTCCTCTTCCTTGATTGATCCATAGTTTTAGATGACAAGCCAAAAACCAATGCAAAGCAAACAACACAAACTATCTCCATCCAACAAAACCCACAAACGTGTCGATACATTTTCTGTTTATAACTACCATTTGGTGCGTTCACAATCAAACGACACAGGAACTGTATCTGTCACGTGGTTTTCCTTAAAGAGATACGCGCACCGACACGGGGCTTTGCCTTGTTTGCTCAGTGTATGCGGCGAGGTTTCAGTATCGTCAGACCCATCACTACAGGACACAGTAGAGTTTGAAGGAGAAGCTGTTGGGCTGTGTGTTTGTTTTCTTTGTTGCTGGATGAACTTGAGAGTTAGAGTGAAGCTAAGCTAGCTGTTCACTAACATGGACTACTGGAAGCTGCTGTTTGGCTACTAGAGTGGAACTTAAAGGGCTACAGAAGATCATTAGCGGACTGGATAACGAGAGACAGACTCCAGATAGTCACTCTGAGGGCCCTCATCGCTCAGAGGACCTCTGGCTACATGGGAACTGAGGGCCAGTAGTGGTGGATGACATGGAAACCACACAACTGCATCATTCCTGACCTGCTGCTTCTTCTGATCGCTTTGAGCTCCTTCTGGACAGAGGAAGACGTATTGCCCGGTTTCATCTGTCAAAAATCACAATTACACGAGCTAACGAAGCTGAAGTTGGCTTCTGAGTTTGGAAATGAGTAAAGGGCGATTCCACCTAATCTTTCCCTACCTTCAGCATTTTTAATCTACTCTAATTAAAAAACTACAACACCTAGACACATCTAACCTGGACTAGATTTTTTTCTAAACTACTTGTAATTTAGAATAATCTTCACAAATCCCAGACCTGGTTTTAATTATTCTACAAGTAGATTAGAATAATCTAGTCCAGGTTAGATGTGTCAAGGTGTTGTAATTTTTTAATCATAGTCAATTAAAAAAGGTGAAGGTAGGGAAAAATTAGGTGGAATCGCCCTTTACTCATTTCCCCAATCAGAAGCCAACTTCAGGTTCTCTGACCAAGAATAAATTGCTCTGTTTCTAATTTGCTTGTGTCCTTCAGATGTTAATGAGCACAGATGCTGGTGATTGTTTACCGAGCTGATCCAGTTCATAAAGGTGATCCATTAGAGGATCAGATAGAATGAAAACTGGTCAGACGTTCTATAAAACTGGATCTAGAGACAGTGATCACATGGGTTCTAATAGGGATAACTACAGCACTACTAATGGGTTTTCCAGTCCAAGTGTTTAGTGTTGTGGTTGTGATAACATTGAGCAGAGAAGTGTAGTCAGTATGTGATGAGGCAGTGTACAGACAGCGCTCCGAGTCCACTCCTGTTAACCTGGATCCTCTGGTTTTACACTTTGCTACAATCAATCTGATGATGGAGATGAGCTGACTCATTATTTTCTGCAGAGTAACGATGACCTCAGATGAGAAAAGGAGATTTGAAGCAGAAATGTCAGGCTGCTGAAAGTTCTGTTTATTTCTGTGCTCTCAGTAGCGGGTCTGGGCTCCTTTGCATGAATGACTGCATCAATGTGGCGTGGCATGGAGGAGATCAGCCTGTGGTTCTGATGAGGTCCAATGGAAGTCCAGCTTGCTTTGATAGCAGCCTTCAGATCACCTGCATTGTTGGTTCTGCTGTTTTTCATCTTCCTCCATAGATTCAATTCAATTTATAAAATACTTTATTAATCTAGAAGGGAAATTAAATGTTGCAGTAACTCATATGGTTTCATTTTAACCAGTTGTTTTAGGTGTTGATGCTGTAGGCAGCAAGGATCTTCTGTAGTGGTCTGTCTTCCACCGGTTCTAGAGAAGCCTCTGACTGAAGACACTTTGTGGTTGTTCAACAATCCTCTGCAGAGGATGCTTACTGTTGTTCATAATCGTCTTTTTTGTGAAATCATCTCCAGATGTTTCAGAGGAGTTCCTAGAACAGAGGCGATCTTCTTTATCAAATTGTTGAGCTTTTTTCAGTCATTTGCTCTGATACTGGATCCCATTTAGTTAACACATGGACGTGGATCAAATCAGGTCTTATTTCAGGTGAACGGATGAGAACCAGGCCATTCAGATATGAAAAAGATCAGATTTGTGTTACATTAGCCTGCTGTGTGTGAGTCAAGTCCAACACATCCAATGCTGGGATGAGTTTGAAGACTTTTCCTCTGAACTTTTTCTCATCTGTTTCTTCTTGCAGTTGATGCTGCTTGTGTTGTTCTGGTTTTGGATTGTGTTGCAGCTCTGCTCTTTGTCCAACATAGATTTCTCCTGGAGGAGACTACTAAACACACCTTGATCTGAACTTCACACGTCATTAGAACATGTTTCTGCTTCTGCTTGGTTTACTGCTTTAACTTGATCATTTTCCTGGGACTCTAGCTTTCAGTCAAATAATCTTTCTCCATTTTTATTCATTATTTTAGTTTTAACCTGTCTCTCTAGTTGCTTCAACACGTCTTTTATTTTTTATTCAGATTGATGGACTGCAGTTTGTCAGAGATCAGCTGTGCTTCTCTGGTCTCAGCTCTGAAATCCAACCCCTCCCATCTGACAAAACTGGACCTGAGCAACAACAACCTGAAAGATGATGGAGTGAAGCAGCTCTGTGGTTTTCTCCAGTCTCCCCTCTGCAAACTACAGACATTGGAGTAAGTCCCCATGTTTTAGTTTAGTGCTGATATTTCTGATGGTAAAGTTGTTTTGAGTCTAAACTGCAGACATATGGCTGATATTCTACTGATCCACACAGAGGATCTTCAGGCTAAAGTCTGATTTCTTCTTCACTGCTTGGATCCAGTTAAATTTTATTTCTTTTTCAAACTTCCTCTCATGATTTATTCAATAATAAGCAGGAAACATGAAACAATATGCTGAATTTCAGTGTGGGGTTGCAGCATTATCCAGAACTTCCCAGAATCCAGTAAATTTAGAGCTGATAATGCAGGAAATTCCCACTCCCATTCCCAGCAACATTATTTAGTGATGTTGAGCCAACATGGGCAGCAGTGTGGAACGCAGGAAGAATCCCAGAACCTCTCTAAGACTTCAGTCCTGGAGAGGACACTTGGTTCTCCCGTTCTCCTCCTCTGTACGAGGCTCTGAGCTCCCGGTGCTGCTGCTGCATCTCTCAGTAGCAGATCCAGAGAGGCTGGATGGATCTGGACTGGAAGGTGGAGGCATTGTTAGGCTTTAGTGTCCCTGCCCAACTGGAGATTCTCGGCTTAAGGTGAACTAAAGATTGTCCTGTTTTTTTGGGGGTAAACTTTAGTAAATTTCCTAGAGAAAGAGCAGCAGCATTTCTCCTTAGGTGCTCAGGTTCTGCTGTTGCTGCCATCGGGCAGCAGAGACCCAGTTCTGCTCGGTGAGAAACTCCATCAGTCATTTAGGCCTTTAAACGTGACTCTGCCGTCTTCAACTTTACTTTCTATGTCAGGACATGAACTGAAGGCTCCAACCTTAAAGCTCTCAGGTTCCTCTGAGGGATTTCTTCTTGGTTTGTGGACGGAGATGCAGCCCAGAGAACCATGAAGTAACATTGATCAGCTGCTCATTTAAAGACACAATGACATTCATGCTGTGCTTTGATGGACCATTTCTGCTTGGATGGAGGCTTGAAGAGGCCTGAACATGAGGTGGAGCCTTGGACACAAACTTTGAGCTGCAGCTGGGATCTAGAAAGGAAAACTGCTTGGTTTTGTTCACAGAGTTTTAGAAATCAGGATTTTTTTGTCCTGCTCCATTTTCAGGCGTTTGCCGTCCGTAAACTTTTAGTCTGGATCCTACCAATGTTTTCTAAATGAGACCCAGGACTGGGAACCACTGGGCTGTTGGATCATCCAGACACTTATTACTGAAGGACATCATTACCTGTTTATGTTTGGACTTTATTTCAGCACATGAAGATAAATAAAGGAGAACTACAGTGGGCACTGGTTGGAAATGGACACTTTACTCACGCTCCCTGTGTTTCACAAATTGCGTGAAAAACATGTGACTACTATAGCCACTAGGTGGCAGTCTGAGTCCATTTCGGCGTCCCATGAGTCAGGATTAGATAGCTCAATTAGCAAACTGGGATGGGCTTTACACGTTCCGGGCTGTTGGTGTAGAGGGTAGAGGGAGTGGTCTGCAGTTCTGAAGGTTGAGGGTTCGATCCCAGCTATGGACGAATATTTTTCAAATTTTTTTTAAATCACTTTTTTATTACATTAGACCATAGGGATTATCATTCTACATTTTTATCTTACTGTATATATAGGTCTATTATATTGCATGCCTTATAGCCACAGTGTTTAGATATTTTTATAATTCTATTTACCCTATTCCATATTATATGTGTCATGGTCTGGCGGTGTTTGTGAATGAGAGATGGTGCGGCTCGGCTCATGTTCACGTGAAGCAGCAGATATGCAGCCCAGATGAGGAATTACTCTCAGTGAGTTTAAGACTTTATTATCTGCCGCGGGAGTTTGGTCACGTGATCGTGCTGTGCGTTTCCAAAGCGTGGTAAACAAGTTTCAGACTAGAGTCTGAGACGGGAGTGGATTTTCACTCCTGTCCCATCCCGCTCCGGAAGCAGTGATGGTTTTTGGGTCGTGGAAGCAGTGAGTTTTTTTGAGTTTTTTTTTTGACTCGCATTATAGTGTAGGCTTCAAGGAAAAAAACTACAAAATGGCGGCGCCGCGCCAGTACTGGATTTTTTTTCTTTCTATTTAATTTTATTTTTTGGCATCGATCCTAGTTTTTTTTTGTTATTATTGGTTTGCTCCCGCTCCCGTCTGCTCCCGTTAGTGTTTAATACTGTACTGTCCCAATCACGTGATCGTTACTAATACTGACTCCCATCCCACAATACTTCAATGTCTTTTTTAAATTTTTTGACAATATGATCATTAGACGGGTAAAACTTATGAATTATTTTTAAATGATATTGCTTTAATTTTGGTGGTCAGCAAACATCGGTTGGGTAAGAGCCAGACCTTCTTCCAGTCAATGTTTTGCACAAATGTATTCCAGTATGCAGGGCCGGATTTAGGAGGATGGGGGCCCCTGGGCTGGAGTCAGGATGGGGGCCCCTGGGCTAGAGTTAAAAAAAAAAAAAAATATATATATATATATATATATATATATATATATATATATATATATATATATATATATATATATATATATATATATATATATATATATATATATATATATATGTGTGTTGTTTGTTTTGTTTTAGAGGATAAATAACATGCAAATACCAGAAGAAATTGCTCCAAAGACTTAGGCATAATCTATAGGAGACATAGGAATTTTGTATTCTTCTAGAAACTCTTTATAAGAGTAAAGAAGACCCTCTTTGTTAAATAATTGGTCAACCAAAATAATGTTATTATTAAACCAATAATCAATAAATAAGGATTTATGTTTAAACAATATGTCTTTATTGTTAGATTTGTTAGATTTGTTAGAACAGACTTCTTCACTCTGCTCCACTCTCCCCATGCTCACACAATACGTCACGCAACCAGGAACAATAAAAGGCTGGACCTTTTTTATGCAAATGTTAAGGATGCATACACCTCTGCCCCCCTCCCCCCGCTGGGTCGTTCAGATCACAACCTTGTCTACCTGCCCCCCATTACATTCCACTGGTGAGAAGGACAATTGCACAGTCAGTGAAAGTTTGGTCGGATGATGCCACTGAGGAGCTGAGGGATTGTTTCAGCACCACAGACTGGAGCATGTTCCAATGGTGAGGACATCAACAGCCTGACTGAATGCATCACTGACTACATGACCTTCTGTGTGGAGAGCATTGTGCCTACACCAAGTTTGCAGATGAGTTAAACAGCTTCTTCACCCGGTTTGACTCCCCTCCCTGCTCTCAACTCTCCACACACTTTCAACCACCAGCCCCCCAGAGACCTTTCCCCCCCACCGCCGCCACTCCCACCAACCCCCGACCCATCCACACCTCTAGTCGTGCCTTCCTCCCCCCTCACAGTAACACCAATGCAGGTGAGAAGGCAGCTGAAGAGGAAAGCCTCAGGACCAGACGGTCTCCCCCCCAGGAAGGCCTCATGTGTGGTTCCGGTTCCCATATCAGCCGGATTGGAGCAGTGGTTCTAGAGGAAACTTATTTGGAAAATTTCTGAAAATGTTTGCATTTCTGGCCTCTACTAGTATCTTTGATTCCAATTATCTCTAAAAGTAATAAAGCCAAACACTTTAAACTTGGTAGATCTATGGAGGGTCCTAAAAATATTCAATCCCTAAAATATCGGCCGGATTGGAGCAGTGGTTCAAACTTATTTGGAAAATTCCTGAAATTTTTGGCCTCCAATACTAGCATCTTTAACTTCAATTATCTCAATAAAGCTAAACACTTCAATTTTCACAATCGATACAAACATTCCCACATATGTCCAATGTGAAAGATTATGAGGATATGAGCAATTGTTGTGAATAAATCTTTATTTAAAAATCTAAAGCAGCTTTGTTTCCAACACAGTGCTATTTAAACAAGTACACAGCGGGATCTAATTTGTCATATTGATAACATGTCAGGTTTAGATTATGAACAAAATTAAAAACAATTATGTTGCATATACTCTATATTTATTATCCTAATTATGTACAGCATTATAAAACAAAATTACAAGCAGGTTTATCAATACAGAAGATCCAACAATAACTGCCTTGCTCATTCTCCGACATTGTATACTGAGAAAAGTGGTTTTCACAAGTCTCACCATGCTCACTGCACTAAATATTAATATTAAGAAAATATTTACAAATTCTACAATGTCTAATAAGGCATCATTATGAATGTCAATGATGGTTACAATGGCTGCGTCTCAATTCGCAGGCTGCCTACTTCGGAGTGTATGTATGTATGTATATGTGTGTTTAGGGAAATGACATCTTTCATTTATCATTTTCATGTTAATTTACACTTTGAGTAAGCTTGAAAAAGTAATCTCCAGGTTACCATTCCAAAGTCTTTTTCTGTAGAATTTCATCAATCCATCCAAATCATCAAACATTCCTTTTTTCTAGCTTTAAAGAAACACTACAGAAAATATCATTTAAATTGTTTTCCTCTACTTTAGAAATGCAAAGATCCAGCGACAGGGCAGAGGGTCAGTGGGAAGCCCACTGCTGTCACCTGGCCCTGGTTTGTCCTCATGGATGAGGTATTAGGACAGAGGCCGTCTTTTGCCCCACCTGTCCTAATTGCCTCCATCCCTGAGGACACACCAGGGCTAGATGCTGCAGAGGCTGAGCAGCACACAGATGAGCTTGGAGTCTTCTGACTGCGAGTGGGACATCATCTGGGGGGTGGGGGTTGCCTCTCTCCACTGTCCATCAGGGTTTGCAGGGCTGACCCAATCGACGGCTGCCATGTTACTAAAAAAGTTTAAAAAGACGGAGAAAATAATGACTTTACTAAAACTGTTTTCATAACCCTGAAATAAGAACAGCTAAAATGTGATTCTACTTGCCATCTAAATGTAAAAGTGGTCGGGTAGACCCTCCTCCAGGGCAGACACCTCGGCAGACAGCTGGTCCCTCCCTGGAGCACCACTGACCGCTTTCAACACATTCTCCCCCTCCTCATCCTCTGGCGCCATGATGTTACAGGCTCCCAGGAAGATGTTGTGCAGGACAGCTAATGCCGTTATGACCTGTAGAAAAAAATAGACAAAAACATTTACTTTTATTCAGTCATCTATCTTTTTTTCATTATCTTTATTACATGATTTATTAGAATATAAATTGTACTTGATCTAGATCCACTATTTAACTTATTTTTTCCTTTTTATATTTAGATTTTTTACCTGTATTATGTTTTTTTATGAGGAAGGCTCCCATGCCAGGAAACACACACTCCAGAGAGCACAGCTCCACTGCCAGAGGCCGCTGGTCAGAGAAGTCATGGTCAGAGACCACACTGGAAAACAGGCCGATCTCCAACATCCATAAACAAGGGTGTTGATGGAAGCAGCACAGCTGATGTTTCTCTCCAGGATGGCGTCACAGCCAAAACAGGAACAGACCAGATGAAAGCTACTCTGAGGAAAAGCAGAGAGAGCAGAAGGTTAGAGATTGAACTAACAGATTCTGCAGTTAGGAGAACAGAGAGAGAATGAAGCAGAATGATGAAATGGGGGTCCCTTATGTCCTCCAGAAGTCTAAGCCTATAGCAGCATAACTATAGAGATAGCTCAGGATAACCTGAGCCACCCTAACTATAAGCTTTTATCAAAAAGGAAAGTTTTAAGTCTAGCCTTAAAAGTAGACAGGGTGTCTGCCTCACGGACTAAAAACTGGTAGTTGGTTCCACAGGAGAGGAGCCTGATAACTAAAAGATCTGCCTCCCATTCTACTTTTTGAAGTTCTAGGAACCACTAGTAAACCTGCAGATTGAGAGCGAAGTGCTCTGTTAGGAACATAAGGAACAATCAGATCTCTGATATAAGATGGAGCTTGGCCATTTAAGGCTTATATGTGAGAAGGAGGATTTTAAATTCTATTCTTGATTTAACAGGAAGCCAATGAAGAGAAGCTAGGATAGGAGAGATATGATCTCTCTTTTTAATTTTCATTAGAACTCTGGCTGCAGCATTTTGGATCAGCTGAAGGCTTTTAACTACAGTTTGTGGACTTCCTGATAGTAAAGAATTACAATAGTCCAGCCTTGAAGTAACAAAACGCATGGAGACTAGTTTCTCAGCATCACCCCTGGACAGGATATTTCTAATTTTTGCAATGTTCCTCAGATGAAAGAAAAAGAAATTCTAGAAACCTCTTTTGATATGGGATTTAAAATGACAGGTCCTGATCAAAAATAACACCAAGATTTTTTACTTTATTATCTGAAATCAGTTTAATCCCATCCAAATGAAGAGACTGGCTAATCAGCTTCTTTTTTCAGAGACTCTGGTCCAAAGACTATAACTTCTGTTTTGTCTGCATTCAGAAGCAGAAAGTTAAGAGTCATCCAGGTTTTTCTGTCTTCAGACATGCCTGTAATCTATGTAATGGGTTAGCTTCATCTGGATTATAGACAGATATAGCTGGGTATCATCAGCATAACAGTGGAAATTAATCCCATGCTGTCTAATAACTCTACCAATTGGGAGCATGTATAAAGTAAAGAGAATTGGTCCTAGCACTGATCCCTGTGGTATTCCACAGGTAACCTTTGAGCGTGTTGGAAGATCTATCATTAACATGAACAAACTGAATTCGATCAGATAGATAAGATTTAAAACAGTCTAGAGTTGTTCCTTTAATTCCAACAAAATATTCAAGTCTTTCTAAAAGAATATTATGGTCAACTGTATCAAATGCAGCACTAAGATCCAAATAGACGAGCACAGATACAAGTCCATTATCTGAGGCCATGAGAATATCATTAGTGACTTTCACCATTTATTTATTGAGCATGTATTTATTTATGTATTTATTTTTATACATGGGAGAGCTGTTCCTCCATACCTAAAAAATCTTATCTGTGCAAATAAGCCTTAAAACATCTGAACACGTACTTTTTATCAGAGGATTCAACAAGTTTCAAAATCTCTGAAGATAAGGCGCTCTGCTCCTGTGTCCTCCTCCACCCTGTGTGTGTCTGCGGGTGTCATTCTTTGAGTTCCACTACAGTGCGCATGCGCATGTTTCGTAGACACAGACAGGAGAGGCAGAATAGAGGCTCATGCGTGAATGTCCAGCAAATAACTCCGATTGTTGTTTCAAAAATAGAAAACCTGGTTTCATTACTTAGTTTTGCCCTGGATTTTGTAGCATTTGTGGACGCTACGTCGCTACTTGATAAAAACAATAACGTCACTACTGGAAAGTTACTTGATAAATAAAGCAGCGACGCCACGGTCAAGTACTGGAAAATGTAGTTAAACTAATAGCTTCGCTACATGTAGCGGCGCTACTGCCCATCACTGACTGTCAAGTAACTACGTGCTTTACATATCCTGGGGGCCGGTATTTAGTTCCTTGCTCCAACACACCTGAATTAAATGGCTCGGTTACCTCCTTAGTATGCAGTCACTTCCTCCAGAGTCCTCTCAATCATCTAATTATTTGATTCAGGTGTGCTGAACCAAAGACACATCTAAAAGTTGCAGGATAGCGGCCCCATCACTGAGTAACCAGTAACCGCACGTGCTTTACATATAACGCTACAGCGATACATTGCTGACAAGCATATGAAAGCCAGACATCTTTTGCTTCGCGGTAAAAGTAAGAAATTAACTTACCATTGTTGCGGAGTCTCGCGTGTTCAACAACCTTCTTCTTCGTCTAGAAGGTGATGTCGGTTGGGGGGAGGTGGGCGTGGCTAAATTTGTTTATTTCCGGCCCTACGGTGGAGGTGGCCTGTGACAGGCGCCTGCAGCGGAACTGGTCTGACAGCTGCGGTGCTGCAGCCAGACCGTCTTGATAAATAGTGGTGTTTCAATGCTGTTGTCAGAGATGGCTTTGATCAACGCTCAAGTCAGTGAGCTGATTGGATACCGAGATACCGGTGATGGAATGACGTTGCATGAACCCCCCTCCCTCCCGAATGGACGGATGATCCACGGACCTTTATTGATTCAGTTATTTGTTTTGCCAAAAGATTAATTATAATAATTTTTCATTAAATAATACAGATGCAGATAAATAGAAATAAACAGTTCTCAGATAAGATCGCAGGGTGTATCTATAACTGCGCCCATACAGTATGCAACAATTTTCATGAAATAAGATAATGCAGTCACTATGTTAAATTAATTCATTAACTTTATTTTAATCAAAAACATCATAAAATAGCACAGTATCACACCAAGATCCCCAATAAACCTGCTTTAAAGACAGCATCTTAACAGCCTGGATTAAGGAGAAAAAAAAACTGGCCTCAGGAAATACATCGTGATTCACGCAGGAATCACACAGGAATCATGCAGGAAACCGTCCATTTCCAACCAGTGCCCACTGTAGTTCCAGTAGGAGCTGTGAACTGAGTTCAGAATATTTAGGTAGAGAACTATGAACATGAATCAGTTGATCTGAACCTGAGTGAACTGAGTTCAGAACCAGTTCTAGTTCAGGGAGAACTGGGTCAGCACTGGTAGAAGGTTCTAGATCTCTTTCTAACCTTCATCAGGTTAGTTATTCTACAGGATGTCTTTAAAATAGTTCAGTTGATATTTCTGTGAAGAATTTGATAGAATCAGCTGGAAAACAAAGTTCATATCTTCTATTCTAATAAATCTTTTCCTGAGTTGGTCTTTGGACTTGGAGCCTTCAGTTCATATCCTAACATAGAAAGCAAAGCTGAAGTTGGCAGAGTCATGGAGGATGGAAATGAACTGGACTTCCTGTCATTCATTTTCAGGGTGTTATGGCTCAGGGTCCTAAAAACTGGAGACCATGCCACAAGGTGCAGAGAGAAACATTGATTTAGGATCAAACACAGGTTAACAAAAACTAGAATGGATGGAAGTGTCTGTATCAGTGGGGTAGAGCAAATGATTGGATGTGTCTGTGTGATCATGAGAGTGACCACCATTTTTCTGATTTCACCATCAAAATGAGGACCGCTTGTTGTAAAGTGAGGACAGTTTTCTGCTTCTGTTGAGCTGCTTTGCTAACAGTTAGCTTTAGGGTTAATGTCAGGGTCAGGGCATAGAAAGGGTTCAAATGACTGAAAATTAATGAAAAGTCAATACATGATGATGATGATGTCCAGCAGCAGGGCGTCCATCAGGGGGGCGTGGAGAGAGAGAGAAAGAGGCAGGGATTTCTATCCTCTGTTCAGGATCCCCATCACCATAACCTGCAAAGAGGAGGAGCAAACAGGGCAGAAACACCAACACACAACCCAGCTCACAAGGCCTAGGGCTGAACAAAAAGAGGTACGATCAGTGCAGGTTCATCATCAACAGGATGCTAGCTTCACTTTTTTTCATTTCACACTTTATGTGATGCAGAGTTAGAAAAAATCCTAATGTCAGTTTTTCCAGTATTGTGCAGCCCTACTGTGGAATAATTGATCATCTAGTTGAATTGATCTGCATTCATCTCTATTTGTTCATCTTTCCTCCAAAGTTCTCCACAACTTGTTTGTTTTTTTCTGTGAAACTTGAAGAATTTGGCAGCAGAAGCTGAGTTTGTATTGATGGAGCTGCTGGTGGAGCTGACAGAGATAAAGAGCTGAAGTCAGCAGGTCTTTATTGGAGCAGCAGCATGTTGGCATTAATATTAATGAGAGCTCTTTAACTGCTTCTGTTGGACTGTTCTAACCTGCATCCTGTTGGATCAGCTCACATCTTTCTATTCTTTATCCAGGTTGATTGACTGCGGTTTGTCAAAGATCAGCTGTGATTCTCTGGTCTCAGCTCTGAAGTCAAACCCCTCCCATCTGACTGAACTGGACCTGAGCTGGAACAACCTGAAGGAGTCAGATGTTCAGCAGCTGCAGGATCTTGTAGAGAGTCCAGACTACAAACTGCAGACTCTGTAAGTAGATGGTTGGAGTGAGTCCAGCTGCTGTCAGCAGGATTGTTCTAAACCCAGTTAGTATCAAAGCAAAGATCCAGTGTTTCCAGTAAAGCTGCAGCTTCTCAGTGGGAGGAGAACGGTGACAGGCTTCCTGATTGGACACAGAGACACCAATCAGCCAATCAGAGGAGCCAGAAGCTGGTTGTGTTCCTGTGTTTGTGTTGATGTGAAGACGACTGTTGTTGTTGTGTTCATGTCTCCAGGAAATGAAGCTGGATTCCAGCTGCCAGCCTTCCAACATGTCTAGAGACAGTGGTCCTCATCCATCAAACTGTGGGAGCATCAGATCTGATCTCAGACTCTTTGTTCTCTCATTTCAACAGGAAACAACTGATCAGTTTCATCTTAGCCACAGCTCTGAGATCAGTCTGAATGCAGCCTGGAAATCAGTGGCTCTGATTTCACAAACCATCATTCCATTTAGTCACCATGTGGTCTTTCTACAGAAGTCCACTCAGCACATCTGGACATGTGTCCTTCTGTCATTAGTCTCATCCAGATGTGTTCAGGGACAGCCTCCATGTTTCTTAGTCAGCTGATATTTCAGAAACAGATGAGATGTTGATCAGCAGCCAGAGTTTCTGTGTCTAAATGGAGCAGCAGCTAACATGTAGCAGCAGTAAATCCATCACTACAGTGTTTGTGCAGCAATGAAGCCTTCAGGACTCTCAGCAGGTGGTTTCCACTGTGGACTGGAGGGAAACCTGCAGAGGAACCAGACTGGATGCTAAAAATGTGTTGAGCTGTGTGAGCTTGGAGCTCAGTGTGTTCACTCCAACACGTTAAGATGAGAGCTGAAAGGAAGCTGGCTCTGCTCCACAGCTGCTCTGAACAGGACTGAAGTCCCTGCTGCTCTTTATCCTGGATGTGCTGCATCACTGACTGACAGCTGATGGAGAGAGAGAGGCTGGAAACACTCACTGATCTCCTCTCTTCATCCTTCTTCTCTCTGCAGGAGAGTGGAGGTGATGATCTTAGTGGAGGAGAGAAGCTGATCTGTGTCCTGATGATCCTCAGAGGTTGAAGCTGCAGCAGTTTGAGTTTAAAGAGACTCTGACTGGATCCTGATGATGAACTCTGAGTTTAGAGATTTGTTTGTTTTCACTCCTTTTTTCTCTTTGTTTTCATCGTCTCCATAATATCATGTTGATATTTTTTCCATCCAAATTAAAATTGAGAATAAAATGATCTATAACATGTGAAAAGATTAAATTTAAAAAGAATCCTGAACAGTTTGAACAAACTTTTAATGAACTTTAATGTTAAATTTAGCGGATGCTGTTGTAAAGCTCAGAAAGTTCTCTCTCTTTGATTTAATATTCCCACTGAACTTCCTGGATCAGATCTGAAAAGCTGCTCTGTCTTTCTGATTCTCTGAGAGCTGCAGCAGTTTCAGATGCTGAGATCTTTTTTCTTTGGGTGTTTCCTCTATTTCTCTCCATTCATTCTGTCTCCATGTTCACCTGCTGAAACCTTTAGATCCTGCTGAAAATCTTTGTTGTTCCTGCTGATGAACCACCACTGTGGCTCATTGTTAGCAGGTTAGCTAAAGCAGGTGTGGAGCGATCCAGGACCTCAGATGGACTCAGGAAGCCCTTCCAGTCCGTTTCCACTGTTGAAGGAGTTATTCTGAACCAGTTTAGAAGACTCACTTCCAATGTTTTAATGCAAAGATAGAATATTTCTTCCAATATTTTCCTCTACTAGTTACTATCCTGGTCCTGGAGGGTAGCAGCTGGTCTGGATCAGTGATCATCTGGACAATCGTCTAGTTTCCAGTCTGGTGTGAAGCTCAGAAATTGCTCATTATTCCATGTTAAAGTGTTGAAGTTTGAATGTGGCTGCGTGGTTCTCTCAGGGTACTCCAGCTTCCTCCCACAGTCCAACTAATGACTGTTAGGCTGTTTGCTGTTTCTAAGTTGCCCTTAGGTGTGAGTGTGTGTGTGCATGGTTGTGTGTCTCTGTGTTGCCCTGCGATGGACGACCTGTCCAGGATGGATGGATCCTATTAAATGGATCTAAAAAAAACTGCAAATAAGAAAGAAAACCTCATAAAAATACTTCTTGAACCATTTAAGCTCATTTTATTGTAACCTGTAACAATGTTCAGCACTTTGCTACCAAGTGTTTTGTTCCTCAACAGCCTGAAAAATGCATGTCTAATTTAGAAAACATGTTGATTAAAAAGCTGAATGGAAAACACTTTCTGAATCCATGTACTTGTCTTTACTTGAACAAAAAAGAAAATCTTTGGTATAGTTGGAAAAACATCTTTAAAAGGAGAACAACTCTGCATTTTTAGCTGCATTGTTTGAAAAAACTCCAGCAGTAACTTCAGACATTGGTGTTTGTTGATGTGAAGAATTATTTAGATTGAGGTTTATCAACTGCTTCCATCAGACTTGTGCAAAAGTAGCTATAAACTGGTTAAAGCCACAACATCATAAAACATCAGCTATAGAAACATTCATTAGAAAAAATGTTCAAACCTGCAGAAGTAATCTGGGTTTAATACTTTAGTGTTTAAATCTATACAAACAGAATAATGTTGTTTACTTTGGGATCAAACTAAGCAATATCCATAATCCAGATGTTGCTCTAAAACTTTGTTCATTTCATGTCAGAAATCAGGGTAGCTTTCATTAGCGACTGTCAGCTCTAAGAAACCCCCACATGTGTGAACAATAGGTCTTCTTTGGAAGCCCTGAACCTGTGTGAAGGACACAGTGATGTTTTTCCCTGGAAACAGATCTGATCCTGGAGAAAACCTGAGAAAACTGGAAAGATGGACAGAATCACTCTAAGATCTGCAGTTAGCTACTTCCTGATTAGTTTTTAAGGGCATTTGGGTCACTATGGAAAGTGACTGAATGGATTATTTTAGGTTGTGTTGGTTGCAGTGCATCAAAGGCAGCTGAAGTTCCTGTCAGCTCTGGCTGATTTAGTGCAAACACATTACTCCACTCCTCTATAACAAAGGCTGACTCTTGGGGAAGTTTTTGGTGAGCAGCTCTTTTAAGATCTGCTGTGTTTCTTGCTGTCTGAGGCCTACGACAAATATGCAAATCAAGCAATTCTAATATCTTTGTCAAGACTTTCAGACTCTGAAATGCAGCCTCATTCACTGTTAGACACTCGTTCACTCTGAGTGTGAAAAACAAACTATTTAATGGATCACTTTCAGCGACACCAAGAGCAGCTTGTTCAAGAAGCTCAGCTGAAAGTTTTCTGGCTCAGAGCTTTTCTTTTTCCAGCCCAAAGCAATGATTGGCCCTACACTTTCCCTTTCTTCTTTTCCAAAGTCCTGTCACAGGTTTGGACCTTTAAAGTCATTTCCCATGATGCACTGCTCATAAAGGTCATCCCAAACTCTGACAGCACATCTCTTAGAACACCACCATCCTCTACAGCCTTTTCCAATTTCCCATCAGGAAGAATAACATTAAAGGTCACATTATCATTCATGATCTTTCCTTCAGAAAACACTTGAATTCTCTCTGTTAGAGTTTGTTGTCTGTGAACCACATGGCTAGTCTTCCCTCTTTCAGACACATCCATGACAGGAGGCAGTGAAAGGTCCTCAGTGGCTGACATCCTGAAATCTGAAAAATGTCTTTGGTCGTCCAGCTCACGCATCTGTCAAACTGAAACACTATCTTCTCCCTGTTGATCTCTGGATTTATTCAGCGCTCTAACAAACCACCGCCGTTCACTGGTTTTCCAGCTTCCTGAGCTATCGCTGATAACAGCCAGGAATCTTCTTCCTCCTCCACTTCAAACCTTCTCATCTCCTCCTCCACCTGCATTGCTCCACTAAACTCCGCCCCCATGGTGTCGTTCTGTTACTGTGCTGTCTGTGGTTGAGAAAATGAGAAGTAACTTCTTCAATTATGATGTTTTCAGTGAAGAGAAGTGGTTAGGAAATCTGTATCTTAGGCTATTTAGGCATTTAGTTGATCCACTGTTTGCTAAATCAATGAATCTGCCATAATCCCACCTGTGGAGCCTGGCTTGGTCAGAGTGAAACGGATAAAGCCAGGATGCACTGATCAGGCTAGATCAAGCCTGGCTTTATCTCATCCTGGATCTGAATTCAGCTTCTGTGAAATAGGCCTCTGGATGAGCCCAGACTTGGAAAGGTGATTTTAGTGGCTTTACACGGCATGGTTGTTGGTCTTAGTGCTTCAAAAATCTGCTGTGGTTTTCATCCACAACCATCTGTAGGTTTTTAGAGAATGGTGGGAGGAAGAGAGAAACAGCCAGTTAGCTGCCGTTCTCAGTGGAAATGCCTTATTGAGGCCAGAGGTAAGTGAAGATTGGCTGGACTGGTTGTTCCAGATAGAAAAGCAACAGGAACCCAAAGAAGCTTTGGTTCCCACCAACGTTCAGTCAATGTGAAGAGGAGAGTTACATTCTGAAGCCTGTTTCTCTGAGCAGTTAGTGAAGAAAAATAATCCTCAGCAGCAGCCAAGCTCAGCTAATGAGAATGAAAACAATGAGTCAAAGTTGCTCTCTTCCAAAGTTCCTGTCATCTGTAAACCATAGTGTTGGAAATGTTGCTGGATGGTCTGTGTCGCCTGTCTTAGTTCTTCATCTAACCTGGATCAGGTGAGTGGATGACCTCCTCATGTGTTCTGCTCTCATTTCTACCAACAGTTTTTAGTCCAATCCTGCCTCCCTGAGGATTAACTGCTCTTCTTCTTTAGGCCTTATTTTACGGGGAAATAAAAAGATAACTCTAGCAGCTTTGTTTTCTTTGTTTGAGGAAATCAGAGGCGTCATTAAGTTTTAAGGACAGGGGGGGTTTAGCCCCAAGGAGATGTACAGCATGTTTATCATATTTCTCAACAGCTAACGATAATTTGAAGGTTGCTTTTTCTCAAATTGGAAAGATTTAGCAGAGACAACTTCCTGTGAAAATGTTTGAAGCTCCCAGTAGATTTTCAGGACTGTTCAATCTGTTTGTCCCTCAGCATTTTGCCTTAACCTTCCCGTTATGTTGAAACACAGTAAACTGATTCATCTCTGATCAACATCCAGGCTAATGCCATGGGGGCGACAGCAGCACAGGATGCTGCAGTTAGTCCTGCTACTGCAGGGTCGCCTGTTAGAAGCCCAGCTTCATCCATCTCAGCCGTTGTGTCCTTGGGCAAGACGCTTCACCCGCATGGCCTACTGATGGTGGTCAGAGAGATCAGTGGCGCCTGCATAGGCAGCATTGCTTCTTTAATATTTGCACATTTCATTTGGTCAAAGTTGCACGGTTTACATTTTGGGCCCAAAAGTGACTAAAATGGTTTTAATTTCAAGCCCTGAAAAATATTACTTGAATTAAAGAAATATTAAACTACTTATTTGGATCAAGTTAATCTGGAATATTTGCACAGTGGTTAAAAAAGTCAGTTTGAAACAAATTAGATTTTTAATAATAAATACTTATTTTAAAAACTGCATTTTGTGTTTCCAGGTTTGTCTTTGACTAATATTCTGACTAGTTTTATGTTTTTAATCATTTAAGTGTGAAAAACTTGTTAAAATAAGGAAATCAGGAAGAGGGCAAATACTTTTTCACACCACTGGATCTTTCTTGGCTATCTCCACTTTCTAATCATTACTCTCTTAAATAAAGGCTCATGGTTTCTAAGTCTGATATTGTTCACTTTATGTTTCATGTTTCATATTCATATTACTTTCAATTAAATTCCAACACTGTCTGTATTCCAAACGACTCCATCCTGTGAAATTCTTTCTAGTTTCAAATGAAGCAGTTAGTAGGTTGAGGATTTACCCTGGGAAGAGAGACAGACAGATTTTAGGATGGAAAATGACTCCCTTTGCTTTGTCTAAATTATTTTCAACATTTTAAAGTATGTGAAGATTCTCAGTCATCCAGGTCATTATCAAGCTTGAAAAGTTCATTTAGGCAGCTGGACATGAAGTTTTCTAGAAGACATTTGCTGCCCACCACCAGTTAGAACTGAAGAAGCCTCTTGGATGAGAGGAGAAACGTCTTCTAGAAAACCTCACCTCCAGTTGGCTAAACTGAACTTTTCAACATTTTAAAGTCATTTAATATCAGATCATTTTGGGGAAACTTTAACTGAATATGTTCCACATCTGCTTTATGTTTGCACAAATAATATATTTACATATTATAAATAAATTATAAATTTATATATTTATTTTTTGTTTTTTTTCTGTCCATTTTTTATAAAAGAACACGGATATAAAAAATGTATTTTAGTGAAAGAGAAAAACTGACATTTAAAATTAAACATTTAAATCAAACAATTAGAAATCCTTTTTAAAAAGCTTTTTCTAAATGTACATTTTAAATTGAGTCTATAAAGAGGAATTTTAAATTGTATTTATTGATCCATTATTAAATCCTAAAGCGATGCCAGCCTACTTTATATGAACAAGTGGAACAGATTGGATAACGACTCACTGATGTGGCTCTCTATCTACACTGAAGCAAAGAAACCCTGATATATGATGATTATTATTTGTTTAGGGTTTTATTATTCTGACATTATAATGCAGGATCCATCAACAGTTAATTGTAAAAATGAAATGATAACCCCCACAAACAGCAGATGTCATTTAGACGTTGGTTTTTAGGTTAAATCTGGTCGGTCCATCATAGTCTTGATTTAGTCTAGGAATCATTGTTGAATATTTGGCTGTTTGGTCACTCTGAATTGTTCCAAAATGAGTCCTATATCAGAGGTTAAACCCAGTTTGAACGTCTTTTTATCAACCTGAATAATAGATGTTAAAAGAACTACTTTTCACCTTTAGCTTATCAATTGAATGTAGTTTGGATGTAAATCATGTTGTCTTTTCAAACTATTTTTTTCTCGGTTTGAGGAGCTAAAAGCAATAAATATAATAATAATTTAAAAAATAATATTTTTGGAGGGGTTGAAAACATCTTATTGCCTCTAAACTTTTCCTGGTGACTCACTGCAGGGAATCATTTTTTTCGCCTCTGTTGCTATAAATACAGAGTAACTGTTAAGTTAATTGGCTTCTCTAAATTCTCCTTAGGTGTGAATGGTTGTATATCCTGTTTGTCTCTGTGTTGCCCTGCGATGGACTGTTGGCCTGTCCAGGGTGTACCCCGCCCTTTGGCCATTGACAGCTGGAGATAGGCACCAGCACCCCTCGTGGACCCAATTGGGACAAGCGTGTAAGAAAATGGATGGAAATAAATAATGAGAAACAGGAACTATTTCTTTGTTTTATATCTAATGGTTAATGAACCATTTGCAGCTACTGCTTCAGACCTCTGAGTGATTTATTGGAGATTTTAAAAACAACTTTTAGTTGCAAAGTTTTTTCTTTTGTATCAGAGCCACACCTGAAAAAGTTGACTAACCTGTAGAAAGCTGCGCATGCGCACAACAATGCTGAAACAACAGCCAATCCTGTGATCAGGTGAAAAGGTGAAAGTATGGCTTGCTGCAGCAAACAGAAAGGGGCGGGGACGGACCTTATCGTCAGTCCCATTACTTATTTGGAAATGGGACTGTTGCATTCTGGAAATGAAGGGGGCGCTATTTTCATAATCACTACCTTAAATACCTTAAAGATGCCTGGTTAATAGAAAGGAAGAAGAAAGAAGTTTCAGAGGTTTGTGCGTTGCTGTTGTTCAGAACACGCTCCACAATGCAAAACTCACAAAGGTATTTTTAACTTCTAAAAATTTTTCACCTTGTAAAGCAATACGCTTTTCTGGATTAGGTTGAAAATATAATTAACAGCTGTAAACTAGTGAAATTCGTAATTCATACAGGGAAAGGTTAATTTTAGCCTGTTGCATAGCTAATGATTATCCTGCTGGGCGAAATTAGATAAAAACAGAAAAGTAGATAACATGTTTAATTGAGGAATTGATTATATGATCAAACTTTCATTTTTATATTCATGATATAGCTCCACCTACCCATTTGCAATATTCGGAACGGAGAGAAGATTTTTCCGTATTGCATAAAAGAAACATATTGCTGTCCCATTCGCTCGTACAGTGCCAATGCATTGTAGAAGGTACAGAACCACACAGCACAGACTGCTATGTAAAACTACACTTGAAAAACAGGAAATATTTTTTACATACCCGTTTTCTAGTGTTTTTCTTTTATTTTTAAATCAATCTTCTTTTTAATATTTTTTCTACACCAGTGTTTTGTTTGTGGAATATCTAATATTTTTTATAAACTAACAGCTGCCATCATAGGTGGGTGTACTACCCAGCAGTACTTCAACATATTTTTTTTTACGTAACTGTTGTTAAAGAAAAATGTGAAAATTCTTCTTTAAAGTTAATCTTATAGCATGTAAAAGGTATGTTAATCATTTTGAACATATTAATTTTGGAACAAAGGTTAATAATTTAAAAACCAAACTATTGATGGGTAAGTATTCAAAGTACAGGAAGGAAAATGTAGATCAAAGGGGATCTCGCAATGAGGCTCCTGTTGTTGTCAGGATAGCAGGAGAGGCCCCGCATTCCACAGCTATCTGTGAAATCTTATCTTATGTTTTCCTTAGCCAGATGACCTTAGAATTCCTGGAGGCCAGGACAAGCTCTCCGCTCCAAGTTTGTTAAAACAAAGGAGCAAATGGCCTTTGATTTTTGCCGTAAATTACGGGAAGTTCTAAGTTTTTCCTGTGTGTCCAAGCAGTAGCTTCCACTGGGTCAAGCTGAGGGACGCCTCTTTAATCTGAATATACTGAAAGGAAAGACACACCTACATTATAAAAGTTCGTAGTATCACAAGTAATAATTCAGAGAGCTGCCACTATTTTGCTTTTTTTATACCAGCTCTCTCCAAAGATGCGTCTTGCCTTTCTTTTCTATTTTCTTTTCTATTTTCTTAACCTCAGATAATTGAATGTATGTTTCTGTTGTTCTGCAGTTTTGTTGTTAATTCATGTTGTTTCTTGTTGGATTAAAGTGTGGGATTCTGTGACGTCCACACGCATTGTTGGTTCCTTGTGGCCACACGCAGCTCACCGGGAGGGCCTGGGATCAGAGGAAGAGAGAGAGCCAAACTTTTTCCAAAGTTAACTATCATTAGAATATTTTCTTCCTTAACAATTGGGGGCTCGTGCCGGTTCTGGAGTCTTGGCGGGCGGCTGTTTGGTCCTGATTGATCTGTTTCGGCCCGACGCTTTGGTGTGGTAAGACAGTATTTGATTATTTTTTAGTTAGGCTTTGGCTAGTTCAAACAGAACCTTTACATTAACTCTGATTTTAAAGCTGGGTTTCTTATTTATATTCTTTACCCTGAGGATCAATGCCTGGGCCTCTAAAAAAGTATTTTGGAAATTTGTGTATTGGTTAGCTTTGGCTTGTATTAGCAGGAGATTTCGACTCATTTCCAGTGGACTTATAATTATTTGGGTTAATTGGACCGAGTTGTATCACTCATTGAAAAAGGACTAATAGCAGGTTGGATTACCTTTCTCTGGCATCCTGAATCGAGTTGCTAGTAGTATAAAGGACTAAGATAAATTAATTAATTAATTGGGTTAATTGGACCGAGTTGTATCACTCATGGAAAAAGGACTAATAGCAGGTTGGATCACCTTTCTCTGGCATCCTGAATCGAGTTGCTAGTAGTATAAAAGACTAAGATAAATTACTTAATTTAATACGGGTTCAATCGCTCTCTATGCTGGGACAAAACTTTTGTCACTGGACGGATTGATTGATCGAATAAACTAAATTGAGGCTTATTTTCGCCTTGAGCTTGACCCAGCTCTGAAGTGAGGGACTGAGATTGATGCATTATATATTTTTGTAGCCGGCGCCTAATTTTTATTTTTTATCTCTTCTCTGTCTTTTACGCTTGTCTGAGACTGTGTTTTGTGTTTTCTGTATTTCTATGTTTGTTGCAATGTTTGGGACTGCTGCTGTGGCGTGTGGTGTCTGAATCTGCAGAGCTCTGTGTGTGTGTTTCTGTGAGCGGATTACTGAGTGGAAAGCTGTGTTTGAAAACCACTGTTTGTGCTGATTTGAGTTGATTTTTGCTGCGTTTTTATTGTAACGATAGAATGGACACCGAGTTGCAAAAAGATGTTATTGGCCATTCCTATGGTCTAGGTCCATGGAAAGCTCTGCGGGAATAGATTGATGACTTAATTAGTATTTATGATCAGCAGCTTGGTCTGGATTCGCTTAATCTGAAGGCAAATGGAAAATGCGGTTTGCAAACAGGACGAACTTCTTACTGCTGCAAAGCCTTTGGGTTTGATTTTGAATAACTGTTTAAAACAAGCCTTGGCTGACAGGATGCAAGACGGACAGCCACATAAATGTGAGACATTTTTACACAGATGGTTGCTGTTTTAAACATGACACAGACGGATTGAGAGCAGCATATGCTGTAGTGGAAGATGTGGACAGTGAGTTTCAGGTTTTAAAGGCAGGAAGGTTACAGGGTGCCCAATCAGCACAAAGAGCACCCAAAAGTATTTTTAGATAAAGCCATAGACATCTGGAGACGGCAAACTGGGGTTTCATCCAACTGGTGCTACATTAATGAGGGAACATTTCCGTCAGGCTGTTTTGGATGGTATCCCTCCCTCTGTCGCTGCCTTGATGAGAAAAAACCCGGAGTTGAAGTGTTGTGACCATGCTAAATGGGAGTTGCATTTGTTGCATAATTTGCAGGTTTCTCAGGATGAGGAGATAAAGGCGGAGAGGGAGCAGGAGGATTTTAAGAAACAATTACTGAAGCTTCAATTAAGTGAAGCCAGACAAAAGCTTCATCTTGCAAAACAGGAACGGAAGGAGGCCAAAGCTATGTTAACAGCTGCTACTCCATCAGTTCCTGTCCCTGCTCAGGCTCCTGTTGCGGTAGCACAACCTGGTTCTCACATGTATGCAGCTCCACGTTGGCAATCTGGTGTTTCAGGGTGGCGTGGAGGAAGAAGGAGACCGCCCGCATGGTCGGGTGTGCGAGGAAGGGGTGGACGAGGCTTGAGATGCAGAGACAGGTGTTTTTATTGTGGCGAAGAGGGTCACTGGGTTCAGCAGTGCCCTCACTATACATCGATTCCTGCACAAGATGGTGCATTGCCGGACCTGACGCCACAAGAACCTCCGAATGCTGCATTGCTTCCGCAACATCCTGGCCAGTACTTTCAGACTGGAGAATATTGACACGCCCTGGAGAAGAACCTGCATCAGGGAGCGTTGGCAGATCCCCTGATTGATGTGACAGTTGATGGACAAACATTGCCATTTTTGGTGGATACAGGGGCAACATATTCCACCATGAATGTTGTACTGCCTTTGCAAAAACTTTCTGATCAGACAATATCAGTGGTTGGTTTTTCTGGGGTGAAACAAACTCTGCCTATCTCCACACCTTTACACACAGTTGTGGGCAGACAAAAAGTGACACATCCTTTTGTGTGTTCCCCCTCATCTCCTGTGAACTTATTAGGGAGAGACTTGTTGATTGCTCTGGGGGCAACTATTTTGTGTGGACCTGATGGACTACTTGTCACTTTTCCTGATGGATCTTCCCATGCCTGTTCTCATGTATATACACATGGACAATTTTTGCTCCAGCAATCTGAGGAGCTACTGGCTGACATATACTGGGGTCTTTTACAGCCAGAGACGACTGAACATGCTGGGATCCTGTCCTGTTTTCTGCTTTGGAAACCCTGGATCCAAGCACTTGCACCGTATGGGCCAACTCCTGATCTTCCTCGCGTAACTTTGTTTTATGACCAAAACCAGACTGAATGGTTCCAGGAGCAGTCTGAGCTGCATTTAGCTGATAAAGATTGGACTGTGTTTTCACAGGACATTTATGTGGCACCGGAGGGTGTTGCTGCTGCAGTTAATCTGACTCAGGATGAGTTGGCTTGGTATAAGATGCATGATGAGGCAGTTCCACATATTTCTTTGGCTCTGCATCCTGGCCATGGAATTGGGGGCGTGGTATATTGCTCTCTTGCAGTTTCAGACTGGCAGAATACTGTTGCTCCTGACATCTCCTTCTCTCTTTCTGCAAAAACGTCCAAAATAAAATCTTCGGCTGTGGACTCTGTAGTTTTGGAACATGTTCAACTTCCTAGGCACCATGGCAGGGAGTTGACTGATCATCCAACTGCTGCGGCAATGTTGACTTCTTTGCCGGAGTGTTTGTGGGCCGCAGCTCCCACTGATGTGGGGCTTGTTAATGTCACACCTGTCACTTTTGATCTAGTACCGGGTCCTCCTATTTGGAGGTCACAGTATTCTCACAGGCGGGCGGCAGAGGAGGGGATAGCAGAAACTATTAGGGGTCTTCTAGAGGCAGGTGTGCTAGAATTTTCCACCTCCTCCTGGAACACTCCTATTTTACCAGTGGAAAAGAAGGGGACAGGTAAATACCGCATGGCACATGATCTTAGGGCAATTAATTCTGTTTTATTGACCCCTACGGTGCCGGTACCCAATCCCCATGTTGCACTAACTAACCTTGATCCCTCTCAAACTTGGTTCTCATGTGTGGACCTTGCTAACGCTTTCTTTTGTTTCCCATTGGCTGAGGAATGTAGAGATGTGTTTTCTTTCACCTACAAATGTCAGCAGCTGAGATGCTGTAGATTAATAGATTATAGATTAAAACAAAAAAAAATAAATATATAAGTAATTATCCAGACAGAAGCAGAATTGGTGTTTTTGCTTTTTGGGAAACTAAAATCTCAGACGAGGAAATTACATGTTTTTAATTTAAAGGTAGTTTCATTTTCAATCATTAGAATTGCATTAGAGATTGATTAGTTTCATTTTTCTCTCATTAGGATTTTATTAGAGATTGATTAGGAATAGGATAAATCACACTTCGAGCTAGAACTGGACACAGCATATGGCCAAGATACCCGCAGGTGTTCAGCAGATTAGTGGGGTCAACTTTTATAAACAATGCTGGAGAGTTAAAAACAATTTCGGTGTGACCTGACCCTGGGTTTTCAGCTCTGCTTTTAATCCATAACTATTTTATTCGTGTATGCTGTTTAAACGCCTGGGCACAAACCGGATAATTTCCGTAATCTTCTAATCATTACCAACACTTATCTTTTTCGTTCATCTGGGCCTACCTTCTGGCATGACTTGCTAGATTCTACTAACTACAAAATTTCTGTGAATTACATTTCAACTATTGACTACCTTATAACTGCTTGATTGTTTTCTCCCGGTAACAAACCAGGGTTCATTTACGTCTCAGTGAAAGTGACAGTAAGGCGTCAGCAGTAAGCCAGAGTCTACGGTAGAGTGATCAGGAGATCGCTTGCTTTTTAACATGTTCAGCTTTGTTTAAATAATCCCAAATGTTAACATTTTTCTCGAGGACATAGCTACAAAAGTTCATCCTCATTGTGTTAAGATGCATAACCTATTTTCCAACAAGTAGTTCTGGCATTACGTGAAATGTAACAATCCTAATAAAGCAAACCAAGAGAGGGTCCGACGTTAAACCCGTTTATTTAATAATCCCATAGTGTAGAATGGACTGGATCGGAACCATGGATTAAGACATGAGAGAGAGGGTTTAAGAATGCAGCATGTCAGATACAGGGTGTAGAGATTGTGAGCTGCATGTTTTGTTCTTGTGCTGAAGGCTATTCGAGTTTCCTGAGTTTGTTTAATTTCGTTTCACCTGCGAGGTGCGCTGGCAGAGTATGTGATGGTTTTGGCTTCGGTGACTTTTGTTAAAATGGCTATACGCGCCGCGCAGAGGACGATGCCGCCCTACCCGTTATGTGTGATTAAATGCAAGGGACATGATCAAAGCAGGACCAGAGCTGCAGCAGGAAATGCGGCTGAGGATGAGGCCGCTAAAAGGGCAGCTGGATACCTGCCATCTCTTTTAATGGTAAGTACTGAAATTGAGCAGATGGAACAAAATCATCTGGAGAAAATTAGTTCCCATCAGAAAGGTGTGTCACCTGAAGAATGATTTTACAGACATGATAACGCCCGTTAGAGGATACAGGTATGTATTAATGTGTGTAGATGCATACTCGGGCTGGCCAGAGGCGTGGCCAGCAAAAAAGGAGGACAGCAAAGCTGTCATAAAGTGTCTGATCAATCATTACATTCCGACCCATGGATTTCCAGAGAAGGTAAGATCAGACAACGGCACTCATTTTAGGAACCAAGATCTGCAGAAAGTGGAGCAGATGCTCGGATTGAAGCATTCATTCGGTACAGTATATCATCCCCAATCACAGGGTAAGGTTGAGAGATTAAACCAAACTATTAAACAAAAATTGGCTAAAGTATGTGCACATACCAAATTAAATTGGGTAGATGCTTTGCCTATTGCTTTGATGTCTGTCCGAATGTCTATTAACCAATCAACAGGGTTCTCTCCATATGAGCTCCAGACAGGACGGATGTTTCCAGGACCTGCTACCCGCATCCCAGGATGGAAAGGTGAACTTGCACATTTATCTCATAAAGATTTCTTCAATGAGTTACAGGTCCTGGCAGCAGAATTTACAAAATACCAGACGACACAGGAACGTCCAGGCTCGGGAGCAGTTCCAGGAATCGACTGGGTGCGCCTGAAGGTCATCAAAAGAAAGTGGTCTGAACCTCGCTTCACCGGACCATACCGAGTCGTGGAGAGGACATCTCATGCTGTCCGTCTGCAAAGGAAAAGGAGACACGTGGTTCCATTGGAGTCAGTGCACAGCAGCTGAGGAGCCACAACGCACGCTACAAGGCATACAGGAGAATCTGCAGTCTCAACCTGCGGTCGAGGAGTATCTGCAGGCACATCCCAACGCGGAGGAGGATCTGCAGTTCCAGGCAGAAGTGTAGCAGGGATTCCTGCCAAGACCACTTCATTTTCCTGAAATACAAGGCTTAAAAGGCCCGGACAGGCACAATAATCCTGTTCTGGTGTCCTTCCATTGAGAAAAGGAGATCGCACCCTCTCCTTAAACTCACTGTTAAATTGGCATAATACTCCAATTTTCAGTGAGCAACGGACACTCAGGTGAAAACCTGAGGTTTATAACTGAGGAGGAACACGTGAAGGATCAGGCTACAAGATCATCATTAACTTATCTTCTTTTTATTGCGTGTTTTCGTTTTTTGCGAGCTCTTAAAGAACATTTGTTTCTTTTTGCGCGTATTTTTGGATCGTTTCCTGACGAAGAATTCATATTCATTTTTGGAGGACTATCGAAGGAGCATAGAGACGAACTCTAAGTTCTTATTATTGAATCATGTGAAAAGAAAAAAAAAAAAAGGTCTTTTGTAATTTTTATGTGTTTATGATTTATTTTCTTTTTTTGTTGTTATTGTTTTGTATTGACAAATTGTAATTTTTGTGGCGAGTATTGTCTTTTAAGTTTCCTGAGCATTTTTTAGTAATTTCGAGATATCTTACTCTTATTTTCTAATTTTATACTTGGGCTGATATTTCTATTGTGTTTTTTTCTTCTATTGACATAACTGAGTTTTATAATTTTTCATATTTGATAGGTGAAATGTATTTTTAGTTTTAGTTTTAGTTTTTTAGTTTTTAGTTTTTACTGGCTAAAATTTTGTGGTTCATCGGGTGAGTATTGAATTGTTGGATAGCGCAGGATACATTTTGATAAGTTCAGATAATGGAGTTCAGCTTCAGACACATGACCTGGCAGTGGAGCTAGGAGGTTCTGTTTAAAAAGGGGACTGTTATAAAATTAGGCTAATGTTTTAGTTTTTTAGTATACTAAATAGTTTTTGGTTCCTCTATTAGAAGGCTTAATCAATTTATTTGAGAGGTCTGTGTGTCTCAAGACCTCAAAACGGGGACTGTAAAAGAAAAATGATTATTTTTAGTTTTTAATGCAGTTTATCTTATGGCATGTGAAAAAGGTATGTTATGTTGAACACTCATTTTGAACATATTTCTTATTTTTGAACAAGTTTGTGTTAATGATTTAAAAACTAAACTATTGATGGGTAAGTATTCAAAGTACAGGAAGGAAAATGTAGATCAAAGGGGATCTCGCAATGAGGCTCCGGTTGTTTGTCAGGATGGCAGGAGAGGCCCCGCATTCCACAGCTATCTGTGAAATCTTATCTTATGTTTTCCTTAGCCAGATGACCTTAGAATTCCTGGAGGCCAGGACAAGCTCTCCGCTCTGTTTGTTAAAACAAAAAAGCAAATGGCCTTTGATTTTTGCTGTAAATTAGGGGAAGTTCTAAGTTTTTCTGAGTGTCCAAGGTAGCTTCCAATTGGTCAAGCGGAGGGACGCCTTAACTGAATATACTGAAAGGAAAGACACACCTACATTATAAAAGTTCGTGCACACAAGTAATAATTCAGAGAGCTGCCACTATTTTGCTTTTTTTATACCAGCTCTCTCCAAAGACGCGTCTTTGCCTTTCTTTTCTATTTTCTTTTTGTATTTTCTTAACCTCAGGTAATTGAATGTATGTTTCTGTTACGTTCTGCACGTTTTGTTGCATTAATTCACAAGCGCTGTTTCTTGTTGAGATTAACTTCCTGTGATTCATATGGCGCCCACACGCATTGTTGAAGAGTTCCTTCAGTGGCCACATGCAGCTTGCAAGGGAGAGGCCTGGGATCAGAGGAAGAGAGAGAGCCAAACTTTTTCCAAAGTTAACTATGCATTGTTAGAATATTTTCTTCCTACTAACTACTACGAAAGCAAACGACACAAGTAACAAAGTATTTGGTGAAATGTCTGTTATTAAGTATTGTTTTACTACAATGTAATATTACCCATTTATTTCCGCAGACATGAATAAAACGGTGCACAAAAAAGTTATGTGAAATGAGAAATATTAATACAAGACAATAGATTAAGGTTAGCAAAAACCAAACATAAGAAACATTTATCCTTGTATTATGGATTAACATGTCTTCTTCATTCAGTTAAGTTACTTACATTGGGTTGCAAATCAACAAACCTTACTCAAGAGTATAACATATGGAAAAATTGCCCTAATTTATTTTTATTATCATTAATATTATTATTATTTTGTCAAAAGTTACAGAGTATTTGAGTAAATCTAAATAGGTAATACCTGCCCTTGGCTGTTTGAGCAATATTGCGTTTACAATTTCAATTAAGTTTTTTCCTAATATATATTTGGTATCTGGAAGCCATTGTGACTTCGAAAATTAATTTTTAAATCCTACAAAACAGTAACAATAAAGAAGAATAAAGAATCTACAGTGATTAATTCAAACATGCCTTTTTTCTACCAATCATTTGTATATTTGCTGATGTGTAATAATTTTTTTCTTTTATGTTAGTAGCTATTGCGTTTTGTCCCTGCTCTATTTTAAGTGGGAATGAACCAAATGTTTTTCAAACATATCTGCAATGTACATAGATGTTGTTTTTTTTCATTTTGTTCATTTTTTTAAATGCAGAATTCCATATATTCAAATATAACACAGGCACCGCTCAGAAGACATGGTTACATATGAAATCTGCACCTGAGGAAAAAGAATCTTCGTATTCATTTGAAAAGATGGGAAAAGGACAAGACTGCTTATTTCCAACCATTCCTGCTTTAAATGTTTTATAATCCAATACTGGGGGTAAGGCTGTTGTCCTTTACCTCAATTTTATTGTTATAGTAATGGCGCATTAATGTTCTTCCCCCTTCTTGAATTTTCTCTAAAACACAACAGGGATTGCCTAAACAAGGATTGTCCAACAACTGCGGAATGTTTGTAGCGATGGTAACATCTGCCTCCACCCACCATATTGTTGTATGGGTTGTATAGACGTAATAACCAAATTTTTCTCAACAGTTTGCACTGTACTTTGTAATGGGAGCATCATGTGATCTCAGTGAGGTAAGGATACAGATGAGAGTCTATGCTTTGTGTTGGAGATTTCATTAAATGTGAACCTGTGATGTCCACAGGATGATATAACAATACGCAGATGGTGGCGTCTCTCTCTTGAAAACCTTCCCTTTGAGGTAAGAACAATAATGGGGGGACTTCCGGTATGAGGCGTGCGGATTAGACGTGCAGATAACTGGCTCCCACGACTTAACTTTCAGTTTACCCTTAAAACCTCTCCTTTTCTAAAAAGTAGTTCGTAAAAAGCTAGTGTAATTATACCGACTATTTTTGAAGCTTCGACTATGTCTAAAACAAAGGGCAAGCAAGATAAAGATGCCTCTTCCCCGTCGGCTGGCGTTACGCTAGCAGAACTTAGCTCTTTGCTAGAAGAACACAGGAAAGCAATATCGGCAGACTTTAAGTCGTCTTTTGAAGCTCTGACAACCACACTGGACGGATTAAACTCGACGGTTGCGGACCATGGGCAGCGGATCAGCTCTTTGGAAGACAACGCTAATGAGGTGGTTGATCGTCTCCAGCAGTTAGAGGAAGCCACCGCAGCCCTCCGACAAGACAACATGTCGCTCAGAACGAAGCTAGCCGACCTGGAGGGACGCAGCAGGCGCCAAAACATCAGGATTATTGGCCTACCTGAGTCGCTGGAGGGACCTCGACCAACCACGTTCTTTTCCCAACTACTTGTGGATGTCTTTGGCTCCGAAGTCCTCTCTTCACCCCCTGAGCTCGACCGGGCCCACCGGAGCCTCGCTCCCAAGCCTGCCGCAGGAGATAAGCCGCGGCCCGTCATCATTCGCCTCCATCGCTTCCAGGTGAAAGACCTACTCGTCCGGGAAGCTCGCAGACGAGGTGATCTGTTCTACAAGGAGCACAAGATTCGACTCTACGAAGACTACAGCCCCGACGTACTGAAGCAACGAGCCGAGTATAAAAACTCTATGTCGGAACTTTACAGACGCGGGTTCAAACCGGCTCTCCTGTATCCAGCCAAGCTCCGTATCACCCTCCCCAGCGGCGAGAAGACATGGATCCGGTCGGTTCCGGAGGCTAACAAGTTTATCCAGGACTTGGACCGAAAATCGTAAGCCAGTGAATCCATGTATCCAACCTATGCAAACTAATTGGTGCCGTTATGGACTTTAATGCGCGTCTAGGCGAGATGCGCTCTTTTCAGTTTGGTCATGTCCTCTGGATTGTTGTTCCAACGTTGGCCGCAGTTAAGCGTGACGCTAGCGAACTGGGTTAACTTGCAGACACTTTTCAAGATGCTATCTGCAGTATCCGACGGTAACACGTTCATGTTTCACTGTTTAATCATATTGTCAACAGGTTTTCAATAGCGTTCCAAATAATATTGGCACTTGCTTACTACAGTAGTCTATGTATTTCATTGAGGTTTTTCAGACGCATTGTTTTCACTGACTAGGTCGTGGAATCAGTGTAATAGATTGGTGGAAGTAACAAAGTATGCTGATCAATGAATCAGTGAGTTCAACGCTGCTGCTGTTTTTGCGCGGCAGCGGGTAGGGGTTGTTGAGGGTGGGGAGGGGGAGGGGTGTTTTTGTCACTGTTTTTGCGCTTTTCTCTAATTGTGCGTTTTATTTGTGGGTTTTTTTATTATTTATATGCTACTGCCATCCACAGAGTTGGACTCAGTCAGGTGCTTTATTTCTTCTCTCTGTACTTAGTTGTGGACGGGACATGGCGGGGACATTCATGAGCATGCTTGGCTTGCAGTTGGGTGCTGTCTGCCTATGTACTGGTATGTGAAGCCATGTATGGCCTATATAACATTTTCACTATCGAGATTTCCTGTATCAAAACCCATTAAAATAGAACGATAAACAAAAAAAATTAAAATTAAACAAAATTTCTAATCTCCCGACAGTGATTATTGGACTGAAGCATCCAGAATATGTCGCACAAATTCCAAAAGTTTCTCAGAAATGGCACAATCGTACCAAACATCTCTCACAACCCTGGCCAGAAAACGGTAGCTTTGATCCACATCTGTGTGATGAAATGGAAATAAGGATCTCAGACTACAAGGCAAAAGATAAATCAAAGAAAAGACGAGAAAAACGAGAGCTTGAGCTAAAGATTTTAGGTTTCTTCAGAGATGAGGGAAAACAATACAGGAGTACCTTAAAGAAACAACTCATGGAAATAAAAAAGCAATCAGAGGAAAAAGGCGACGAGCTGAAATATTCTGGCATCGCTATCTATCGCTGACTGGGACCCTAAATATAGTAGGTGACTTTGGATACAGAAATGATGATTGCAGCCAAAGAGATGCAGTTGCTGAACAAGGCAATTCTTTTCAAAACTTACCACGTGCTACTGGAGTGTGCGACGTTAAAGAGCACACTAATGCTCAAAATCATTCTGGTCATGACACAGGAGGGTGTCAGCCACAGGCTAATGTTGCTCAAGATAATTCCAGAGGAGGAAGTCAGATCGTGACCGATGCTGCTCAACATGCAGCAGGCCAGAGGAGTAGAGTCTCTCCAATTACATTAGCAGATATGCAACCAAAATTCTGCAGTACCAGCAGGAAGGATAAGCCTACAGGTCAAAAGCGCTTCCCAAACCGTGCACAGAGGGTAGTGCAAGACCAGAAGGAGCTACCAAAATCATAAACTGTTATGCAGAACATGATGGGGAGAAAACAAAAGGAGATACATATTGGATAGACTTTTATGATTTTGAACAAGGTGATGAAAGAGAGGAGGACTATTCACTATTTGAGGAAATGGAAAAAGAGATTGAAAAACAGACCAGCAGGCAGCAGAACCAATTAACTCCACCCCAGCCGTTACAACAGCCAGGATCACCTCCAAGGGTAATGGAACGATGGCACTTATGGCGAGGAGGCGTGGAAATGGTGAGGCAGCCTCACATTAAGCGACTTACGTGGAATTTCCGAAACAGGTATGATGGCACCACCCACTGGAGGCGTGAGAAACAAGCGTCAAAGCAGATTGCCTGACATTAATGAAGGTTAACAAATGGATAAAGCATTTGAGGCAACAAGGAAAGTGTTAGCGCGGAACATTAAAGCCGTTTGTTTCACAGCCTTGCTGGCGTGCCACAGCTATGGAAAGAAGAAACATTTTGGCTGCAACTAGAAAAAGCGGATGCTGAGTCACAGAGCGATGGCAATTTTAGCAGCTTTTCGAACTGCTCTGTGGAAGGGAGCTTTAAGAGCAGAATACCCAACTAAAGTTGACCCAAAGGCTCTCAAAGGAGAGACGCTTGATGAAGCAGAGAACCCTGCTACATATGTTGCAAGGCAATTAAAGAGGTGGAAACAAGAGACTGAGGAAGAAATTGAGAACAGTCCAGTGCTAACCACCCTGTGACTACGGTGAAATTATTGAATACCTGCCACCACCAGTCGCGTGACGCTTCATGCGAGGATATGATGGGACTAACATCAGTAATGCCACACAGAGAGGATTCGAGATCATGCTTAGTGCATGCTGTGGAAAAAATACAAGAAAGAATGAGAAGAAGAAGAAGGAGTGGCCGAGGAAAAGGCTAAGGACAAAGGCCCCGGTCACAATTACTGTTGGGAGAGCTGTAAGAAAAAGCCAAAGGTGCCGTTTAGTGTTGAATGATGCCAACTGGGGAAAAGACCGCACCGCGAGGTAGCCGTCCCCAGGGAGGTGCTAAGGCCCAAATAAAACCACAAGCACCTGCTCAGCCCCCACAGCCAATAGTGAACGTTTACCCTCAAACATGGAACTCACGTCCCTATGGGAACAGAGGTCGTCAGCAGAGAGGACATGGTTGGTCAAACAGGGGTCGGAACTATGATGCCAGACCACCTGGACTGTGCTGGACATGTAATGAACCTGGACACATCGCTGATCAATGCCCAAAAAGAGACGATTCTTATCCAAGACGATCACGCGGTGGGTTCCGGCTGGGTTCCAGCAGAGGTCCATCGAACATACCAAATTGGGGATTTTAGGGGTGCCCAGAAAACCCGAGACTTGGGGAAACGGAATGCCCAGTTGTAAGCACGGGCAGTGAAAATGAACCAATAATGCAAATTGAAATTGAAAACAAACAAACGCCGATGCTGATCGATACAGGAGCATCGTATACTTGTGTAAATCCATATTATGCCACCTCATCTCCCCATGTCTAATAAATTCGTTTCAACAGTAGGGTTCTCTGGAAAAAAACAACTTCTACAGACAAAGCCCCTGACTGGCAGCCAACAAAATGAAATCAAAATCACCCGATCAGTTTCAAAATACACCAGTTAACCTGCTGGGAAGAGATGCGGTATGTAAACTAAATAGAACTTGGTGTTCCCCTCAAGGTGTGTTTATTACGATAGAAAGGGACTGAACCTCCCAAATGCCACAAAACACCTGAAACTAAAGTATATTGGTTGGGGACATTGTGAGCCATTGGGGATGTGGTTCCACATGGGAACATACATTCGCTATCAAATTCCAGAAGCAAAACCACCTGCATTGGAGCACACAAGCAATGTTCTATGATGATTTCCCGTTTGAAGAACAATGGGACAAAAGACACACAAGGCAAAATGGTGGACCCTTAGACACAATATTATTGTTATTGG